>BGPR01000010.1:3354757-3559107 GCA_013235015.1 Araneus ventricosus | reverse complement strand
TCCGACAAAATAGACCATGCGAAAACAGTCTCGACAAAATAGCCCAATTTCAAATACTGAATGACGTCAAAAACATTATTTCGTCTGGGCTATTTTGTCTCTGATCTATTTTTTCGCGGTTGTTTGGTAGGGGATGTTTTGGCACGGGGTGTTTTGTATGGGCTATTTTGTTGGGACTCTTATGACTTGGGCTATTTTGACGGTTCACATGCCACATCATAATTCCTGGTCTTGGCTGGATATGGTTGGAAGTGTGAATAAAGCCGAGATGTAAAGTTTTTGATGATTACAATAATTTTTTCTTGTGCACATCGTATACGAGAAAGTGAAAAGCATTTCATACATATGTTACGGTCAATGTGGATAATTGGTTATTATGCATAATAATCAATCAAGCCGGTTCAAGTGGATAATTTATGTGAAATTACCACATTAATCGGTTATTATGCATAATTACCACTGAAGTTTGGTCAATGTGATTATTTTCAACGGAGTAGCTTTTGGCTCCTCTAACATCCTCTAAAGTCGGGTTTAAAATTTAAAAAATTAATTTTAATTAAACGTTTTTAATTAGAATTTTGATTTATTTAGTGATTTTATATTTTTTTGATTACGTAATTGAGCGATTTTTATTGATTTATGAATTTAATAAAAATTATCTGCGTGGAACTTTGTGAAGTCGTTTGTTCATGTATTGGAATTCTTCATTTGGAATTCTGTCTTCACTTGCGCTGTGAGTTCTTTGATTCTTCACATTATTCTATTATTTTTTTGTTAAATCAAGAGTGTTACTTTCCAATTGAAAAAATTAGAACTGCGTAAATATATTAATTCTTTACTATTCCTTGTTCTGAAAAACATTTGGAGCTACTAGCGAAGATACTAGGGGCAAATGCTTTATATTTTTTACATTCTCTTATATACCCTTGTTTTACGCTAATTTCTTCAATATTCTAATATTCAATGATCTAGCGAAGCTACTAGGTTACGGCTCCCCCCCCCCTGCTATCGAAGCCATAGAATGATTTTTTAAGGTAACAAAATTTGCCCGGTTCCCATTTCATATGCCGTAGGCATCGCAAGCACAATTTTTTTGCTTATTTTGAGTAATAAAATACACGCAGATTCCTTACATTCAATGAGCTAGCAAAGATACTAGGTTCCGTCTCCCGCTGCTAGCAAAGCCATAGGATGTTTTTTAAGTTAAAAAAATCTGTATGTGCCCACTTTAGATGCCGTAGGCGTAGGGAGAGAGGTTGAAATTCTTCATTTGAAACAGGAGTGCAAAGACAATCCACACATACTTTGGTTTCAAAGAGATTTAACTTAAGCTATTAACCTTTAACTGTAATAAATAATAAATTTTGCTTAATTAATCATATTTACCAATGAAGTTTGGTCAATGAGATCGCATGTCAATGTAATTAATCACATTGCCCAAACTTCATTGGCAATTATGCACAATAACCGGTTAATGTGGTAAATTCTCATAAATTATCCACTTTAACCGACTTTCTTGGTTATTATACATAATCGCTGGTTATTATGCATAATTGCAGTGGTTATTATGCATAATAACCGATTATCCACATTAACTTCAACATATATATGTTGTGATTTCCTCGCATTTATTGGGTATAACAATCAATATAAAAGCAATGACAAAAACACCCATCAAATCAGTGGTTAAAAAATATCATTTTTTTGTCATTTTATACATAATAAGTTTTTTCCTATCTTTATTTTGTTCTCCAATTCGTTGATTTAATTACATTTTTAAGAATAAAAATTGCTTCGAGAAATTTAAACCTTAGAGCTGAGGAAAAGGAGAAACAAAATAATTCAATTATTTTTTTTATGCCTAATCAATTTCTGTGCCTTCTTTTATTTGAATAATGCAAGGAAAAAATCTTTATGTACAGCAACAAAGAATGTTTTACTAAATAAATGTTATTCATTTCTTCGGACTTTTACAAACGAGTCGGAATTATCTTGACTATCTTAATAATACTGCTCAAAATTGAGATAATTAATACGCTTAGAAGAAAAATTGTTTTTTGTTGTCTACTCTATACAATTCTTTGTTCTTTTTCCGAGAAAGTTACAGTTAAGAAATAAAAAAGACCCCGACTAAATTGAATTTCATTCTAATTCCTTTTCGTTCTTGCAGTGTTCGTCATTAGTTCAAAGCAAGCAGAACATAAACTTTAATTATTTATTTCCCTTCACAGGTAAACACTTCGTTATTTTAGTCTGTTGAAGAGAATTTGAATTAATCTAATAAACTTCAGAACTCTCTTTTCGAACGAAATTGAATTGCACGATTGTTTGCATGTCTCCTAATGTCTAGACGTGGAATGTAGGAGGGGGAAAAGTACCATTTATTCCGAAAAGGGCTGGTTTCAAACAACAGTTTTATAATTCTTTACTGAAATTAAACTAGTACTTCGTTAAGTTATTTATTTCATTCAAGGGAAAAGAAAGACATTTTATACAGTTCATTTGAATTTCAAGAGCAATAAAACAATTCAATGTTTATTAGGTAGTTCTTCGTTAATATTTATTAGTTTTTCCAAGTATTCTATAACAAAAGTGCTAATTTTTACTTTCTCATATACGAAGTACAAAATAAGAAAATATTGTAATTATAAAAAAAAGCCCTCGAGAGAGAATTCCCCCGTGTTTGAGCGCCTTGGAATTTATACTTTTTACGATACGCAGTCACGTCACATAGAATTATCTAGAACAATCTCCGTTCCTAATAGAGATAGGACGATAATTCCTATATTTTTCAGAACATTCATTATGTGGCCAAATTTTTTGCCGAGGTCAGGGTTCATTGGCTTCCATCCAACACGAATCCCTGTAAACCTCTCTTTCCAACCATATGATTCACATGGCAGGGAAGTGGCATTACAACATCGTAACGTTATTAATTTATCGAAGCATTCTATAACAAAACTGCTAATTTTTACTTTCTCATATACGAAGTATAAAATGCGAAAGTATTGTAATTGACAGAAAATTCGACCTCCTGATTTTGATGGATATCCATCATTTAGACCTCTCTAAGTCTGAAAAATACATTTTTCGAATAATATCTCTATGTCCATCTGTCAGTCTATATGCGAATGCGATATCTCGGAAACGCCACAAATTAAACGGATGAAATTTGATACACGGATTTTTAAACAAAAATTGTCGAAATCTTTCAAATTTTGGACAATATTTCGGAACCGGGAAGTGTGTCCTACTGCTTGTCCGTGTGTATGTGAATTCAATAACGCAAAGACGCAACGACATAGATATAAGAAATTGAATGTTTATTTCGGGAATTGTAGTTCGGTGTCAAATTTCAGATGAAATTCGACAAAGGGTTGACTGTTTGTCAGTCTGTGAATTTTCTGAGTATGTGAATATGATAATTCAAAATCGCCAGAAGACAGATAGAGGGATTTTTGCACATTGTGCTCGCTCCAAAACTGCACATCTATGTCAATTTTTGACTAATCCATTAACCAGCAGCAACACGATAACTCAAAAGCACAGTGAGCAAGATAAATTAAATTTAGTATGTAGTAGTATTAGTATTTAGTTTTACAAAATACTTAGATCTATCAAATTTTGCCCTAATTTTTCAACGGGAAGATCTTTATAATGTAAAATCGATTCTTTTCACTACGTGACGAAGCGTAACACAAAACGTGCCATATTGTGTGAACAGATATGAAACATTCATGAGGGAAGGCACTTTCACTGACTCTAAAATTTCACCAGAGCAGATATTTTGGTTTATAATAGTTTGATGTTAGTAGTTATTTGGAGGAATTGATTGGCATTCAATCGCCAGGTGAAGTATTTTGCTACTTATCGCATTTATTATACAAGTTAAATCTTTAAAGATTAAATTATTCCGTAAAAATATTTAGATGATACATTTGGAACTAAAATCAACTAATACTGCGATGTCCAAAAGATATATTTGTAAGGAAGTTTAAAGGGGGATTGATTACACATTAGTTATGTTAATTAATCAGCTACTATCTCAAAATCCGCAGTATTACTGAGGTAATTGACTTGAGCACATATCTTGACTCTCCTTCTAATTATGATTATTACACAAATAGACTACTGAAAGTCTTATTCAAATGGACTAAATTAAAACTAGTACACTGAAATTTAACAGTGACGTTGAAGATAATGACAAAAGCTAGCTACAAGTTGCTTTCAAAGAACCCTCCCACAATTTCCCCACAAGTTGTTTTCAAAGAACTGAGCAAATTAAGCAGATGACTACTTTTCCAAGCAAATGTTATTGTCTGAATGCGCTCTCTATTCTCATTAACCGAATCCGTGTAATGATTAGGGATTAAGTGTAGTAGTGTTAAGGGTTTTTCTTTATTTAAACGCTTTTACTTAATTTGACTTGCTTTATGTTGATAAAGATGAAATAATGTTAAAAAAAATGATCTCAAGATCAAAATATGGAAAGTAATTGAAATAAAAGATTCTGCTGTTTAGTGTACTAATAAAACTGTGTTTTTAAAAACTGATTTTAATAAATTTTATAAACGTATTTTTGCAATTACTGACCCTTTGAAAATAAATGTAAAATATTGTTTATTTAGAATTAGTGGACTACAGAAGCTCAAAAAAAAACTTAAATTATCTGTTCCAATGTATAGGTCTGGAACTACTGATTTTAGATTTATCTAAAAGGTCTTTAAACATGAACTGAGATGAAATATTCTCTTCACTTCCTGTTCTTCCAGATGTCAAGAATTTTCGGCTTGATTGCGTAATTTTGCCGTGTTATTAATAGCTTCCGTTAGGTCTTATAATACTGTCTTTTTAATAGTGTAGAAAGTCTTGAAATGTTTTTGAATAATTGTGCGAATATTTATTGTGTGTAATTTATTACGACTGAAATGTGTATAATATAATTTATTTGAAATATATACGATGTGTATAAAGTATTTGCGACTGTAGATAGATCCGAACACCATAATTGGGATAATAAATCAGTTTGGTTGGACAGCTGCTTAGTATCATTAATATGATAAATATTCTTGAGATAAAGTTTCTTCTGATAACTCATTTAACGGTACATGTACAACACAATTATTTACAGCTTTTGTCATGTGTTTGCATTTTAGAACTTGCTTCAATGCCTCAAATTACACAAACTTTATTTTAAGTAAGTTTCCCTCAACTTATCCCAAGATGAAATAAGAGGCCAGCTTCTACAATGACTATCATTCGATAATTTTAAAAGTAAGCGCAGAAAATTGCTGTCTAGGACTAAAATTTCAAGATGATAAAACATTACTCGCAAAAACTTTAATTACATCTACTCAGATGATGCTCCCCTGAAACCCAAATCTGATAGGCACGGAAAATTTTAATAGCCGAAACTATCACACAAAATAATACGCGACCGGCGAATTTTTCAGAAATACTCTTTTAAAACTGCTCCGGAGTAACTTGTAATTACGTTTGAGGCTGAGAGATAGCCTGTATCTGGAGGTAAGTGTTCGTGCTCTGTAATAGGCTTTCCATCCTTTTGTTGTTGTCTGCCGATGTTACCGGATGCTTTAGCGGTTTTTGCTGTTCCATTAAAAAAGGAAGGCAATTAGGCGAAGAACAAAGCGAGTGGAATATTGTCCTCGACTCCCTCCCCCCTGCCTATCTTCCCGCTGATCCGATGTCCGTGGTAAAAGGTAGCAATTACCTTAATTCAACCCACTCCTTTTCTTTCCTTGGGATTTGGGAACAGAGGTGAGGGGCGTACAGAAGATCTGGTGATAACGATCGCCATCTTGGCGATTTCGGTTTCTTATGGTGTATTTTAACAAGTAAAATGGGCTCAATCAGTGGTGTAGCAAGGGATGGACAGAAGGATTATAGATACAGATGCCATTGGCACCAGTCATGAGGAGCACAGTGAAGGCAATATTTTTAATTTATTTTTTCATTCTTAAAGTAAGAAGACAACAATTAAAATCGGGTGATGTTGCGCAAAAATGAATTATTTACGCCTCTCTAAGACCAATTGTCACAATCGTATTTGTAAGTTTACAGGTCGGATCTGCATATATTTTTAACCAATCAGAAGAGAGATGTGCATGGAAGGTTTATCAATTTTTTAAGGCGTTATAGACCAAAAGGAAATTTAGAAATAAAGACTTAAAATCACTCCTATTCTTTCTTTGGTATTTGGCAATAAGAAGTGAGTATAGGAGATCTGATGAAAATCATCATGAGATTGGCAATTTCAGTTTCTTATGGTTCATTCTTACAAGTAAAATAATATCAATAACTTTTTGTATTTGCTCGTTTACTGGAAACATCTATATACATTTCTCACCATTCTAAAGAAAAATTATCTTTGGAAATTTATGAATTTTATTTTATTTTAGCCAAAAAGTTTTCCAGAAAACAAAGCCAGTCTTATTAATTTCTTAGTGCTTTGGAGTTGAGAGATTGAACAGGAGATCTGATGATAATCATAAGCAGCTTGGCGATTTCGTTTTTTTACGGTGTATTTTTACAAGTAAAATAAGATCAATGTATTTGCCTTATGTACGTCTGTTAGACGCATACATATACTTTCTCGCCATTCTACAGAGAATTGTGAGAAATGTATGCAGTTTATTTCCTTATATTTAGAAAGAAAGTTACTTTATTTCATGAAGCTCTTTCTATGGCATTTAAACGCCTAGAAACACATATTAAATCATTGATCGATGATTCAGCTCTCTCAGTTTTCTACCGTCTGTTAGCTTAAGTTTTCACTGACTATAACACTCTCATAAGCTCTCTTTAACAATAATATATATTCATTGTTTATTTTCTTTGTATACGATTGCAGTTTCAGAAATCGTCTTAGTATCTTCATATATCATTCTCAACTTTCAAAGCATCAATTTACCTTCAGTACAATCTGATTTGACCCCCTGCTTGATAATACGGTGTAATGAATTCGCAACTATACTCGACATCTGCCTATAGTTCAAAATTTCGAGGTAACCAAAATGCCCCTCATATTGCTTCAAAAAGTTATTAACTTAACTAAAGTAACTTCACAAATACATCAAATATCTTTTATAACATTACAGAAGCAATTTTGTCGGACAGTCGTATGACAATCAGATTCTTAAATTCCAGAAATTCTGTTAATGGACCATAAACAAACGGGAATGGTCAGGAGTCCTAAGTTCTCCAGAAAACAAGATATACAAGTGGTGCTAATGGCTTTTCTTTCAGAGAGGCGGACATATGCTGGAAAGACTAGATTCTGGTTTTGCTTATTGCTCAAACTGCATAGATTTTAACGAAGTTGGTTGGACTTCGACCTTCAGAGTTTATTTCAGCAACATTGAGATTTTATATCAAATTAGCATATTAACTACAGGCGGTATAAATAAATGCCTGATTTATTTAATTTTTATCAGTAAGTGTTTCTCAGGCCCTTATCAGAGGATTAACTCTCGATCATCCTTCCGATCCTTCTTGGCTAACATGAACAACAGCTGATTCCTTAGGCAGATGCAGAGCAATGATTGTCAATAAAATATTTTTTGGCAGGAAAAATATATGGAGTCAATTTAGAGAAACCGCAATCACCTAAGCCGTTGGAGAACATTACATTTATATTTAGCAGCCCTGGCAATCTAGCAGGTGCACTTTCCATAATCAGACAATTTTTTACCCCTAACACAATTACCCAAACCTACAGGTAGAAGCAGAAAGGCCTGAATGTAGGAATTCAAGACGTCACTCGAGAATAATGAATGCAGAATATATTCCTTCCACGGTTATGGGTCGTAGCTCCCCACCCTCCTGGCGCAGCTGGTGGGTGTTGCGGTCAGGCAAAGCAGCGTCAGGAGACGATTTCCTAATCCGTCTTTCTCCTGGAGCGATCCCATAAATGCGTGTCATACAACCCCATCTAGCAAGGGGGCTCCGAGGTTTTCCAATTACGTCAGCTTCCCTTGACAGTCTCTCCCCCCCCCCCCCCACCGAGACAGACGGTCGCAGTTAATCAATGACAGGTCTTCCTCCCACAATGCACGATCCCATCCATTGAGAAAGAAGATTCGGCGGCAGGGGGTCTGAATGAGAGATTCAGCACGTGCGAATGATGGGTGTCGGGAATTCGATCGGGATGACAGGTGGAAGAATTCGTCGAGGAGAAGCCTTGACAGACAATTCGGTGTACGCTGGTTTGAGACACACAGCTCTAAGCAGAATAGCTTGTGTTTGCAGGTTAAGTTTTAGCTTCTTGTGAGCAGGGACCCTGGAATACTTCCAACTGTCTCTTTTAAAAATTTTCAATTCAAAGAGAACTAGATACGCTCTTCTGGCTTCACTGCAACAACGAAAGAGATATATCCCTTATTAGTATACATAACTTTGCATAGAAATTAATACAATAATGAAATTAGTTGCAGAATTTTGTTACAGAAAATTATTACAGAATTTTTCTTTGATATGTTTCACCTTTCCAACGAACACTTAATCATTATTATTTCATTAAGAAACATAATTGGGATTGAAAAGTCTCGGTCTCAAAACAGGAACTCGAGGGTTCGGAACACTATTCCACCAAATATTCTCCGAGTACGTCCTCTGCAAATTTGACGTTGTGAGTAAAATATCTTCTTCATATATATATCTAAAAGTACTGGCGTAATATATTAGACAGGGGTTCAAGTATATTAGGCTCAAATGTTCTTTTTATCCTGTGATCACGAATGAAATTCGTGAGGTCCTGGTTCTGCGTAACTTTTGCATGTGAATTTGGCATGCTGTTTCTTCAAAGTATTAAGTCTCTAATTCTAAAATAACACACAAAATTTCGGTGTATTAGAAATTATACGATTGCAGATTAGAACATTTATACTCCAAAAATTTTGATACAAATGTGGCGTTCTTTTCTTCATTATCTTTTAACCTTTTCAACTTAATTATTGAATCTTTGAAAAAATAAAAACGAATATAGATACTTTTTAGAGTTTAAATTAAGGAAATCTTTTAGTTGTGTGCTTCTCACGCGGCAATAAATACTGAAACAATTTGGATAAATTAAACGAATTTTTTTAAAAAAAATTAAATACATTAAATATAAAACATGGCAAAAAGTTAATTGAAGAATGAAAAAAAATAAAGAGTTTGTTGAAAGGAAAGTTGAGATTAAAATACCTTGGACAAAATGAAAAATATTCTTTATCAGATTCCTCAAAATCCAATATTAGCCGCATTTCAATAAATATACTCAAATATATAATTATGAGAAAACATGATTCGAATATATTATCTACTAAATGAGTAAAAATATCTGTTATTTCACGTAAAATGCTCAAGATACTTATAATACTATCAGTTACGTTCCTTGAGGCGGCGGTGAATGTCAAAATCTTTCAAGTTTTAAGCTTTTAAGAATGTTTTCTTTTGCAAAATGTTGATATTTTGAGAACAATGAAGCTTAGAATATTCTGAAAAAACGAAACAGAACCGTGACCTCTTCGTCATAACTTACATCACCCCTTGAAACTCCAAACAACTTAACAAGAAAGACATACCAGCAAAGTGCTCCCAAGTCCAATTCAAACTCCCAAATAATCAAAACACAACCTCGTTTCCATTCACTTTCATTTCCCCCTCCCCAGAACAATTGCCATAGAGCCATTTAGTTTTCGTTATGCCCGACCCCAAAAGAAATCTCAATGACTTGGAATTCCACAAGATGGCCTAGAGGAAAGGGGTCTGTTCCCTCGTTTAAGCCTCCCTCGAGATAATGGGTGGAACTTTGAGTAACTTCCCCTCCCCTTCCGAATGGCATTCCTATTCCGATTGCCAATGATCATAACAATCATCGGAAAACCTCTCAACTCAGCTCTGCTGTTCCCACTTTAATGTAAATTTTATGCACCCTGCGGCTACTTCGCTCAGGAGATATGATCTCGAGGATGGCAACGCTACTCTCTGGGCGAACCCTAGCAATTTATTCCAGGAGAGGTTAAGGCAGTTTTGTCTTTTGTTGATGACATGAACGAGAAATTGTGGTTTCATCCTCCTAAATCAAACCACATACCTGAGGGGATGAAATGGAAAGAAAATATACGTTTTGGTTCGAAAAGTATTTTTAGATAGTTAACTTTTAACATATTGCATTTGCATCCAAACTTGCTTCGACAAAAAGATTAAACGCTAGAATGATTTTACCGAAATTGGCTCTCTAGCTTTGAAAGAAACGAACACATAGCACCCAGAGACGCGTATTTCTTATTCGGTTTCAAGGAGCTCATTTCCTGCTTTTGTTAAACACAGCATATTTGCAGCTGGAACTTAAATTAGGTCAGTCACTTATTGAAAAGATGTAGTACGAGTTTATTGTTTATATATATTTATATAGTTCGCTTTCGTTCGTTTATAACAAATTTTTTAACAACCTAGCCTATTCAAAGTAAACAATGTACAGTGTTAAAAAGAACTAAAATATATGATTTTTAGAGTTATAGAAAATAGTCAATATACTTGGAATCCCAGATTATGTTGTTTGCCTTTCGCAACTTCAGCTTTGCGGGAACACTTTTTTGTATAATGATTTCGGCAAATGTATCAACGCCATGATTTACGAGAACCGATAATTTGTCGATCTGTTGAAAAACTTAAAATAGTGCATTACATGGAAAGTGGCTTTTATTTGTCTCCAAGTGTAATTTGATAGCGTTGGAACAAATTTCGAACTAATGGAGATCATGGCAGAAAGTCAGTTCATGGTCTTACATGGCAATAACATGAGGCGAAGATCTTTATCTCTTCATAAGGGACATTCTGCAAAGGGGCATTTTTAAGGCTACGGGACGACACTTGTCGACTCCAGCTGTACTAAATCATCTTATCAGTACTGTTTGCACGCACGTAGCTTTCTGTGTCCGTTTCCTTAATCGTAAGGCATTGAAATGTGAAGAGAAACTAGGAGGACGAACGTCGCAGTTGGGATACAGAGTGGCGCCAAGTGCTCTTCACAGACGAGTAAAGATTGTGTTTGGAGCCAGCTGATCGTCGTATAGTCATATAGAGTGAACGTGTTATGAGAAACATTCCTAGTTTTGTGAGCGAAAAATCACAAAATCGAAGCTATGGGCTGGTGGTTTAGGCAGAATTAAATATATATGGACGAACAGGCCTATATATCATCCGATATAACAATAAGGATCAGGAAGTTACAGGGTCGAGATTCTTGAACCTTTTATTTTATGTTATCCCTGAGCCACCGAGATGATACAATCATTTAAATGGACAACAACGTTCAATGTCATAGAGGTCTTCGAAATAGAGACTGGCTTTTGGAACAAAGTATCGAGCGAGAGATCTAATGCAAAATTTTCCATTCCTTCGTCTGGTACCATTTATCTTCTATTTCCTTCTTCTGACAATTCTTTTCTTAATTTTTGAACTGTTAACATTTCAGGTATTTTTCTATTGGTTATATGTACAAATTTCCTTTGCTGATTTTTTAAATTCTATTCCTCCATTTTATACAGCGATTTAAAAATTGAGAAACATCTGTGTTCTGCTTTTGTATTTGGGCATATAAATGGAACTCATCGATAATGGGACGTGGAATTTTAAGATTTGTCCCTCTAATAGAGCATCTTTCGATTCAGGGATTGATCAATATATCACAGGTCACTATAATTATGCTACCTATCTCCTTAGGATTCGATTACGTTCTTATATCATTAGTTGTAACCTTGCTTATCAAAACGTCACCAAGCCCAGCATTCAAAACCAGTTATCCTGGAGTAAAAATATGATTAAGAATAAAAAACTTGAAAAGAATTATAGACTCATTGAAAATTGTTAATACGTAATGGTTGGCCTTTAAAACACACTCTTTAGAAACATTATAAATCTTTCAAGACTATTTACCCTGAGGCAACCAGTTGCTTAGAGACTGCGATTTCAGACGTGGAATTCAGAAGTTTAAAATAAACGTTATGCGTTTGTCTGTAGATGTGGGTTAGATATTTTTTAGCTACGAGTATTAAATCACTCTTTAGTTTATTAATTGACTCGGATTGGACATCTACAACTATTAAATGGATATTGTTACAATCATGGAAAGTCGCTTCCCAGCAATGCAAGTCTTATGGTTGGGAAGAGAGTTTTACAAGGTTAAGCATGGAGTAACCTCAGCGACTCTTATGGCACGCATGACCTTGGCGACAAACTTGGAGACCATTTTGGCGATTTGGCGACAAATTTGGCGGCCTTGGCGACAAATAGATGATTCCCGAAAATGCAACCCTTTTCTCGATATTTCTACTAGGAAAAAGAATACGCGAGAAAACACCATGTGACGTCACGGCCTGTCGGAGAGAATATTTAAGGACGGCACCTAGTTCAGAAGAGCGTCTTGTGATCGACTGGGATCACCCTGGAGCGCGAATGCCTTTGGAGTTCTACCCGCAGTGCGAGCTGGTGAGCTGAGCGCTATTGGAGGTGCAGTTATGGTCTACTAGTTATTAGTTATTTGCTGACTGTTTGTGTTGTTAGATAACAAAGTGCTGAACTGTTATTACCTGCGAATTGTTGTCTGTTTACATTGGTAATCTGTGCAAGAACTATTGTTCCCTGTATCTGTGCTACGTGTTTTCCTGCATATTTGTAAATAAATCTTCACTCTCCATTATCCAGTGTGTTGGACTGTTTACACCATACACCCGCAGCAAGACATTTCGCAACAATATATACCAAAACTCATACATTTTCAGCAGAAACCGATATAAAAATTCTTTGTTCTTCTTATATTAGGATTGCTATTTATCCCTACAAAAATGTGCACTTTAATAAAAAAAATACCTTGCTTATTGTAAGTAGAATTTCTAACATTATGCTTAACATATCTTTAAACATTTGTTCCGCTATGCATACATTATTTACCTTCACATTAAATGCCTTAAAATCTTGTACCAAAATCGGTTTGTTTTGGAATTTTTTCAATAATATTCTATCACTGTAATTTCTATGTCCTGTAATGGTAATTACGCTGAACTATTTTTTCTTACAAAATGTAAATATTGCTGAAGATAACTGAAACACATTTCCAAATGAAAAGCAATATTTTGTATTAAGAAATACGGGGAACTATATTTTCAACTTCTTTAGAATAAAACTTACAAAAGTGGGAACGATGAATAGCTTTATTGCTCTCCGCATTTAGTGAACATACAAATAATATTCCAACAAGTCCTTGCCGTCTTTTCATTCTCCGTATTCTTTACTAAAATGCGTAGTTTAAATATGCTAGTTATTGTGATAGTTTATTACTCTAGTAAAATGAACCATCATTGCATTGGGCTATTTTTTTATGCTTGAACCCTTTCTGTTGTGATAAAAATGAGTATCGTGGTATTTACAAATTGTTTAATCTTAATGGAACGCTAACCAACGTAAACAACTAAGTTTGTACTAGTTAATATAACAGAACGCTGACGCTGCATGTCAAGATAATTACTTATTTAAAATTATTATTTCATGGAAAATTTTTAGTTTGTTTAAAATTTAATAAGATTTATAATTTAATACCCAATTATAACTCAGTAAAAATCATCAATAGAGTAAAGTGATCAAGAGTCGTTTCATTTTTACTTTCTCGTATACGAAATATACAAAGAGAAAGTATTGTAATCGTCAAAAAATTCGAACTCGAGATTTTGACGAATCTCCTCGTTTTAGACCTCCCTGAGTCCGAAAAACACAATTTTGGAATTATGTCTGTCTGTGTGTCTGTGAACACGATAACTCGAAAACTATTAGAGCTACGGGGATGAAATTTTGTATGTGGTCTTAAAACATAATTTGTAGGTTTCTAACAAATTTTGGACAAAATCCGTTGACGGGAAGTCTGCCTGTCTGTATGTCCGTGTTAATTCGAACACTATAACTCAAAAACTTGAATAGCTAGATGGATAAAATTTGGTACAAAGTTTTACCGTCATGAATGTAGGTCCGTATAAAATTTTGGGCCAAATCCGTCAAATGGTTAACTGTCTGTAGGTCTGTATAATCGCATACTTGTATCTCATAAGCCCTTTGGCTTAGATAAATAAAACTTGCTATCGCGGATGCTAACATTAATTATAGATCTGTGCCCAATTTTCTTCTCAATCGGTTAAAAAACAGGTGTTCAAATTGCATATTTAGTTCAAAATTCACATTACGACTGTGTGTTGGCGAGCGTTTCGCTTATTTCAATCAAGTTAGTCTAGTTCGCGTTTGATCTTGGTGGTCTACGAATTAAATTGTAGCGAGTCGCTCACACGCTCTTCGGGAATTATGGCAACCCCCTGAACCTTAACTTCGTTCTGACATTCTCCAGATGAAGGTATGGTGAAATCTTGCGTGATATCATTCTGTAGTAAGATTTCGTCCTCAAAAACGTTTAAATAACGTTGTGGTACCTCAGCGCGCGTAAAAATTGAAAACGTACGCATTTTTTTGCAAAATATTAAGTTTTGAGGAAATCATGAATTTGATATGTTTCATTGTAAATCACCATTCACAATTTTTTTCTCAAAATAACCAGGCCTTGGGTAAATACCCCAAGAATATTTACCTACCCACTGTGTGTTTACCTACCCCACATTACTGGATGTATGCGAGAAATTTTCGGGGAGGCCATTCCAGCTGGTTTGGGTAAAAGAAAAGAAGGTTAAGTTTGTATAATCCACTAATAAATGAGTTTAAAGTGAAAGAAATCAAATGATTTGTAAACAAGTTTCTTATCCAAAATAATAATAAATATAGAAACAAATCAAGTGCACCATGAAGTGCTCAACTAGGCAAATTATTTATTCATTCGCTTTAACCCAACGTTCCTGTGCTTGCTGAACAAAATATTCCAAACTTCAACACTAATTACGGAACATTCAGTCAGAATAATCAGTTTATGATCCACAGTTGTTTGTCGGGAGGATGATGATCGGCACTTCCAAACGATATCTCAGTGCAGCATCTTCGAGGGATTTTGATGAATATGAATGATGCCATTCATCACTCCTTAAGAAAACAGAAATGAGCACTCGTGGAAATTAATACAAAGCAATGGTGATTCGTCACATATGTCAGCCACTGCGAGTGTGTCTCGCCATTTCTACTCATTACCATTCAGCCCGTTTCAGAGTTTCGAGTGCGCATTATAAATCGTGGTTGTCTTCGAACTGTATTAAGACAGAATTCCTCTTACGGATTTAAAATGAATTTAACGTCGAATGGGTTCTTCCATAAACTGGCCGTGGTTAGAAATTGTTAGAAAAAGTGGAAATCTCTCGCAGATAATTCTGTTTGATGACATGGAAATGTTGATTAGTTGATAACGAAATGAATTTTAATGCCTAACTGGAGATATTTTGCTATAAATAAAACATGAAATGGAAACTGTAAAAGATAAACTTTTGCAAAATTTAAAAAAAATCAGGGTTGCTTTAATTAAAGTTCGCGTATTGAGAAGGCCCTAGAGCTGGTTCTAGGTCTCAAAATGAAACAAAGCTTTATTAGTATGCAGTACAAACAATGAAAAAAGAAAAGTACAAAAAAGACAAAAAAAGGAGAAAAGAGACGAAGAGAAGAAAACAAAAAAGTTAAAAGTTTCGTCAAGAGATGACGCTGCACCAATATCTGAAGCGAGTTTTGCAGATATTTTTTTATTATTGAAGCAAAATTGAATAGTTCATTTTTTTATACTTTTGCTGAAAACGGTGCCGAAATTCAGTTCTGAACGAAAAGTCATTTTTTGGCTCAAGATACAATTTTTATGCAAGAAAGGGCACCATCTCAAACTATTTATTCTTGTTTTCATAAAAAAAGAGAAGAAAAATAGAATAGATTAGAGTTTTTAAGATAGATAGATTTCAATTTCTTTTTATAAAAAAAGAGAAGAAAATTTGAATAGATAGAATTTTCAAGAAAAAGTAGTGTGAGATGGTGCAGTTTGGTGCAGTGCGATGTGTTGACGAAAATTTAATTTTTTCTTTCTCTTCGTTTTCTTTTTTTTCGGTTTTTATAGAGGGCATCAGTTAAATTACATTATAGTGAAATTTTATTTCGTCTGGAGCCATATCACAAGTTCTAGAGGCCTTTGATAAGGCGAACTTTAATTATAACAACCCCGTATATGAAAATCAAAAAATAAACCAAATGGAAAATAACAGGGAAGTAGAGAAATGAACATAATGCTAATTGATAGAGAGAAGTTCTATTTGATTTACAATCACTGCATCAGCAACCGTACGATGAAAAACTTTCGCTCAAATATTCTTGAACTTATTGGCTGAAATGCAAGAACGCCTCATCTTGCTGAAACCACACTCGTTGTCAATGAGATGCAGGAACTTTATGCAGTAAAACATACTCCACTAAAAACTGATACACTGGACATCATTTCATTAAATGTACCACTCATTAAATGCCTGCCTTCCTCCTCAGCACTGTTTTGCGATTCTATGCTACTTTCACGATGTGTTTAAATGTAATAATTACTGTTTGCGAAGTCCAATGCCCTTCTGGCCAAATCACACCTTCCAATTACGTAGCACATCCTGTGTAAAATTGATTTGTTTTGGTATGTCTGAACTTTCTTTAAGGCTTGTCGAAAGTCTTTCGAATCACTCTGTGTATTGTTATTAGAGTGATGCCGATGACTTCCGCTTTGAAAATTCTGTTAGTATATTCCGCTTCGCAATAAAAAATTACATCATATATGTTATTTTTTCACAAGAGATTCACTTATTCGCAAGCAGTGGTCCTTTTCCCGTATATTGTAATCATTAACTGATTGGAAACGCTATCGATAAGGTTGCCATCATTTCCAAGCTTTGATACGCGACATTTAAGTGCTAAATAAATATGAAAAAAGAACGTAGGTAATGGTTTATTTTACTTTGATAAAAAATCAATAAAGCAATCTAATAAAATGAAAACGTAGAATTATAAAAAAGATGCAAGGCTAATCAGTTTTCAGAACAGCCATATTTTAAAGGTGATTTTACTATCTTGATTATATAATTTTCTTTTTCACATAACTATAAAATTCCGCGCAAGTCATTTTAAAATGCCTCAATTATTTCCACTGACAACCTGTTTCTTTCGTCCGACCATTTAATTGACATTAGGGAAAATATTCTCTACACATTTGTATTATGGGCTGGAATGGAAAATAAAAATTCTCATAGTTTTATAAGACACGACTTCTGATCAATATACTGTGTATCGGCAAAAAACTTCAGCCATTTCTCTTCCATACTCAATTTCATAGTTGCTTCACAATTTTAGTTAGTATTATTTTTCTCTAAATAATCTTTTAGAAATGCAAACTGGTTGAACAGAATCTTAGTGTTGCTAGTATCCATGTTTTTTACTTATAAATATGCAATAGTACGTTCTATTTCTTCCCTTTCAAGAACTTGGTTGAGAGTCATCCGGAAACGGGACAAATAGTAATACGGGACTGAGTATTGAAATATGGTGACAGTCCCGTATATACGGGACGCATGGCAACCCTAGATATCGAGGTTGTCATTACCATGCATTTGAAACAGGGATCGTCCACCCGTGTGAATGCGTATGATAAAATCACTTCTCATCTTCAGAAGTTATTAAGGTCCTACAGAACATTGCATATCTGAAAGTGAGGCAAAGCCAACTTCTCGCGCTAACAAAGAACGTGATACCAGTCAATTGTTTTCGAAATTATGTAATAACACCATTTTTATTTCTTTAATTTAATTGTAAGATGAATACTAGTGTCATATCTACGGAGCGTTTTTGTATTAATTTTTATAAACTAGGTGTCAAGTACTTGCGTGTGCTATTCTAACTGTAACCTGTTATAACTGTTAACTGAACGAGAGTTCTTGTTTCGGTTTCACTTCCTTCTTCTAGTTCTAAACATCTTGCATGGAACGAAATGGTTGGTTATTTTCATGTTGATTCCAGTAATGTTTAAAGCCACGGTTTTTTAAAACTATTTTTCTGCCAAGCAATTACAGTTATAGATACGCTGATAGCGTAACAGAGTTATTTCTTTTCATAAGGATAACAGTAGAGGCACCGACCTGAGGAACAGACTTTACAGAGTACTTGTAATTTAATCTACACTCCTGCTGTAAAAATAAGCAACAAACACGAAAAGACGCGATACACATGCAAAACGATGAATTAAAACACGCAATTTACATATGAGGCAGAGGTTTCATCGCCGAATGCAAATAGGCAACAAAAATTAGTATGAAACGCAATCCCGCGGTCACACTGCAACGCCTTAAAAAGGGTGTTGCCGGATCTATGATTCAGTTAGCAGCGATAGTTCCGGGGAGTCCGAGATAACCAAAGCTGAAAGCATGAGTAGAAGAAACCATTTGCACGATGAGATGCGTTGGTGGGCTGTCGGTATGTTGTAAGCTGGTGTAAGACAATGTGCTGTTGCCAGAGAGCTGAATGTGCATCGTAGTGTCATCCATAGGCTGTGGAACCATTACCAAAGGGATCAAAACGCCAGTAGAAGACGTGGGTCTGAACGCCGGAGAATCACCACAATGGCAGACGATCGCTACCTGTTGCAATGTGCCAGATGCCGGAGGACACTAACTGTCGGAAACCACCAGGGACTGAACTTAACTGAAGAGAACTTTCCTTCCCCGCCACCAGGGGTTTTGTTTACCTTGCTCTCTCTTGGTTTTAGCGGCCAACTTTGCTACGCGCTTTTTTGTAATCCCCTTTTTCTAACTTTTGTAAATGTAAAATTAATCATGTAAACTTAATCATTATTAAATATTTTCATTCTTAAAGATTTACTCCCTGACTTCATACCTGCCACATAATAAAGAGATTTCAGATTAGATTAAAGCTACTCCACTATGAAGAAAACCTGATACGACCAAAACAAAGGTAAGCGTTAGTTACCTATAATTTAAAGATGTTTTGATCGTAATATTAAGTGGCATCCCTGCCGGGATAATGGTGTGGTTTATTTAATTTAGAGCTGAAAAAATATAGATTAGAATTTGAACTGATTTATTATTGAATTTATATATTATTGAATTTTACTGAATATAAATTCCGAACAGTTCAATTTTAAAAATGGATGATAAAAGTGGCAGGTTAAAAAAGAAACGGGGAGTAACAAGAACATCTGTTACTAAAATTTGTAAAGCTATTGAAACAGAATTAACGAAAACAGATGTAAATGTCGACGCATTAGAGGAAATGTTAGAACAGCTTGCTGTTGAGTCAAACGAATTAAAGAATCTAGATTCACAAATAGAAGAATTCGTTTCCGATGACAAGTTAGAAAAAGAAGTGAAAGAAGTAGCAGAATACACACAAAAAATTATAACTTGGAAATTTAGAGCGACAAAAAAAATACGCGAACGAACAAAAAATGTTGATTCTTTGAATGTTCCAAGTTCCTGTTATAAAGAATCATCATCGAACATTAAATTGCCAAAACTTTCGATATCTAAATTCTACGGGCAATCAAGTTTATGGCTTTCATTTTGGAACTCCTTTGAATCAGCCATACATGAAAATGATTCATTAAGTGAAGTCAGTAAATTTAATTACTTAAAAGCCCACTTAGGTGGTTCTGCCCTTAGTACTGTAGAAGGATTTGCGTTAACACCAGAAAATTATGAAATCGCCATAAAATTACTTAAAAAAGAACGCTTTGGAAGATCAGATGTTCTCATTAATACTCATTTGAATAATTTACTGCGTATCTGCCCATTAAAGAACTCGGATGATATTGTATCATTCCGAAAAATGTTTGATAATATACAGACAGAAATACGATCTCTTGAATCTCTTAATGTTTTGAAAGAAACATATCAAAATCTTCTTTGCCCCCTCCTGCTAAAATGCCTTCCCCCCGATCTAGTTTTAGAATATAATAAAAGCATGAAATCGGATAAATATGAAATAAATGAATTGGTCGACTTCCTGTCAATTCAGCTAAAAGCAAAAGAACGATCGTTAATGTATGCTTCTCCTGTAAGTTCGAAAAAAGAAAAGTATTCATATCCGCGCAATGACTCGTCGAGCGAAAAAATAAACAATTCCAGATGTTTTTCTTCAAAGAGATTTAGCAGTTCAGATTTGATCAGTTCTGAAGTAAAAACAAAAACAAATGCTTGCATATTCTGCAATGAATTCCATGCTGTTGGTGATTGTAATTACGCACTTTCTTTAAGTTTGGAACAACGAAAAAAAATACTGTCTAAAAAGGCTGCGTGTTTTATTTGTGCAAAGCCATTTCATCTTGCTAAATTTTGTAAGTCAAAAATAGTTTGTACTCTGTGTGGTAAAAGACATCTATCCATATTATGCAATCAAGATAATTCTGTTCTGAAAAATAATACCCATTTGAATGAAAATAAGGATGACAATAATCTTTTATATGAAAATTTCACGTTGGCGAACAATTTATGTTCCAGTGAGGTTTATCTGCAGACTTTAATTGTTAGCGTCGAAAATAATGATTTAAAATACTATGTTAGATCGATCATTGACCTTGGGAGCCAAAGGTCGTATGTCAGCAAATACGTAGCGGATGTGATGAAATTGAAGTGTGTTGGGGAACAAACGGTGACTCATGGACTTTTCGGAGGGCTGAAAAGGCGGGAAAACCACAAGAAATTTTCTATTGAATTGCGTAATACAGAGAATAATTTCTCATGTAATGTAGAAGTAATGGACCAGAATAAAATTTGTACTTCTCTTCCCAAATTAAAAGACCCTAAAAATATCGAAGAATTAAAACAATTGGGAATATTTGCTAGTGATATTTGTTTAAATGAAAATCTTTGTTTGTATGAAAACAATCCCAAGGAGATTCACATATTATTAGGGGCAGATACAGCAGCCAGATTGTTTACAGGGGAAATTAAAAACCTTTCACCTGATCTAATTGCGATGAACACCAAGTTAGGGTGGAGAGTTATTGGAAGATCAAGAATTACTGAAAACGATAGTTCCAGTACGCTAATGTCTTTACTTGTCAACGACGTAAATATATCCGATCTTTGGAGGCTTGATACATTGAATATCAATGACCCTGCGGAAAATCAAAGTAGAAAAGAACTAGAAGAAGCGGCGAAGGAACATTTTGAGCGCAGTGTAAAACGATATAACGAAGGGCGCTACATTGTCAGTCTACCGTGGATACATGATCATCCACCTCTTCCTGATGGCAGAAAGATAGCTGAACGAAGACTGAACAGTTGTATAAAAGCCTTAGAACGTGCCGAAAAGCTGGTCGATTATGATGATGTTTTTCAGGATTGGCAGAAGGAGGGTATTATTGAAGAAGTTGATCCTATGCAAGAAATCAAACAAGGACAGCATTTCTTACCTCACCATCCTGTTTTCAAGGAGAATTCGACGACCAAAGTTCGACTCGTTTTTGATGGTTCAGCTAAAGAAAGGAATACACCTTCTATTAATGACTGCCTCGAAAAGGGACCAAATCTGGTAGAACTCATTCCATCTCTCATGAATCGCTTTCGTGTTGGAAAATATGGAGTAATAGCTGACATTAAGAAGGCCTTTCTGCAAATTGGATTACAAGAACGAGATAGACCATATCTTAGATTTTTATGGAAGGATAGAGGAAGAGAAGGAAATATCAAGATCTTGCAGCACAAAAGAGTTGTGTTTGGAATCTCCTCCAGTCCTTTCCTTCTGGGAGCTACATTAGAACTTCATTTAAAAAATGCTCCAGATCATCTCAAGGAAACAGCTCAGCAACTTATGAGGTCCTTCTACGTTGATAATTGTGTGTTCAGCGTCAACACAAAAAAAGAACTTGCCAGTTTTATTTCGGAATCGCAAGCACTATTATCTACTGCCAAGTTTGAACTTCGAGGGTGGGAG
Organism: Araneus ventricosus; assembly: GCA_013235015.1. NCBI lineage: Eukaryota > Metazoa > Arthropoda > Arachnida > Araneae > Araneidae > Araneus > Araneus ventricosus. The sequence goes on along the minus strand of BGPR01000010.1, from coordinate 3,537,168 downwards.
CATTCTCCTACAGAAGACAAAATTGAAGAAAGGCAAGAAGACCTAAAGGTTCCAGTTCTTGGACTTCTGTGGAATTTGCCAAAGGACACTATGTCTCTAGATATGAAAGGTTTGATGAAAGAAGATAAAGGACCTACTACAAAAAGAAAAATCCTGTCAACCGTTCATCGAATCTTTGATCCGATAGGATTTTCTTGTCCAGTGACTCTAGAGCCCAAATGTTTGTTGCAGGAATGCTGGAAATTGGGGTTGTCCTGGGATGCTGAACTCCCTCTGCTAATAACTGAAAGATTCGAACGCTGGAAGATGAAGTTGCCGAAACTGAATGCTCTTCAGATACCAAGGTGTGTACGAGAGGACTTTGCAGAAGATTCCAAATTGTCCATCCATGTTTTCTGTGACGCAAATCAGAGTGCTTACGCTACATGTATCTTCTTGAGAGCTGAATCTGCTGATAATACGTCGTGCCAGTTAATACAAGCCAGAAACAGAGTTGCTCCTTTGAAAAAGATCTCTATTCCACGCCTAGAACTTTTGTCCTGCACTATTGGAGCTAGATTGGCAAAAGCAACCATCTCCGAACTTGGACTTGAGAAAATACCAATTTTCTACTGGTCTGACTCCATGAATGCTTTGTATTGGATCAAAAGAAATGAGAATTGGGCAACGTTCGTTTACAACAGGGTGCTGGAAATCCGTAAACTCACTAATCCTGAAGACTGGAGGCACATAAGTGGAACATTAAACCCAGCTGACCTTCCATCACGAGGTTCCAATGCAGAGGAACTTGTGAAATCTCTTTGGTGGGAGGGTTCAAACTGGCTGCGAAGGCCTATAGAAGATTGGCCTGTTTCAGAAACTATACCAGATTTTGACGTTGTGAACTCCGAAAAAAGAAAAACTATTGTGTCTGTCACTAACACCACGACAGAGCAATTGGAATACTTTTCTAAGGTATCTTCTTTCCGGAAAATGACGAGAATCACGGCTTGGATTTTCCGTTTTTATAAAAATGCTAAAACCCAGAAAAAAGAAAGAAAAGTCGGCACTTTAGATCTTGAAGAAGTGGAGGCTGCGGAAAAGTTCATTTTAAAACAAGTTCAAAGTCAATGTTTTTCGGGAAACGAAAAACTGAACTTACAGACATTCCTGGATTCGGATGGTTTGCTAAGAGTAAAGACCAAAATTTCTCAAAGAAGTGATATACCGACATTTAGATTTCCAATTTTGCTGCCTTCAAAGCATGCTGTTATCGGGAAACTTATTTTTGAAAAGCATGTTGAACTTAGTCATGCTGGGATACAGATTTTGATGTCGAGTTTAAGGGAGAATTATTGGATCTTAAAAAGCAGGAAGACAATACATCAAGTAATAAGGACTTGTGTAATATGCCAACGTTTTGCATCTCGGCCATTAGAAGTAGTAAGTGCTCCATTACCCGAAGATCGCGTCAGAGATGCTTATGTTTTTGAAGTAGTAGGAGTTGACTTGTGCGGACCACTATATTTGAAAAACAAAACCAAATGTTGGGCTGTACTTTTTACATGTGCAGTTTATCGTGCAGTTCACATTGAGCTGGTAACTAGTTTATCGACAGATAGTTTTATTCTAGCTTTACGAAGGTTTATTTCTAGAAGAGGAAGACCAGCTACAATTTATTCAGATAATGGAACCAACTTAGTACTTCTAATGAGCTGAAATCAGTTGATTGGAGAAAAATACAAGAATATGCCTCAGTAAAGAAAATCCAATGGAAATTTAACCCCCCATCAGCCCCCTGGTGGGGCGGATTTTGGGAAAGGCTTATAGGTATGTTGAAATCTATCTTAAGAAAAGTTCTTGGAAAGGCCTCCTTACAGTTTGAAGAATTGTGCACTGTACTATGTGATGCTGAGGGCATTATAAATTCTAGACCTTTGACATACTTAAGTGAAGACAATGAAGATCTTGTAGCATTAACACCTGCTATGTTTTTACAAGATGTAAAAGAAATAGGAGTTCCAGATATTGATCAAATAGACGCTAAGAGAATGAATAAAAGATTCTTCTACAGATAAAAATTGTGTCAAGATCTCAGAAAACGTTTCAGAATCGAATATCTTGGACATCTTAGAGAATTTTCCAAGATTTGTAATGAATCTAAAATTAAAGAAGGAGACATTGTTCTCATCGGTGATAGTAACGTCAAGAGAATAAATTGGCCTTTGGGAAGAGTGATCAAATTATACCTGGGAAAAGACAAGAAAGCTCGTCTAGTTGAAATCCAGACAAAATCTGGATCTTTCTTACGTCCAATACAGAGACTCTTTCCTCTTGAGATCAGCCAGAGTGAAAAGTCTGCTGTCCCAAGGCCCCCAAAGAGCGATCCTCTATCCACAATGATTCCAGAAGGTGCACCAACATCTAGTGACTCTCCTGCAGTTCCGGATGTGAACCCGAATGTGAACGTGTGTTCCAGAAGAAGATCCCGTTATGGCCGGCTTCTAAAGCCCAGTGCTCTCCTGGACTCATTTATTTGAGTTTCTGCAAACCTTGACGAAACTCAAAGGTGGGAGAGTGTCGGAAACCACCAGGGACTGAACTTAACTGAAGAGAACTTTCCTTCCCCGCCACCAGGGGTTTTGTTTACCTTGCTCTCTCTTGGTTTTAGCGGCCAACTTTGCTACGCGCGTTTTTGTAATCCCCTTTTTCTAACTTTTGTAAATGTAAAATTAATCATGTAAACTTAATCATTATTAAATATTTTCATTCTTAAAGATTTACTCCCTGACTTCATACCTGCCACATAATAAAGAGATTTTAGATTAGATTATAGCCACTCCACTATGAAGAAAACCTGATACGACCAAAACAAAGGTAAGCGTTAGTTACCTATAATTTAAAGATGTTTTGATCGTAATACTAACAGCGCGACAGCTGGTGTCGCTGCTCCCTGCTGCTGCAGGAAGGCCCATATCCCGACAAATTGTGTCGAGCAGACTGCATGAAGAAGGATTCTTCTCACGAATACCTGTTGTTTGTGTGCCTTTGTCTCCAGCGCACGTCAGAGCGCAGTTGCATTGGCCACGTGAACATCGTAGTTGGACACCAGAGCAATGGGGCCACGTACTCTTTACGGATGAGTCTCGATTTAATATCCAGAATGTTTCCTGAAGGGCAATGATATGGCGAGAGCCAGGGACATACAACATCGTCGAAAGAGACCATTACGGAGGTGGCGGGTTACTTGTCTGGGCAGGGATAGCAACAAACGGCCGAACCGACCTCTACGTGTTCGCTGGGGGTTCCGTCACAGATGTCCGATATCGTGACGAAATCCTAAACCCTCTTGTGCGGCCTTTTATCGCTGCAATGGGTACCGACGCGATATTTATAGACGACAACGCCCTCCCGCATAGAGCAAGATTGGTGAGCGCGAGAGTGAAACCATTCCACAGATGGCGTGGCCTGCTAGATCACCGGACCTGAATCCCATACAGCATGTGTGGGTCATGTTGGGAAGACGGATTGCAGGTCGCAGTGTGCCTCCAGGCACCCTCCATGAGCTCCAGCAAGCCTTACTACAGGAATGGGCATTACTGCCACAACAAGCGATCAAAGACACTATTGCCAGCATGCCTCGCCGTTGTCAAGCATGCGTTTCAGCTAGAGGGTATAATACCCGTTATTAGAGTATGATTCTCAGTGCACATTCTGCCTACCAATTTGGGCTGTCGCGCAGCGTATTTATGTTTGTCTTTGATTATTGTTTGATATGTGGTTTAGTAATGCCACACCTACCTCGTGTAGAACTTTCGCGCATATCCATTAAATAGCTTTTGTTTTATTCTGAGTTTTGCCTTTGTTTCTTATTTTTTGAGCAGGAGTGTAATATGAGATACTGCAGTGTTATACAGGGTGATTCAAAATTCACAGTATAAAGTATCAGGGCAGGTAACAAGCACCATAACAAGCCAGAGTCATATAGGAATGAAAGACCCGAAACGTCACTGGAACGATCTAGAAGATACAGAAAAGACTTTTTGGAGGTTCTTGCAACGTAGATGACATGTTTGCTATCTCAGCACTCGTAAGCTGTTGTATTTTCTCCGAACGCGCTCAGAATGGTTATTGCTGAAGTCCAACTACAGTGCTAACGAACAAGGCCCTCTTGCTAATCCGGTTCGTGTATTTGACCATGAATTTGTTATGAGATTTTGGCTTGCTCTTGTGTTTCCTTAACTTCTCGATCAGTTTGCACGTTTTATTTTCTACCCCATTATTTAATATTTGCAATTACGATAACAGCATATTAACCCGTTAACGCCTAGCATCCCATTTATAGAACAGTTACATTTCACCGTGGCTAAACCGAGTGCATTCCATTTTTTCTTTTTTGCTTTGTTTATGAAGTCAATAGGTATTTTCTAACTCCTAAACAATTTTCAACAGGCATATATCACCAGTTATCCAGATTTTGGAGTCAAAGCTTTGACATTTAGAATTTTTTTTGATTTTTTCTTTCATTTATTTTTGTGGTGATTCAAGGAATCAGAAATTGATTTTTATTTTTTGATGTTTCAGTATATCTATAAAATGTTTAATATTTATACAAAAAAATTTTTAAAATTATTTTCTACCGATTTTTTTACATCTTTAAAAAAAGAAAGAAAAAATGATCCGCATTTAATTTTACTTAACATTTAACTTAATCTTGTTGTTTTAAATATAATTTAATATAAATTTACTGAAACCTGTGCTTTAATTTAATATGGGCGTTAATGGATTATTTGTTTTTATACGATATTAAAGAATTCGCCAAAACATAATAATATTGTTTTACATATATCCATGAAGTCAAATGATGATGTTCATACTAAAATATGCAGTATCGAAAACGGTGACCTATTTCTGTAGTTAAATCAATATGATTTCGTTTATGTAAGAGGTGAAAGCCGGACAGCCATTCATAAAAAGTATAAAGTTGGTAGAAAATTGCCATATTTTGGCAAACTACTGCAATTTCAAAAAATGCAATTTTTTTGGGAATTACTTAAGGCTACCGAATAATGTATCGGTAATGTATTGTTAAAAAACCCTTGATATTTTTTGGATTATGTAAAAATTATCAAAATCAGTGGATGGCAGCTTGGAAAAAAGTATAAAGTCGTCTGGTGATTACACAATCTGAATGAATAAATAAATTGAAAAAACATTTTTCTCCTATTATAGAAACAAATACAAATTTTGTGGATACAGAATTGTTTTATTCTTAAGCATTTTAATATCATGCCGAGAGGATGACACTTATAAGAAGCTGAAAAGGGTAAAATAATAGCTTTTAAAGATGCTGGTTACAGTGGTGCTGAAATTTCATGAAAAATTGGCAGATCGAAGGCTCTAATTAACTGCTTTATCATTGCATCTGGTAGCTATGGCACAGAAAGCGAACAGGAAGTTCAAATATAATTTCTTCAAGGCCAGAAGGGCAGATCCAGAGGCTCGCCTGCAAGCAAGAAAATGTCTTTAGGGCAAATAAAAGATGAGATTCAGTTTCCCTGTGTCAATCGAACAATAAGAAATGCACTGCATAGAAATTCTAATGCTGTGTACAAGAAGTTGAAAAGAAAACTTCAGTCTCTAAACGGCATATTGATTCAGTTATAAATTTTGCCCAGGAACACTTAACGGCTGGCATCAACCGGAATATTGTGGTGTTTTCGGACGAAATTTTGTTTTATTTAAATGATTTAGATGGATTTCAGTTTTACTGGCATGATCTGCATATAGAACACGACATTTTCTCAAAACGCCATTTCGAAGGGGTATCTGTCATGGTTTGGACCGCAATTGCGCGCTGATGGTGCAACTCAAATTTCTTTTATCGAAAGCAGATTAAATTCAATGTTATATCGGAACATGCTGGCAGAAAATTTGTTGCCGATTTTTGCTGTGATCATCAGGAGATACAACATTTCAACAAGACAAAGCATTTGTGCATATTTCATACTCTACAAAATCCTAGATGAAAGCGGTATCCTACAAAATCATGGTAAAAACTCTTCAATGGCCGTCTTGGAGTTCCGACCTGAATCTAAAGGGAAAACTTTCAGGCATTCTGGCTCGATATGTTTACGAGAATGGCGACTGTACAGAAGCAAATCTTATCTAAAAACTACAATAAAAAATTGCTGGAATAAAATTGACCCAGATATCTTCCAAGCTCTTTCTGGTTCTATGAATCGACTATTAATGCAAATAATAGAAAGATGAGATTCCAACATCACTTACTAAAGAATAAATCATACGTTTTTCCAAATTCAATTGTATGGTAATTTCTTATACAATTTCACATATTGTAATTAAACTTAAATTTATTTTTGCTGTGATTTCATTTCATCACGAAATATCCTTACATTTCATAAAAATATGATATATATCTCTAGTCTTATGTCATGTATTTTGGCGATTTTATACTTTTTTCCACGGGTATATAAGTGGGGTAAATAAAGTGTTGACTAATGCTACGTTGCAAAACTTGCTATAATGACACTGTAAAGTTGAAATATTGTAAGTAAAATAAAATCTTATACAAAAAAAATTACGCAGTTAATTAAAAGGTCAGGAGGTGAAATGTGACTTTTAAAATCTGATTTTCATTAGCTATGCTGGCTCCTTGCAAAGCTTATGCTTCGAGATAGGAAAGAAAAGAATGTAGTGAAAAGTTTTTATAAAACATTATGCATAATAAATATCATACAAGAATATCGGAAATTGTTGAGAAGACTGTGTAAACTTCCTTATCTTCTATGGAAAAATAAAGAATTTTCTTAATTAATCTATTTTTGTTTCCATAAAGAAACATATTCTTTGTTACATGTTAAACGAGACGAGGAACAAAAGCAAAAATTATGAATCACGTCTGGGCGTCGGTTAATGTGGAAATGAATTCATTGCTTACATTGTTTGGAATACCATAACTTAGTTATTAAACCGTCTGGGATAATAAAGTCCGTCTGGTTTTTATCTCATGCCACCATTAATGTTTTGAGAAACAAATGACTGCCAACTTTTGCTTTAGTAAACGGTAAATTAATCTGTCGTATATAAAGTGAAATCTCTCTGCAGCGGTCGCCCTCCGTTCTGAGGGCGTTTAAAAGGGTTGACCGCTCTGAAAGGTTTTCACTTCTGGAAGGCAAAATTCTTATTAAAGCAAGCAGCTCCAAACAAGCAAAAAAAAAAAAAAAAAAAAAAAAAAAACACAAAATAACGCAATTTTCAATTTTGTTTCTTAATTTAAAAAGTAAATCCCTAATCTATTAGCCAGTAGTGGTAAGCGGGTTCAGTTTGAATGTCTGATAGACATCGGCCTCCCTCCGTCGGTAGGAGTATAGGAATTTTCCCTAGATCTGTAATGATTAATGACTCAATAATTTTGTTTATTTGCGTTCTAGCACAACTAAAATATTCGGCTAATTTTTTTGCGCTCTCATACTGAAGCATCATTTCTATACGTTGGTTCATATTCAGAAAAACACGACTTAACACTGTTAAAAGATAAAAAAAACAACCTATGCTTGTGGCGAAAATAGCTTCTTGCTCTGCGATTAGTAACCATGACCGCTTGCGGATGCTTATCACCGCAGTACCCCGGAACTCGGGACCAGGACGGGCTTGCGGATACTGAAGTTCACTTTCTTTCCACATTGAGAAAGGGGTGATTAATTTTTCTGGTGTTGTTTTTGCACTTAAGTACTTTTTGTTCCCCTTTCTTTTAATAAAATACTCAAGCCCAGGGAGGTGAAATGATTTTTTTAGCCCAAATAGAATTAGAGATCACTCCTGCAGTTAGGAAAGTTCGGGTGGTCATTCCTACTGGCTTATTTTAACGGCCAAAAATTCCGTACAAGACAAAAGTGGTCGTTGAGTTGGGTGGAAGCTTAGAGAAGTTTTACTGTATTACTTACTAAAAATATTTATTTCTAAAGAAAGTTTTGATAATATTTTGCGCGATATCAAGAATTTCCAGGGAGAAAAATGAAACTTCTCTAATCAGAACTTTGACGACAACATTTAGTTAAACATGAAACCAACATAGTTTTTTTTCCTTTTAGCTTCGAAAAATGTCTCGAATTTGTCCCAACTTTAAATAAAGAGTTTTTAAACGCAAATTTTAACATATATAAAATGCTACTATATTTTAGTAAGCGACTACAGTTGAATATCGTAATTAATTCGAACACAGTTTAGTTTCGTTACGTGTAAGTTGATGTTATCAAAAGTGTCAAAAGTTAACGAAAAAAGTCTTAACAAACATCTTTGATTAAGACAGACTGCCTCGATTTCTTACTCTTTATTCCAGTTTTCTTTTGGATTTAACTGCAATTTGTGTCCCTGCTCTTTCATGACGCTTTGGAATCTACCATTAATAGTAGATCCACGCAGTTACGTAGACCACTACACAAAAGTTCTTATGTAGATGGTTTATAATTGAGTTTGTCGCAAAATTGAAATAATTCCTTATACAGAAATGTCTTCTAATTTCACCACAAGTCTCGAAGTGTAGTAATATTTAGTCATGCCGTTAGTGAGAGGTCATCAAGCATTAATTTTTAATTAAAAATCATTGTTATAAAATAAAACTGATATAGGAAGCAGCTTTCAAAATTTGAAAAGGTTTTGAAACCACTGCTTCATGCAAAAATTTAACCGTCGAATGTCTCTAGTCAGCGTATTATCTTGCAGATGTTCCCCCAAGTCCATTTTAGAATTGGATCTACGTCAATGCTATCACGAACTTTCACATCTCGCAAACATCCATAAATCGATCCATGTTATCCGTCCTCTTAGATAACGATCAAACAGTATTTCGTTATTAAATGGCATTTCAAAGAGAACGCTGCGTGGGCGGCAATCCCCAAATTGTCAACGGCAAAGTGATCGCTTCAAAACCCAATTTCATAACCAACTTCCTCAATTTACAGACGAACCGTTTGCAGACCAAAGTGTTCCATCTGAATGGAAAACTGGTGGAATGGAATAAGGCACTTTGATAATCCTTCCGCACGTGGTGAGATCCACTCTTCAAAGAGGCCGAAGTTAGCAGCCTAATGCTGGCAATTACACCGCGAGGGTGGTCATTTGCTGTAATCGAATGTGCACGGAAGAAGACCCCCATTGAAATCGAACGCGTTAATAAAAGGGGGCAGCAGATTCGATTCCGCGCGTTTCCTGAACGACTCGTGATCCGCCCCGTTCTCATTTGCATGGGTTCCGGAAGCTGGAAGATGGGGTTGGGGTGTTCATTCCCATCTTCATTTGCGGATGACGAGATTTGGTTATCATAATCACCGTCGGATGCTCACCAAGAGAGATAATGCGGAAACGGATAATGGAGTAATTATCTTTGCTTATAGAGAGGGACAGTGATGCTGACTCTGCTACTTGCAGTACAGATTGGGAAAGAAATTACATAGATGGAAATAATTAGACCTCTTAAGATTCATAGCGTTAGTGGATTAATAGGGTTTGGGAGAAAAATTTCGACTTATTTAAAGTGAAAGGGCAAAATATACTGGGATTCCCTAACGTAAGCTATCAATTTCGTCGCCTTCAAATAGCCAACTACAGCCAGACTATTTGCATTTTGTCGAATTTTTCTATGAAGTGTTATTAGACTGAAGTTATAATAAAACTTCAGTCTTCCCAAGAAAGAAATCAAAGCGATAATTTTAGTTTATAAGTAATAAGCCCTCAATTTGGATGAAACTTTCCTACGTCGTAAATTTATTCAATAATTCTTTTTACTATTGGGGTGATCAGAGTTTTAATTTAATGCACTTTTATTTTCTTAACTATTTGTACAATTTCAGGGTGATCACCTGATCCTGTATTCACTGCCAGCTTCTTAAGAATACTGAATCACCAAATTAGGCTCAATAATGCATTTAGTCTAATCGATAATCTGTCTTTTTCGCTTTATTTTTTTCTCCTATTCAGAAGCCTATATTTCGTTCTTCCTGTAATAGGCGTTGGGCTGCAGTGTCTGGTAGGGAGGTTTCGGCTACTGTACCGGACGGTTACAGGCTCGAATCAGGATTATATCGTGCCATGTATGTGTATGCTGTACGCTAATTACAACATAGAGAGAGACAAATGAGTTATCACTGGTGTGGCGGTTAAAGTGTCGTCTTCATCACCTGACTATTGTTCAAAATTACGAGGTCCATGTCAAAATAGTCCCTTGTTTTACTTCCTTGTTTCATGGGTGTTGAAAAAATTAAAAATGAACTGAACTCTCGACGGTAGCTATCGTGTTCGTATGTACACGGAGAGAGATATATAATTCCAAAAATACTTCTTCGGACAAATCTGAAATTCCGGTATTTATTAGTGGTTAAGTTTAAATTTTTTGACGATTACAATATTTTTCTCAATATATAATTCATTCACTGAAAAGTAAAAAGAAGAGAATCAATGATCTTAAAAGAGATGCATTTAAACGCTGATCTCACAGAAATAACACAAAAAACGATAATTTTAGTTTATAAGTAGTAAGCCCCCAATTTGGATGAAAATTTCCTACGTCGTAAATTTTTAATAATAACGTAGTGGATAGTTTAGTAATGGATCAAAATGTTTTTACTTAATTTGAGGTATAGTTCGTTGCATCCTAAATTATTTTAATACGATGGTGATACCTTCTCTATTGTTATGTTCATATGTGATGAAAACTTATTCAATTTGCTAATACTCAGTTATTTATTTTACATACCACCTGAAAACTGCATAATATGCTTTGATGTTGCCAAAAAATGCAGTTTTCACTTAAAATTATCTAAGTTTTCGTAATTAGAATACCAAATTCAATGTATTAACACAAAACATTAAAAAAACTTTTTAGAGAAGAAAGTTATCTGAACGAAAGCTTCACTTCGTTTGTTTCTACTTGAAAATAATTTAGATATGGTCTAATTTCCTCAAAAAGTTTTTTTAAACTGAATAAATTTTCGGTTTTTATCTATCTTAATACAAAATGCTGAAGTTGCTAATGTTTACGTGTGTGAAACATCTATCTGTTCCACAAATAGAGATTGGTACCACAATTAACGTTAATTAAGGCATATTTTAAGTAAAATGTTTTTTGCTGCATTCAGGGTAACAGATGCGACAAATAATCAACAAACTCTCTTAAGAAAAGTGTTATCTAAGCAGATTTTTCATTCCATTTCCAACTAACTAATTAAAACGAATTAAGATATCGCAGAGCAACCCTTCTAAATTTTTCTAAACTTTTATCAGAATTCTTCCTATAATATGCAAAGCCATGTGCATAATGTTGTTGATATTTATTTTTACACCAACCTACTTCACAGCAATTTTCTGAAAACACAGCGTCAGCGTTCTTTATATTCAAATCTTCCCAATTTACTATTCCGACTGGGACGATTTTCCGTTGTTATCTCACTCAATCTTCTCATTCCGAGAGTCAAAAGCAAGAGCCCCGAGTTGCTTAGCATAAAAAAAGGGATATGCACTTTTCTTTTAGCGCAAACTAGTAAATGCAGCGTCGAGCGACTGCCTTGTTATCAAAGGATTATTCAAACTTCCCACTTCACTTATCGTGGGGAATATTTTCTTACTAACTAAAAAACAGATAGTTTCCTTTTAGGTTGAGAACATCTCCCCATTTGCTGTTCGGTACTTTTTCTTCCTGAGTAAAGAACAAATTTGTTACTTTTAAAAGCCCCGATAATTTTAACTTGTATTTCCGATACTTTGTACCTATTTGTATTTCACGCTTATGCATGATTTTGAAGCATTATTATACCTAGGAGCTCTAGAAATATATCTAGAAGCAGAAGTTCAGCAAGTTGCAGTTGTTTATAGCTTCTTATGCAGATACATTTTGTTTTGTAAAAATGATAGTAAGCTACATGAATTCAAACTTTAGTAAATATTTATTAATAAAGGAGGGAATTTTATTGAAATCTTTTCTCTTTTGCAAGATATTTATAAAAAATTAAGCATTACTATATCCAAGCACTATCCCTAATTGCTTGCTTCTTAGCAGAATACGATGATAGTCAAAATGGTTGTTCAAGAAGACTTTCAGTATTTGTCTGTAAAAGTTCATGCCAATTCCTTTTTCCAAGAAGGACGTTAAGTGATGCTTAATAGTGAGTTCAGACCAACAATGCTTTCTTCCCAATCCTTTTTTTTTTGCTTAGAATTTTTGTTTAGAATCTATTTGAAGCATGCATTGAACAATTGAGCTCTAAATATATAGTGTGAGTGAGATAGGAGGGAGAGTGGAATAAAAATTTCTTCTGGAAATGCAAATGCCGATATATATTCAAATCAGCCTCAAAATACCGTAGGATCTGCTCTCTGTACCCTCCTCAAAATTTGCCCCATCAAGCCCCCTCCTCGAAAATAGACTACCATCTCTTGATGATTCGATATATCATCGTTACACTTACACGATCTCAATTACTATACGAGTGGTAGTTCCTGACTTAGTGGGGAAGAAAGATCACAAGGGAATGGATGGTTTTTTTTAGATTTGACAATTAAAGAGCTCAACTTAAAATAACGCTGATTGCCACTTAAAAACAAAAGGCAATTTTTAAGTGCTTTAAAATTTATATTTGTTTGAAAATTTGAAATTTATCTAGTCACTGATAACTGTCTAAGAAGGTTAGCTCATTTTCATGTGTTTTGAAATGAAGCTTTGACACCAACCGCAAAAACTAAAATTTAAAACGTCTTTAATAAAGGAACTTTTACTATCCTTTTATTCCATGACTGTCGTCAGGATTACATTAGCTATCCTGACGACATTCGTGGAAAATTTACAATTTGCGAAAATTAAAAAAGATTGTATTATCTGTAACTTTTCATAAAAAAGGAGAACAATTTAAAGATCATAATTATCACCCATTAGACATCAAATATCGCTTTCAACAACCAATTCCAATGATAGTAACACAAATAATATTTAAACGCATTCATCTATGTTTAATAGGATTGGAGCATGATCATGACTATTTAATTAAGTCTAATGATACATTCCGCAAGCTTCCTACGCCGTATTATTCCGACTTGTCTTCAGCTATGGTTTTTTTAATCTCTTTGTCTGGAAATTTAATCACGCGCCCATAATAACATAACGGAGGCATCATTACACGCAACGTCAATCGCTCCCACATAAACAAGCCCACACTTTTTCATTTCTTTTACGCATTCTGTACCCCCTACCTCTCGCACCCAATTGTAAATTAACTCAACGCATAAGACTGAGAGAGAAAAAAATTGCTCTCTACCATAACCGCCTTCTTTTGGCACTTGCTCAATTATTTCTAGTAATACAACTCAACCCGAAAGCACAGAAAATATCGCTTTTTCCCTTCCAACCTCTTTATTTCCCCCTTTTTATTCCCTTTTATAAGCGTCTTGGCGGCATCAATCGATCGCACTTAATTAAACGGACCCACACAAAGGATAGCGTAATTAAATTTAGCCCTGTCCTTCTAATGGTTTTAATTAGGGCAACATACTGCTGCTATCGTTTGGATACTTGTGGGTGATGATTTTATTTCCCCTTCCGCCTATTGGAGAAAGAAGAATCTGCTTTTTTTCATAGTTTTATTGTCTTTCTTTCTTTTTTGATTTTTATGGGACGGCTGGATTAAATCGGCGAAGACTAACATCAAATATTAGCTTCCTTTTATGCTTCCTCCTTCACGTGTAATTAAACCTTGCCTTTGGGCGCGGGTGTGAATTTGGCGATAAATAAATATTCGTAATCTTCTTTTCGGCGCCACGAGTAAGGGATTAAGTAGAGAGAGAAATGGTGCGAAACGTCTCGCAGAAACTGCCAGGGATTTTTCCTTGAAAATGCCCTGACTTGGTCGTAAGGAAGATTATTTTAACGTAGGACTACGTTCCTTCCAATGGGGTCTCGAGAAGAAACTTGATTCACACGCCAAAACGCCACAAAACTTGGTATGGGAGATCCTCTATATCTCGGTAACTGCACCTGTTAAAAACGTAACTGATGTCTTATTTTAAAGATAAAGGGTAACAACAGAAGTTCCAAAAAACTTTTGAAAATTGGAATTGTAGTTTAGCGACTATTGGGTCGCAAATTTGGACAAAATTACGCATGAATTGGTGACGCGATCCTCTATATCTCGGTAACTACATATGTTAAAAACACAGCTAATATCTTATTTTAGAGATAAAGGGTAACAACAGAAGTTACAAAAAAACTCACTTCAACTTAAAAATTTACGAGAAACAAAAGAGTCACTCTAGTAAAGTAGTCCTACACCTTTAACATCAGCGGCTGTTTGAAAAGAGAGCCTCCATCATTTTTTTTACTTTGTAGAGTACCATCGGAATACTACATTTATAATGATCGCTTCAGATAAAATCCAGTTTGTGAATAAAAATATTTTACTAAGCAAGCCAGCCACGTCTACTAGCTGTTCGCCCGTAATATTAATAGCCTATAGACATACTTGTAAAGTGGTGAAATTGGCGAATTTAGTCCAATTGTTGAGACTGGGGGATTATATCAAAGTTCTATTTGGCGATATCTCTCGGAAATGGAGGGCGGTGGAGGGCAGGCCACTATTGATGATGTATCTAGGAGTCACGATCTTTCATATGAAAGATTGGAGGAATCAGCTTAGTGGTTGGGGCTGCAGGACTCCCTCAGAGTTTTTCTCCATAAAGAAGGTACAGTGAAATAGTGTTTTTGACCTTTCTCTCGAAAATTGAGGGTGTTGGGGATGTAGGTGACCTCTGATGACGTATCTAGGGGTCATGGGCTTTCTAAGGAATTGAAAATTGGCGAAATCGATACAGTGATTGAAGCTACTGGAGTCGATCTTCAGTTGTTGGGTTCATAAAACAGACAGCACTGGTAAAACGTGCATAGCTGTATTTATATTTTTGTTTTAATAATTGCGAACCTGGCATTTTCCATTCAAGTTTCAGTTTCGATGTAAGCATTCACGGATAATGCGTTTGTAAATAAAGGTCTATTTTCAATTTTGTAAAAGTGATGTTATTTATTGATTTAAACTACTTTCTCTTGAGTCAGGGACTCAGAAGTATGTTTGCTTAATAATTTTGAACAACTTCATTTTGATCAACTTTGCTTAACATCTTCAACAATTTTACTTTTTAAAAAGTTTAAGCATTGATTAAATTTAGCAGAGAGTTTGGTGAAATCTTGGTTTGCTCTAACATCAGTTTTTGCCGATTATTTTATGTATATAGATAGCTAATGCAATGTCGCGAATCTAATAGAGCATTCGGAAGAAAGTTCTAATTGCTCCCAATGAATTATGATTGAAAGCTCCAACATATTTCATTTCTGGAACATTCATAGTTTAGGAGTATATATACCAGCTATTAGGTATAGTCGGGAACACAATGAAAAACAATTCAGTACGGAATCAAACAGCTCATAGAGGTCGGTGACAGAGATATGGAGCTCTCATTCAAAAGGTTGTATTGAAAATATTTGAATTTCATAAATTTTCACAATAAAACTCCTCTTAAAGTGCTTAAAGGAACTTTGTCCATATATGGTTTTCACATTGACTAGAACAGCGACAAAACCAGAAAAAAACTTGAAAATAATCAGGAGCTTCCTAATGGGTTTCAATTCATGCGGAATCACATACAAACGTAAGTGCACATGTAATATAACACCTAACTGCTTTTCCTATCTTTTTTTAAGCCTTGCAACACAACTCCTTTTTCTTCTTGCAAAGATAAGCAAAGGATATGAAATTAATTGGACGCAGCTCATTCAACTTATGTTACGTGAGCATGGATTGATTCATTGACAATAAATATAATTTAATTATATGCTGTTTACATTTCACTGGCTCTGCCATTTTAAAACACATGGTATATCGGTTTTAAGTCCTAAATTTCCATGAAAAAATAAATCAATTGTTTTTGTTGTGGCTCTTCTGTTAGATGACTTTCGTTAAAAAAAGTAACAGAGATTTCAAGTTTTAATCCAAGGACCTGATGACTTAGACTAAATGTATTTTCACCCTTTTTCACCTACACCCAAAACTGTCACCCATCTAGCTTGTACGGTCTTGCTTTATAGTATTCACGTACACATTGACAAAAAGACAGACACATGCATAATTTCAGATGTGCTTTATTTTAATTCAAGGAAATCTGAAACATAAATATCTCGGTCGAATTTTTCGACGGATGCCATATTCTACATATACTTCGCAAAGGTCAAATCAAAAATATCAGAGCAAGATATACATAGATGCCATGCGTTATTTGCATTTTTTTCAGAAAAAATCTGTTCTTCAAACTTTATTCAGTACCAAAATAATCGTCTATTGCTTCTCTCGAAAACTTTGAGATCACTTTAGCAAAAGATTTCGCCCCAACCTCCTGTTCTCATTGCAACCATTTTTATTTCTTCTCGGTTTCTTATCGTCTCGCACTCTTGGGGAGTGCTTTTTATTGGTTTCCGTATTAAGATCTTCCCGTAATCAAAGCGGGCGACCCATTCGAGTGGTAAGTCAACGCAGTCGCTGGCCTCCCTGATTACATTACCTATCTCCTATTCCTACCCCCAGAAGGTGTGCAATCCCGAGGGCGTATTGATTACTTTTCGTACAGTGATGAGCCACGTGTGGATTCCAGG
This sequence comes from Araneus ventricosus, assembly GCA_013235015.1. Classification (NCBI taxonomy): domain Eukaryota; kingdom Metazoa; phylum Arthropoda; class Arachnida; order Araneae; family Araneidae; genus Araneus; species Araneus ventricosus. The sequence continues at coordinate 3,520,487 of BGPR01000010.1, read as the reverse complement.
GAATTATGGCCAGAGGAAAGTTCTTCCCCTTTTTTTCATATCTTCCGCTGATTCAACTTTTTTTCCGTTCAGATAAATAGGAGATGTTAAATTTTATACAATATTCTTACGATCATATTTTTATTATTAATACTTGCGATCATGACGTTGATTACTTTCACAGAAAGTATTGTGATCATCAAAAAATTTTAACCAGAAACTGTGAACAATCTCCTCGTTTTAGACCTCTCCGAGTCCGAAAAATACATTTTTGAAATTATGTCCATCTGCCTTCGAGCACGATAACTCAAAACTGAAAGAGTTAGATTGCTGAAATTTGGTATGCGGCCTTTAAACATGTTATGTCAGATCTCTATCAAATTATGGAAGAAATTTGTGAGCAAGAAGATATGACTCTCTTTCCATCTGCATGTGAACATAATAACTCAAAAACGGTATGAGCTGAATGGATGAGTTTTGATATGTGCTTATACCAAAACTGTACATTTGTGTCTGATTTTGGACAAAAGTTTTCAACAGGTAGATTGCCTGTTCGTTTGTTAGATCGTATGTATGAGAACACGTTAACTCAAAAAGGAAACAAGCAAGAGAAGTAGATTTGAGTCTATTATCTTTACATCGAAACTGTAGATCTTTGTCAGATTTTGGATGAAATCCGTCGACAGATAGACTGTTGGTCTGTCCTTGTGATGAGTGAGTAAACATGATAACTCAGAAAGCAAACGCCTGAAGACCTTTCAGCTTGAGACCAAAATTAAAACTGTAGATACGTACCACAGCTTGAACCAAATCCATAAAAGGACACACTATCTGTCTGCCTGTGTGAATTGAAACGCGACGAAAAAAACGCAAGATCAATAACGCAAGGAGCAAGATAATTGAACTTTGATATGTGGTATTGATACCAAATTTTTAAATGTATATCATATTGTAACGAAATTGTCTTGTGGGTGTGCGTTAATGCAATCCGATTAGCAGGATTTTAAAAAATAAAGCTCTTTATTTTACAAATATTCCAAGGAAAGAAACGTAGCACAAGTATTAACACAGCACTAGTAAAAATTCACAACAAAGACTACCAATAAATGTCAACACAGAGCTCAAAGGTTTCTTGTTAGCTCACCAGCTTCTTGGCTTGAGAGCTTGCCTTTATACTTTTCAACAGGAAGTGACGTAATCTCTAGAAAGTTCATGAAACCAGTAGAAATAGGTTGAAAGTTCGAGGTCCTTCTAGAAAATTCCCTTTGTCGCCGACTTTGCCGCCATGTCGCCAAATTTATTTCCAAGTCGCCAAGTTTGTTGCCAAGATTAGCATTTCAGGGAAACGACTTTATAGCTTTGTAACAATATTCAGCATAAAAGGTCCAAAATGTGCATCTGACTCTTTTCACCATACGACGAAATTACGCCTACACAGTACGGCGCGTTTTGAGTTCGACTTGGTAGTGTAAACAAGAGAATCGAATATGCATTTTGGATATCTTCCCTTTGACCCATTAAGTCGAAAATTTGATACAGATCTAATTTTGGTGTCAAGACCTCAAACAAGATAATTTAACTAGCTTGTTGTGTTTTTGAGTTATCTTGTTTTATCTAAACACAGGAGACAAATAAGCATATTATCTACCGTTTGACACGCCCAGGATTTTGCCCACAGTATATATAGATCGATAATTTTGATGCAAAGATCATATACTAAACTTCATTCATCTAGATTGTTGCGATATAGTGTTCCCATTGACATAGTTTAAAGAGGCGTGCAATTAGATACTATATGGCATTCGCTGTAACAGAGGAGTAAAACAATTTGAAAAATTAAAAGAAAAATACACTTTAAGAAAATACACAACAAGCTTTCATAAACATGCTATATAAGTTTTCAAAAATATCTGTGGATCGCTGTTCGCTTATGAAAAGATGAGTCACCGCTAGCTAGAAACCAATTTCAAAAAAAGCTTCTAGTAACTTAAATGTTACCGAAGGTTTCAAAACTGGAATTATTTATTTTGGAATATTACAGTTATGAAAAAATGGGATTGAGCAATTTCCAACAAAATTTAATTAATCAATTCTTTTATTTTCTAACATAATTATTAAATATCTTTGTGAAGAGACTGTATTATTAAATATGACAACACTTCATAAAAAGTACTTCTGACACTGAAATATATCGTTATTAATTACAATGACTTTGCCCAGTAACATCTTTTGTGAAATTTCAAATAATGTGATGATTGTTTTTCGATGAGTTATTGATTAATTTTACTTTTCAGCCAATTCACGATTAAATTTTATTTTATTTCCTTTTCTAATGCTTGAGAATTTCATTCATATGTAATGAAGCAAATTCACTTAAAATGATTCATTTAATTATATTTCGCATTAAACATTCTAGAACAAAATTTAATTCTAGACTGACTGAATCAATTATAAAGGAAACTCTACATAAAGTGTTTGGAGAAATATCCGGGAATACGATGACAAAGATTATATATTTTATTTAGTTTGCATGTAATAAGATTTTAAATTAAATTAAATACAAAGTCAATGAAACAGAATTCTGAATAAATGGATATGAAATAAGAATGTTAAATAATGCATTCTCTAAAATATTAGATAGTTACTCTTGCTATTCGTTTAAATCTCCTTTCAACATCTCTTCCAATTTAAATATTTCCGTTAAGTCACGGCCAAATGCATTAAAAGTATTCTCACTTGATTCTTTCACTGGAAAATATTATTTATTAATATTAAATTTCCATGTAATGGAATGATAATAACGACAATTGAAAGTGACAGTACCTATAGTTTGACTGTGCATGAAAGATTCTTTTGATTTATATGTTAAATAATAAATCTTTTCTTGTATTACAAACTAGCTGATATACCCGGAGTTGCTCGGGATAAAAATATTTTCAAATCAAAGTATTTAAAATACTTTAAACTTAAACAGTTTTCCGCTGCTGCTTCTTTCATTTATTTTCGTTCGCTTTCTCATGTATCGTCTGATCCCTCGGCGAACAACTAAACTCCTCTCTTTTTTTATCTATATACTTTTTACTACATGGAACGAGTTTAGTAACTCTTGAGATTCCATTTATCCTTCTCTCATCGTTGCTACGGCGATAAAACAAGTTCCTTCATATTATGCTTTTTATTGCCAATACCCGAGATATCATTCTCTTCTTTTTGTTGTTTGTGTGCCTCACCGGAAAAACACCACCAATTCCTTCTTTTTCTCCCTATGTCCTCTCCCTTCGGTAGGAATGGTCTCAGTAACCTTGAATTACCTTGTATGCTCATTAGGATCATTAAAGATTTTATCAAAATTAAAAGAAACATTGCATATAGAGAGTAAGTAATTAACGACATTGGGTTGCTGTGCCTCCATATCAAAAGGCGAGCATGCTATGAAATGAAAGCGGAAATCAAAATCCTGCCTTGGAGTTAATGTGAAAGCTATACTTTTATCGTAATTTTAACAGTGACCAAAACAAGTGACTGATAGATTCGATGAAAGATTAAAATGGGTTTTAATTTAATTACAACAATAGAAAGCAATGTTAACAATTGTGTTTAAAATGATTTTTAAATGTTTATTAAAATTAGAGAAAAAATTGTACGACAATTAAAATTGTTATCAGTAAAAGGATAATTGTTTGCTCTTTAAAATGGTATACAAATAGTTTTCGAGCAATAATTAGTTCGGAAGTCATTGGCGAAAAACTTAGCGAAAACGCTGAAAAATTTCTTAATTAATTATCTTAAAAATAATCAACAGTTTAAAATAGCACAGTTGACTTACAAAAGGACCTCAAAATGGCATGTGAAAAAATTTCATGTCGCTACTGTTCCCCATTTAGGAGAGTTCTTGTGACAGACAGACATATGTAAAATTTCAGTGTTATTCGTACGAATTCTTATTTATAATAGGTAACTAACAGGCTAAATGCTTAATTATGCTTAAAATTATATAGCAAGCCTTGTTCATGAATTACGCCAGCGACATCAAAGATAAAACGGACAGAGATTTTGAATTTCAAGACAGATTTCGTCGAATAAGGATGATCTCGTTTAGCTTTTCTTTAATCTCTTTCTTCCTGCTTCTTCCTGGTTCCACTTTGGAAAGGCTGCTTATTTCATTCTTTCTAGATTCTCCGCGTCTCACTTCTTCCATATTCTATTATTTTATAAAAAATAAAGTCATTAGACTCCATGTTTATAAAAATGGAGTCAATTTACATGCCGCCGGAGCTACACGCGACAAACGTAACTGCGTATACAGTTCAGTATACAGGATATTCAATAAAGTCATTCTACCCCACATTAACTTGAGAACGGCGACAGCTATTGCCTCAAACTTGGTGTCTTGGTATAGTAAAATGACTATGCGCTGCACTGTGAGATCAGTTACACCGCCATCTGACGGCAAACAACGGAGTTAGTGTTCCTATCTCAGAAGCAGTACAGGATACGGGAAAAAAGTCAATCACAAAATTGTAGAGCAGCTTTTAATTAGTACGAAAAGATACCTTGATCGCAATAATGCTAAGAACAAAACGTGTAAAACGCGCATTTTTTGTCGCGGTTTTCAACAAAATACCTGATATGCTACAAAATGAGCGGCAAGAAATCCAAAACAGATTACAGATCTGCATAGTAGCTGACGTGGAGAATTTCGAACATCGAAAATAAAAGTATCTGCTGATAACTAATTGTTCTGTTTTCTTTCTAACGCTTTTCTGGCGTAAGAGTGTTGGAAATCGTGACCAAACAAATGCGCGTTTTGTTCTTATCATTATTGCGCTCAAGGTGTCTTTTCGTACAAAATCAAAAACGTTCTACAATTTTGTTATTGACTGTTTCCCCGTATCTTCTACCGTTTCCGAGATATTAACGCTAACTCCGTTGTTTGCCGCCAGGTGGTGCTGTAACAGATCTCACCTTGTAGCGCATGGTCACTGTACTATGCTTAGACACCAAGTTTGTGGCAATAGTTGTCGCCATTCTCAAGTTAATGTGGGGTAGAAGGACTTTATTGGACACCCTGTATAAATACGTGTGTCTTATGACAAACTATTACGGATTATTTTTGTGGTGAAATTTATTGGTGGAAGTCCTCTGATGATGTTTTAGAAGATGTGCAATGAATTCCAAAATTAAATTGGCGCATTTCATTTGGCCTGTATCACAGGAACAGGAATACCCTTTCACCAGCGATAACGCCATCTCTTCTGGATGGTTTGACCTTCATCACTCAATTTTCACCGCGACAATTTTATACATTTCAGGGAAACAAGCATATACGTAGTTTTTCTCATAAATAAGTTGACTGAATCCATAGGATGGTTTTGAGAAGTTGTTTGCCCATGCGTACTGTCTGCTTTGTTGCCGGGGGATCCACTCGGCTAAAGTTCCAACACATAGATTCAAAATCAAGCAACTATTTCAGTCAGTAAAAGAATGTGCCTGCCAACTTGTGCAGCATTTACATTGGAATTGGCAAGGGTGATTTTGCGATTATCATGTGCGGATGAATGAATCCTGTTGAAATATGGAAATTTCTAATTGGAGATATTAGAGAAATGGATCTAAAGCAAATACTTTCGAATTCTGGTTACTACCGCATATCTAAAAAAATGATAATCTACAAACGTTTTTTTAAAGAAGCACTTCGCCATAATTTCTTTGGAAAAATAATATTTATTACTATAGGACTAATCAGTGTAACCTGCCATTTGCAAGCGAAAAATATTGCTTTCAGATGATGGTAATTTTAACGGGACAACTTTATAGTTGTTTTCGAAAGTTTAACTCCACTCTTCCCAATGTTTCGTCATCAATTTCTTCATTTAAACCTCGTATAGATGTCTCGCCTTCATCCATATGTAATTTCAAGTTACTAAAGAGAGTGCTACTTTTTATACTCTCGAGCGTTGCAACAATATTAAATACATTTTTGTGTACGCGTTATATTTACCATAATTAAGATTAAATTTTTATCTCTACTAATAATAAAGGAGGATGTATGTCTGTATGTGTGTGTGTTGGCGCTCTACAGGGCAGACAGCTGGATCTAGAGCTACGAAATTTGGCACAAACATACTTTGGAGGATAGGAATGTGCACCTCAGAGCTTTTTCTGAAATTTTAATTAATTGAAAATTAAGCAAAATTTAGGCGTTTTTCTTTACCAACTTCCGTAAATATTACTGTATAAAAATTATTTTTACGTCATCTGAAAGTGCAAAAAATAACCTTTTCATTAATATCAATTAAGTTGCCGAACAATTTTTTTCTCTAATTTTAGTAAATTTTTAAAAATATTTTTTGTCATAATTTACAACGATACTTTTCATTATTGCAATATAATTCAAACTGTTTTAATTGTTTAAACAAATATGTAATTGCTTGTTTATCTTTCACTGTTGAAAGCTGAGGTAATATTCTAATAAATTTTGCTTTCATATTTTATTTCATCAAAATTTTTGTGGAATCTGTAAACCAAGCTCTCTGGGATATTACGTATATTAAGAAATATATTCAATAAGCTGAATGATTATGGTTGCTATGTTTTCATTCTTTTTCAGCATGTTTTAATCCAGCTAACATGCCGGTGGCCATAAAATGTGCTAGGGCATTTTAATGTTGAAATAAAATGCATATTGCAAGAGGAATAAGAAAGTGGAGATAGCTCCGACAACGTACAATTCGATGTTACATGACATGGTCAGTTATTTGATTCCATTAGGGACATTTGTGTAACCAATGAACAGAATAGGTCCAAGGCCACTAAAAGCACACGGGTGAAATGTCTACCAGAAACTGAAGTTAAAATTATGTTGTTAAGAGAACCGTGAATATAAAATGATGCAAGATTCAATTGAAAGCATATTAAGCTGGTCACCAAAGACGGCTAATAAATAATATAAACAGACGAAGAAATACTAAAATTTTATCATTCTACAATGTTTCGGACAAGAGCATCGAATTTTCTTTGATTTTATTATTTTACGTAGAGAGATGAATTAACGATTGCTGTGCTCCAAAAAAAAGCAAAAGTGACCTAAAATTGGATTACGATGCTACATAATTAATGTTTCCGCAATATTTATTCAATATAAGACTTTATAAACCTGCGCAAATTTGACAGACCATTTCTAATGCTACATATTAGTTTGACTTTTTATTTGACTTTCTAAAGTAACAAATGGGTAAGATACAATGGACTCAATTTTTGGAGCATTTTTCTACAAAATACACATTATCTGGTTAATGTGTAGGTTCGAGGATTTCCAGTGAGATACCAAATAATTGGTGAGGTTCTTCAGAGGTTTTGTATTTCAAATGTGTTTCTAGTAAAATAAATGACTAAAGTGAGACGAAACTGTACTTTATCACAATCACTACAATGCTTGCAGGAGTTAATCGAAGTTTTAAGATAATTGTAAAGTTCGTATGTTGATAGTAAAACGTTTCTGTAGAAAATCAATTTGTCGTCACTCTCCCATCTCGATACAAAGTCTGCAATTTGTGGATATCACGAAGTTTTAGAGCTTCGAGATTACGCATGAAGTTACGACTCCTAGCTGACTGGTCGTGATATTTTTCAAACTCTTCACAACAGACTTTCTCGTATCTACCTCAGCTCTATTCAAATATATAGAAGAAAGAGAAGAAATGTAGTAGAAGAGATGAGATCTTTGAAATAGGTTTTTATTAAAAAATGAAGATGGGCCCTTTTGTAGCAACATGATACATTTCCACAGCGTATGTACATGTATGATGTCATTCCGATGCTTGATGGTGTCATTTAAATGAAGTAAATAAAGTACGAGGGGATTGTTTCTGCGAGAGCTACTGGTTCCACAGTCTACATTCATTTTATTGCTTCCAGAAATTGTACGGAGTTGTCAGGTTATTTATGACATTCTACAGGTAGTTAATTCTTTTTTGTTTGCCATTTTATTGCAGTAAACGAAATAATTGCAATGTAATTGTTTCTTGGAGCCAGGGGACAATTTTGCCCATAATTTCCAGCAAAAATATTATATGTCCTTAGAAAAAGAGCGAGACTTTAAATATAAACTATAAAATATTTTCTATTTGTTTTTTGACGTTATAAAATTTGTTATTCGAGTAAATTGATGTTGTATCATGCATATAAAGAAAGATATGTGGAACTCAAGATAGACTAAACAACACATTAATCCTCAACTGATAAAGATCTGTTTCTTCGGAAACTACAACCTCTCAATTCTTTTCGGGAGGGAGCATGTGCCTTCATGTTCAACAACCAACACTGATTTGAAAGCCCATACCACAGCTGCTGAATCCAAAATGCAGACATAAGTTACAGAATGTTTGTAAAGAATTTAAATGTGAAGACTTTATGTATGACATATCAAAATGAGCAAGTATTGAGCATCAGTGTTGCTCGCATTCAAAACTTTAATATATTATATCTTAAAGTTTGCATCTTTCAATTAAATACAGCAACTGATTCTTGAATAGTATAGCTTTGAAACCAAGGCATTCATTTTGACCCCTCCATATTTTTAGTGTCCTAAATTTGCATTTTGATGATAGTTAGCTAGTTATATTAATGCCCCACTTTGAAACACCCCTTGGCAATTTGAGGAAACAAAATATATATTTCTAAAGCAGATTTATTATAATTCTGTAAAATTCCCATGATAAGAGGATGCCTGCATTAAACTTCATTAAAGATTATTGTTTAATAACTGTTAGTTAATAGGGTGAAAATGTTGAAAAAAACGTAATTTTTATCACTTTTTTGCATTTCCAAGGTCTATTGCATTCTTAAGGAAATTACTAAAAACATTCGCAATTTTTAGTTCAATGTGCACTAAATTTGCATTTTTTAATAATGGAAGAATTCATTTTTAATCTGAGTTTAAGAAATATAAGCAATAAGACATAAATTTTCTGAAATGTATGTTTAAAAAAAGATTTCTTAGTATTAACTGATAAACATTTGCAAATTCATCTTAACTGCCAAGCTAAATTTGCTAGTTAAATCCTCATTAAAAATATCTTTATTATAAAGACTAAGGTTTCTTTTCAGTTAGCAATTCCGAAGTTTTGGCTTCATACTGATTCATTTACAAATATTGTTGTAAATGAATGAAATATTACCCTGTTGTAGAATTGTTAGAATGCCTTTAAAAGCTATTTAATAATATACAGTTCTAAGGATTTTATTCCATAAATGTCTACTTTTTATAAAAAAAGAGAGTTTAGTCAGTAAATTATTTAAACGGTTTAAAATGAAGAATTTACTTACATATTATAAATTAATCGTACAAAAAATAACATTTTCTAATTTGAGAGCAATTTTGAAAGGGAGAATAAAGATAATAAATCTCAATTGCCTTTTCTCAAAAATTATTTATATTATTCAAAAATATCTCAGTCGCATTAAAGTATCTCACACTATCTTTGTAATAAAAATCACTAAAAGAAACAGAGAGTAATAGAATCTCCGATTGTTGAAAGGATAAGTATTGTTGCAAAAAGTATCGTACTCTCATAAGTAGCAACTGTTTCACTATAAAGAATTATTGATCTGAACAATACACCACAGTTAAAATGCATTTTTTCATTGTTAACATTGTTTTGTAGAGTTCTTTGGTTGAAGCACAAGGATTGCTTTTATCGTTATGAGTTATTTAAGTTTTAACTTTATAATTTATTAAGTTAAAACTTAAATAACTCATATGCATTTAACTTATAAGTATACATGAGTATTCAGGATATTCAACTTTCATAAAATTCAATATTACTGTTCGGATATTCAAGCTTTAAAAAATCAGTTTGTGCGAGAGCCCTCATCATTAAGCCTCTCTTAGAGTGTACCGAAATTCACCAAGTTGCAATGCCTATATCTTTCTGAATACTAATGATATTGAACTGGAATATTTATATAAGTTGTCCTATATATATTTGGCCCTAAAGTTATGAAAAAAATGTACGCTACATTTCGCACAAGCGCAGTAAAAAATTATTTACTACAAATGCTCATATTTCCCTTAATATTCAAAGTTTTAAATTCAAATTTTAATACAATGCTTTTTGTACACATTTTCAAATATTCTGTAAGTTTCGTACAATTTGGTGGGAAACTCTTCATGTTATAAGCAAAATATATGAAGAAATATTTGGGATTTTTCAAGAAAACCTTTATATCTTACCGTATATTTATGAAAAATTTACGAAATTGCATGTAAATATTATGCACATCAAACATAACCATTGATGAAAGTTGCATCACGTTATCAACTTTCTTTGAAACGAGATGAGTCGGCATTTGTTTGTGTTCATCACTTTTTGGTAGGTCCCCTAAATGCTACTCTTATGACCAAATCTCCACTTAAAAATGTGAGTTCAAGCTTAATATTTACATGTTCGAAATTCTAAGAAAATCCATGCAGATTTCGGAAGATATTTGAAAAAATATGAAAATTTTAAAGTGTCCACATTAAATTGGCAACCCACTGTAAACAATATGTGCATAAGCACAGTTTAACGACAAATGCTCATAGTTCTTTCTTAGCATTCACAGTTCTGCATACGTCACAGTGGTAGCGCATCGAGTGGAGAACTTTTTCAAAAATAACCTGTAATTCGATGACATCTGCCTCTGTTTTCCTTTGCCATCAACTTCTCCATACACAAGGTGTATGTCCCCTATCTATACATTCTTAAACTGTTACATGTTCTCTGTACGTATTCTGAACTTATATTTTCTTCTAAGAGTTTAGTTTGTATCTGTGCTTTCAACCACCGTTTGCGCGTTGAATTTTGAATCACTCTCTAAATTAATTGATAAATCATCATGTTCCTCACTCCATTTTTATTATAGAAAAATAAAAACCTATGAGATTTTCCTTGTACTGTTACAAATCACAATTAAACTTATATATCCTCACACATTACAAACATTCTTCGCTATGCGGAGAAATTTATGCTGTAATGGATCTCAATTCTCTCACTACGTATAGTAATAATTATAATATTGAAACAGTTATATTTTTACATTATTTTCCTTGTAATATTAGTGTATAATTTAATAAAGTTTAATTTCGAGACGAAAGATGTGCAATTCGTGAATGTCCTGTATTTTTCGGACTGTAAGGTCACCGAACATATTGACCTCAAAATTTAAGAATCCTTTGTGATGTCTTGAATCTTTAACACTTAGATTCCGAAACCTCTCGCTGTTTGAACCGTACAGTCAAAAGATCAAGTGTCGCCCATAAGATTTAGAATCATTAGCATAAACAGCAACATTTCCGTCGGTTTAAATTCTCGCGTCTTACAAGAGACGTTATTCTCAGTTACAAAGGGACGCTGATTGTAATTAAAGACATTTCCCACATTTTCATTCCATTCAAACTGATTACATCAATACAAGGGAAAGTGAGAGAAATAGATATGTTCTCAAAATTAAACCCGACGCGACCTAATGAAGACATCGAATTCCATATCGACAGGAAATTATTTTGTCTTTTGCGATTGAAATCACTCGTCTTGCTATTGTCGATTGCCGCTTCTCCTTGCGCAGCGCAATAATTACTTAATTACCATTTTAAAGAAGGAGAACCGCAATAATTTAATTACGCCCCTTGCACAAAGACACCGTCCGAAGCGGAACGTGTGTTTCTATAGTAATTACTTGAAATGATTTTAATTAAAACTCAATGGGGGAAAGAGAGGTTGCCTGTCCCCCTTTCCTCCTCGTGGCGTCCGGCGGAAGACACAATAAACGTCGTAATTGGCGACGGGGATTAATTGATAGCAGCACGGGCGACGCGTTCTGGTTGGCCCATTCCGAAATATTTTCATTCGTTAGTGTAAGAATCCCTAAACAGAGAAAATAGAATAGATTTCACAATAAATTTCCTGTTGTTACGGGTTCTGCAAATCAAATGTGACATTTCGAGATGCAATGGAGGATTACACACAGGGAAATTAGTTTTCCGTTATTAGTTAAATTTATGTGAGTTAAATTTTAGTACTCATGGTGATTCTGTTAGAATATCGCATTAATTTAGAAAATGGAAGGAATTAGAGGTAATGGTAAGATGATCTGAAATGCAATGACCTCTGAATTTGTTTTATTAGCGGGATCTGAAAGTGAAACGCATGAAACGGGATAAATTTGGATTCATATGAAAATTACTATTATAAGAAGACAAAAATAAGACTGATTATTAATACAGGGTGGTCATAAATTACTGAACCTATTTCAAAAATAAATTTGAAAAAACTAATAATATTAAAACTGCGTTTCTTCTTTTAAATGAGAGAGCAAATAAAAAAGTTTTTTTTCCCAGATAGGTGGCGTAGCATTATGGCGCTCTAAATTTGCTACAGAGAGAGATTTCCATACGCAATGGCTATCGATGAGCAGAAGCCGATGCACGTTTTCTGGTTTCCCTTTTTAATTTTTCTTGAATATCTCGAAAACTATTCGGTTTCCGAATTACAATTGATTTAACAAATTAAAGAGCGTAAAATTCCCTACAAATATATCTTTTTATTTTCCTTCTAGATTTAATAGGCTCTCAAAAATGAGAGATGTCCAATAATTTGCGACCACCTAGACCGCTGTAAAGGCGCGTTGCCTATCTGAAAAAAAAACTTTTTTAAATGCTCTCTCATTTAAAAAAAACTGTAGTGGTAACATTATTAGTTAGTTTGTTTATTTTTATTAATTTTTGAAACGTGACCAATAATTTATGATTAGCCTGTATTATTTGCTGTTTTCGTTTGTTTCCAGACGCAAATTCCATGTCCGAAGGGAAAACGCCATAATTTAACGAATCATCATGTTCAGTAATCATATATATTTGCGAGAATTCTCAAAACATTAGTTATACAATTTGTGCATAATTTTTTTCTGATAAATAATTATATTTTTGTAAGCCTGATGTGTGAAAATATGTAATCAGTATTCTTTGGCTGCCTGACTGTAAATTTTCAGGCAAACGTTGTCAGAATCAGTGCCTATATATAGCTTAACGTTGCGAAAGCTCCAGTAAAAAGAATTACGAGATTGCATAAAATAAAACAAATTGTAATTTGGTTTAAAATATTAATAAATAGAGAAATATTTTAAACCCATCTTCTGAAGTTCTAAATCTCCATTGGCAATAGAAAAAATTATAATTGTTTTGACTTAAGAAAAATATTTTAATTTTTATTGAGACTCACGCCTTTGAACTTTCATTCATGAAGTATTCTAAATGAATGAAGGAACAATAACTTATAAAACCTTTAATGAATTAAAAAGTTTCTATAAAAGTTTAATGAGAAAGTAAACACATTTCATTTTAAACTTTGTACTAAATGAGAGGAAATTTATGATACAAATATGATACACAAATATATTTAATTTTGGAAAATTGTTTTTGTTTAACCGAAAATATACTGGATGAAACTAACAAATAATTTGAAACTAATTAACTGACTAAAAAAGGCAAAAAAATGAGTAAAATATTCCTTTTCAGTCGCCTACATACAAGCAACAACAAAACATAAGCTGTTACCCCCCCCCCCGATTACCTGAATAATTTTTTATTCACTCCCAGAGAACAGCACACTTGACCAGATATAGAATAATAAAAGATTCCAATCCGTGCAGTCGCTTAACAAAAAGTAAACACATCTTAAACGTTTACTATAAAAAGGCGGATTTTTTCTCAAAATCAGTTACGGAACATAGTCCATACATTAAATGGACTACAGCGGAAGATATTCTTTCCTGTGCCAAGCAAAATTCTAAAAAAAGAATTTTAGAATATTTCAGGAATAGCAAATATTACGAAAAGCTAGAGGAATTCCAGATATCAGAACCATCTCCAAATGGACAAAGAACAGGAAGGAATACATAATTTGTGCCAGAATCTTGAGTAAAACATTAATAACACGAGTCCTCTTGAATAAATTTAATCTTTCGGATAACCCAATGTGTAATTCATGCAACGTAATAAACAATTTGGACCTATTTTACTTTACTGCTCTAGGTATTCAACCATTCGTTGTCGTCTCTGGAACAAATTAGGACTTGACCCTACAACCACCTATTGATTCAAGAAACTCACAAGCAAAATCTTAGAAAATAAGCAGAACCTTCATATTCTCCTTCAAAATCTGAAGCTCCGTCACACATATTAATTAGAACTTTTTGTAAATGCGGGGATGATAGCCTTTGTAGCTAAAATTCCCACAACCTCCTCTAATCAATCAATCAATCAAAGGTTTTTTATTGCCCACGCCGACCCTGTATGCTCAAAGGGTGTAAAATCAAAGGTTTGTCATAATTGCTTAATTGATAAATATCATTAAAACTATGCTCTTGAATCAACTTCAAATGCTGGGCGCAAATAGAAAATACAGCTGAGGTAAAAAAAATAGACGCGGAATGATACCAGAAGAACAAAATTCTGTTGAGAAATATCCATTACATCCACTTGGAAAATAATATAACTAAAACAAACTTACAAAGAATAATGAGAGAATGTACATCGGCGTGGAGTGAAATGTGAGTCATCAGACCATACAAATTCAGATTACTTTATGAAAATTGGTTCCTGAAAATATTGTAAAATAAGTACTCTCCGTTAGCATTTGTTCCAATCGGTAAAAATCCATCATTTAAAACAAGAAAATTTTTAAAAAAACATACTCTCTCTCATGATACCCTCTCTTTTTCCTTAATACCAATTTTTAAAGAGTTTTTGGAATATTTTAAAGAGTTTTTGCAAAAGAAATTTTGTTGCGAAAAAATTTAAAAGATTGGGCTTTTTTTTGCTAAAATTAAACTCTCCATTTTGTGAAATCATCAAACAATAATTCTTTACTATTTAGGTATTAATTTATTGGCAAAAGATAAAAGAAAATGAAATATAGATAGTTGCCGGATGTCCATGATTATCATAAGAGGACCCGAAAAAAGTTTAATAGTGATTTATTGTTAATGTTTGTTTTAAATGAGGCATTCCAGTTTCTGATCTTTCACAGAAGTGTATTTCAGCTATAAAAAAAATACTTCAAATCATCTTGAAAGAATATATTCACTTTTCTCTGAAATATTTCAAAATAAAAAATTTAGATACTTGGTGTGTGATCCTTTTTATTTTATTTTTAAGCTCTAAATCCTTTGATGCAGCTTCTCGGATTGAATAAAGTAAAGTAATTTTTGCAACAAAACCATTTCGTTTCCAACAGATTTGCTATAAAAATGTGCAATAAATATCAGAAATTGAAAACAAGATATTACAAATACTGTAATTCTGAGTTAAGCGGGTGTTTTCTCGCCAAACTCACCACAGAGCAGGCGAATTTTTGCAATTCGCGATCAAAATTGTATGTGCATCCAATTTGCACAAAACGAGTTTTGTCGTCCTCCGCGCTTTAATAACAATATGCACAAAACGAGTTAAGTCGTTTCCCGCTTAAGATGTGTTAAAATAAGCCCATATGTATTCCCACCAGAAATATGTATTGGATGTATCGTTTCTTTTGTATCATAAGAACGAAATGTGGTATCTTATTATTATCATAGAGAATTCGTGTAAATTTCATATTGTTACGCACCTGTTACGTCGTTGCCTCGTAATGTGAGTTTTATGTTTGGAAAGAGACATTTATAGAGGTTTTTATGGGATTCCAGGGAACTGTCAGCCAATGACCCCCGACCTCGACGACGAACTTGGCAACAAAACGAAGGTCCTCGAAAATACTAGAATTTTCGTTCCATCTCTATTAGGAACAGAGATATAAAGAATGCACTAGGTGATTCTGTGACGTCACATCATGTGGGAAAAGGTATAGAAACCCGGAGGTGCTGAGCTGAATGAACGTCTTCGGAGTGTGTTTGAATGTCTTTGAATCTCTTTGGAGTTTTGTCCGCAGTGCACGCTGGTAAGCTGATAGACGCCGAGCGGTACAGAAGGTGCTGTTACTCTTATGTGCTGATAACTTGCACAAGTCCTGTTTTCTCTCTTTTCCTGTGCCTCGTGTTTTCCGGAATATTCGTAAATAAAGCGTCTTTCTCCGTTATCCTGCTTGTTGGACTGTTTCCACCGGACAATTTTCGTAACAATATCATAGTAGGTCATCTTTTCCCTGTTCACTGATGAAAAAGTTGTTCTGTTATAAGATTTTTCATACCAAGAGAAGAAAAAAAATATTTTAGATACAAGATTACTGAAATTCTAGATAGAAGAAAATAACGTTAAATAAATTCTTAACGATTCCTCGGCTTCCAAGCTAATGTTTCGATATGTTATCTAGTGGAAATGATTTATTTATCTTTCTGTATATATACGAGACATGACTAAAGTTGTTATTTTTCTCTTTGTATTTTATTTCACAATCTAATACTGTGAGTAAATCCTGAATATCGAATGGTAATCTTTGCATTGAAAGTCCAATAGGAAAAGATAAGTCACAAATATTTATTTTTGATCAAAGATGCATCACAAAATCCTTTGAAGAATAAGAAACAAATTTATAACACAAAAAACAGAAACAAAATGTGTAAAATAAACGAAATAAATTCCAACTTTTAACCTTATGGAACTACAAAAATAAGGGGGGGGGAGCGCTAACATTAATCAACAGAGAAAAATTCCAATTAGTCTTTCTCTCACCTCTTAGAGGTTGAATATCGGCAACTTTCCGAGAGAGTTCCCAACTATGTCTGTGTTCACCCTTCTCTGTGTTTCCTTGGCTTTAATATTTCTGAGAAAAACCTTTATTACCTTTTCATTCACCTATCTTTCAGAATTCTTACTATGTTCGTGATCAGTTTTCAGAGAAAATCTATGCGGCTTCCGGTAGCACAGTCCATCTGTGCGTTGGACGTATACAAAGAAATATACGTGCACACACAATGAAAATCATATAATAATGCAACGGCAGACAGAACACATAGCCATCGTCAGAAAGCAGCTTTCTTAGGGATAAAACTACCAATTACAACAAAATGCATTAAAATTAACAAAATTATTTCAGTGAGTTGGTAAATTGAATAGCGTGGATCTTTCTATAAAAATTAGAAGAACTCTGTTTAAATAGGAAAAAAAATTCCCGTTTACTACTTATGAAAAACAATATTTCCTCGAGCATTATTAATGTACCAACAATTTCTACACTATGGAAGTAGGTCATTTTGAATTTGTTTTTTTTGTAAAAATTACGTTGAATGGAACTGAAAGGTAACAAAATAAGATCCTCTGTTTATCTTTCATATAGCCATTCTTTTGTTTCGTGGTAACTCACAAAGGCATGGCACTTAAAGTTTGCGCAGCAGGCTTTCCCAAATATGTTTGTGTCTCTGCGTTTCATTTAAAACCTTCTATTTTTTGGTGCTTTCTACTACTTCTTAAAGAATTTGTATGTGTTGCCGAAGAAGTATCAATGTCCTTCCTGTAAAGTATCGCATAACAGAATTAGACACTATAATAATCCTTTTAAAGAATAATATTTCTCTTCCCCATTCCTAGTTACGCCATCAAACTTTCTCCACACAGGCACGGTAAAAACTAATTAAGTTTTCGTCTACATTTTATCGGCTTAGAGTTCCGTTTATCTTACGATTGAATTAGTGGTTTCTACAGATTTTGTGCTAAAACTCTCGTTCGAAAGTTTAAATATGGAATAACACAATTGTAAAAGCTTAAATATGCAATAATATAATTGTAAAAGTTTAAATATGCAATAATATAATTGTAAAAGTTTAAATATGCAATAATATAATTGTAAAAGTTTAAATATGAAATAATATAGCTGTAAAAGTTTAAATATGCAATCATATGGGAAGGATGAATCCATTTTATGTCAATGTCTGTGTGGGAAATTGTTCCTGTCTAAAATTATTCGACTTAAGTTTGCGAACCGAGGTTTGACTGTTTACTTATGCTCTGAATGATTGATTGACAACCTCATTGGCCCAGCGTACCAGGAAGGGTGTAAGACCCGATATGGGCCAGTCGGGAAAATAGAGAACTTCCGACAGCACGTCAAGGCCACGGGATCTCCAGTCCCCATAGGGCATAGAGAACCTCCCGAGACCAAATACAGGACTCGCACAGCTTCAAATAATTCCCTCTTTCAAATGCATACACACTACACCCATTAACAAGGGTAGGGATTAATTACACACATTAATAGAGAACATTTTTCCTTTGTTAACAATGTTGATGAACAAAATAATACAATAAAATGCACCATTAAAAATCCACACACAAAGGGAGAAAAGTAAACACTAAATACAATGAACATACCAAGACAAACTGAACAAGATTACACAATTTTTTAAAAAAATATTATTTAAAGATATACTTCACAGATAAAACCTCTAACTACCATAAAACCAATGCCCAAATAACTTTAAAAATTTTTAAAACTGATAAAGTAAAATTCAAACATCTGTGTTAAAACTTCTAGCCGCACTGCAGTTATCACAAACATCTCACCGGACCCGCCGGTAAAAAAAATATAATCAATTCATTAAAACAAAATCTCCAACAATCAACACCAACCAAAATTTAAAGACCAAATTCTTTAAAGGAATTTTCAAAACAAAAATTAGTCCTGGATCAGCCGGCTGCACATATCTTCAAAACATTTTAAAATTTTTTCGAGTTTCAACAGGCATACGCATTGCTCTGTAGATTTTTATGCCAAAATTGTCGGTGATTATCTGATGGTTCTTTAAAGTGAAAGTCTTTTGTGAGAAGACATTTAAAACACAGTTGTCCGGATCTGCGACTAGACCACAACGGCGTAGTGGTGAATTCAATTTTTTGAATCGAATAAGACAATAGGTACAATCTATGCACTACGATCTATTTACCTGCATAGACTGCTGAATACTTGTGCTCGGATGTTGCAACATTAGCACAGATGTGAATATTGTGTGTGAAGATTCATACAAAATCTTGACAGCTTTGAGTGAATTTAGAGTTTTCAGTAGTCAAAACTTTTAGCTTAAAATGCATTAGAACTTTCTCACTCTAACTTAACTCTGACTTAACATTATAATGAGTTTAAAGTGTTCAAGATATCTGCAGGAAAAAGACAAGCAGCATAATCATTAATCATTGTACAGATTATTTGTAACAGATAAAAGGCGATCCTTAATAAAATAAATAATTACATCCTTATGTACCTATGTAGACTGATCGTACGGAATATTTCAAATAGAAAATCATCCTTTTTATTATTGTTTGATGCCTACTGTATCTCCCAAAGCAGAAAATAATAATAAAAACAGAAATTATTTTCGATAGAATTCATGCCATTTTCGATAATCCAATTTCGGCGTGAGCTTAAAATGCTTTCAACAACTCCATCTTCAACGATCAAGACACGGGAGAGAGATGAATGACTCCATTTCTAGCAGAAGATTGGATGCGAAATATAAACATTAAATTAATGCGCGGCGTTATGTTCTGACACAGAATTCCATATCTCTTTCCAATTATTTGAAAACACTAGACATGTGTCGAAATGGCGCCCTCTATTGGAGCAATAATCGTTACCTCAATAGTTCAATCGTGCTGAACACAAGTTACAGGGAACAAAGACAGAGAATGATAAAAAAAAACTGGTAAGCGACATTCCGATTAAAGCACTTAATCCACCATTTCAATAGAGAAACTATTTACCAAAACAATTTAGAGGCGGAGTGGGGATCGATTACGATGATGACTGCCTGTCGATACGATGTCGATGAAGGATGATGATGCGCTGCCTTCTTCTGGGAAGGAAAAGTTCCTCCAAAATTGGGCGGCACTCAGAAATAAGCGTAAGTGAAATGGGAGGTCCATTATCACCCGATTGCTTACTGAAAAGTGCTTTTAGAAGTAGAACAATCATTGACAGAATTGGGCTTCGAATGCATCGCAGCTCATTAGCTGGTACCAGCTTCGAATCGAACAAAGAAATGGGGAGAAACTGCTGCTATTTTATTCTGTTTTGAATGCTTTATTACGGGTATTCATAAGAAGAGTTCAGAATTTTGAGTTAATCCCTTTCATTAAAGTTTCCGAGTAAATGAATTGATGATGTACTCTTGCTTTTGTAACGAGAACAGTTTTGACATAAACTAACATTATGCCGAAAGATATGTTCCAAAGCAACATATGTTCTGAGAGAGTTTAATGAACGCTTTTGATGAAAATGTGAAATGAATCTGGAAGTCAGTCATTTGCAGTTTTGTTTGTCAGATTCACAACCTCTGTACCCTATTAGCACAAGACGTTTTAAGATATATCCGCGATGTTGGTACTATATTCTGAATGCCGCGCAACATCGTAAAGATATCGTATGAATATTGTAGAGAATTTTCTACTAATAGGACACGATGTCGCCCCATGACGCTTTCTTTTCTGGCATTTCTTAATTTCGATGACGGTATTGAGAAACTGTAAACAAACATCCAGTGGATGAATGCAAAGCTCAACAAACTGAAATATTGCAGTATTAACTTTGAATATGAAGTCAATTACCATGTTCTGCGTATATGTTTGATAATTTCAACATAAAGTGAAATCCATGATTGAGCAGTAATAATCGAAATGAAATTTGCCTCTATAAATAACCAATCATCAAGCAGCTTAAAAATAGTAAATCCGTACTTTTTTTTGAGAAGTATAATTCAATATAACAGAAAATAGTTAGTTATGGGAAATTTCCAAAAGTAAAAATTTTAGCGCCTTTCTAAATACCATTTTTATTAAACATTCTTCTTTATTTGATATACTGCAAACTAAAATACCAAATTAAACCAATGGTAAACAAAAGTGACTCTCCACTTCTCCCGAAACATCTGCTTAGTAGGGACGCGCCGCTTTACAACTCTTTATTCATTTACACAGATTTCTGTGGTAGCTACCGAGTCTCTAACGGAAACAACATCATGTTGACATATGATAGTCCTAACAACTGCTTATGTTTTGAACTTGGGAAGTTCTTGTCATTGTGTTGTGCAAATCAATGCGTGTTCCTCTTGAAAAAATCCCCTTTTAAAACTGAAAATAAAAATTTCTAACATTTTAATAATGTGAAATGATTTGAAAATATTTCCATATATTTGTCAAAAATATTTCCAATGCCATACATTTTACCAATTGTAGTATTTTCCCTTGTAAATATATATGAAAGCCTTTTGAAATTAACATTTTTCATCCGTATCCTAAATTGTCTGATATTTTACTTGTTTTACGCAGAGAAATGTAATGAATTGTCCATAAAATGAAGACTTGATTTATTAAAGCGTGGTTGGTTTACGTTTAATTCTCTTTGTGCGATGAAATATTTGACATAACCTTTACCAATAAGCAGAAAACTATCACGATGCATGATTACAAAACTACAAGCCCACTAAAACAAAGACTTCTGAATTATGACTGTATTTGATCCCTGTTTTATGAGTGTTCACAAGGGTAATTTAAAATGTTTAATGCAGCCTCTTTAGTCCCGCTCCAAACATTAACTTAAAAGATGATATGTCTTTCCTCAACAGATATGGTCAAGTGTGGCGTACAGTAATGGACTAAAGATATAAACGAAGCCATAAGCTTAAATTAAATCACGAATGGTCTAAGAACTAATAGCACAAATGCCCAGTGGGAAGCATGTAAAATTGCGAAACATCGCATTACGACTGAGTGGGAAATGTAATGTGCAGGGAAACATTTTAATATTAAAGCTGATATATAAGGTAATATTTCTTATGTCATACATACCTCTATTACTTTCTCTAGAAGGCTCTATGCTCTACATTAGTAAATAAATCTATATAAAATTGTTTTTTATGCATTTCTTTCTTCAACCCGTTTGAGACTGTTTAGGTGATTACTTCACATTAAAGTTTAAATGCTAACGGCCAACTTACTACAATTTTATACACTTTCCTGCATTGTGAAAGGGCTTTTGTTAATATCAAGAGCGTAATCTACGTACCATAATCCTTCATTCAGAAGGTTGGTGAAATGCCAGATATCTTCGGAGTAATAGAGGGTGGTCATAAATTATTGGACAAATTTAAAAAAAATGTCCCATTTCAATAATAAAACAGAATCTAATAATGTTACAAACACTTTTTCCTAAAAAGAGAGCGCATATCAAAAAGTGTTTTTTCAGATAGGTAACATGCCATTTCGGTGGTGTAGGGGGTCGTAAATTACTGGAAATCAAAAATTTGTTTAGAACCATAATCTGCGAAACTTTTAAAGCTAGAAGAAAAATAAAAGCATGCATTTATAGGGAATTTTATGCTCTTTAATTTGTTAAATTAAATGTAATTCGGAAACTGAAGAGTTTTTGAGATATTCAAGAAAAACTAGAAAAGGAAACCAGAACATGAGCATCGATTTCTGCTGATAGTTAGCCATTGCGCATGGAAATCTCTCGCTGTAGCAAATTTAGAAAGCCGTAATGGTTCACTTATCTGAAAAGAGCTTTTTAATTTTTTCTCGTTTAATAATAATTTCTCTCTAAAAATTCACAGTTGTAACATTATAAGTTTTTTAAATTAATTTTTGAAATGGGTCCAATAATGATTTTCCTGTATTACTATCGATCGTTTTTGAAAGTGTGGTTACGATCTATGGGTAAAAAGAGCCAGTAAGTTGTTTAGCTTGCATTTTATTAATTCTTTTTTAAATATTTTATTATCAACTCAAACTGGTTAGCTCCATGCGTATAAAAAGAACTGGGGTATACAGTGTGCCCGAAAAATATCTATATTAGCAAAAATTCTAAAAGGTGAAATGAAATATATTTTGCGGAAAAATATTGAAAAATTCTAACAGTTTTTTTTTCAGTACCTTCAATGAACTCTACGTGAACTCCATTAGTAGCACGGTGAATGTCCAGTCAGCACTGGATTTCCCGACAAATGTTTTTTAACATTTGCCATGTAACTGAGAGAAATGCTAATTGTATCCTTTCCCTTAATTCGGAAATATCAGAAATAGGTTTCTGATAAACAATGCATTTCATATAACCCTACAAGAAGAAATGTGTATGATTTAGCTCAAAACTCTTCACGCACAGAAAATTTGGAATTTTGGGGGAAAAAACCTTTATAGATCCCCGAATATACCTGCTATGTTTACGCAAATGAATGTAAGTATTCTTCATAGCAAAGAAATCCATTGATGAAAGTTGTAAACCATTATCAGCTTTCTGTGAAACAGGGTGATTACAAATCCTTTTCTTCATTATCAATTTTTGATAGGTCCTATAAATACGTTCGTCGCCTAATCTTCACTGTAAAATGCGAGTTCGAGACTATTAATTACACAGTCGAAGTTCAAGCGCAGTTTCTCCAGCCATTCTGGAGAAATTCGAAAAAATGTTTGAATCCTAAAGTGTTCGGATACTTTTGATCATATAGTGCATCTTCCTTGTCGGTATTGCTACACCAATAGGGAAAATTACCAAACCAATCAATAACGATGAATTAGCCGGTTGTAAAAATCTAGGCCGAACTTATTTTTAAGTATGTTTAAAAATATGAAACAAATCCTAAGAATAAAGTTGTGGAATTTAAAAGACATTTCGCTTTCATTTTAATATTTGATTATTATGTTTTGAAATGACGTTTTCCGAAAACACTTCCGAATTAACCGTGACCCCAGGTTGGGTCACAGCCCACAATTCGAGAAGCCTTATCTTATTTGCATTAATTAAATTTACATTTTGTTTCTTATAATATTTGTTAGAATTTATTATACTCCTATACTACCAACAAAATGGCACCATGACTTTCATCGAACTATTATACGATGTTGACTAAATTATGCTTTTGAAAGGGATTGTTCGAGATCATGTTTGGCAGTCTTAGAGCTGCTAATCTCTTCTCAGTAATCTGAATAGGGAAACTATGATTCCACTCACATGGAATTTTTCTTTCTTGATATCATGAAGTCTGAGCTAAGAAAGAAGTTCTTATATTTAGTGATGCTAGATGGTAAGATTAAGTGCAATTAGCATTCTATTTTGGGGCAGCACGAGGACTATTTTCGACCAGAACTCGGAATGTCGATGTAAAGCCATATATAGGGTCCTGAGCCGGCATCCAACTCTCCAAACTTCTATGCCACACCAGTGTAACCGTTGACCACTGATTTAACATCCAGAAAGCCCACATACATGAGGGATATTCGCTAGAACAAGTTCTCGAACCTGTGATGCTCCCAAAATGTCGAAACTTTCCTATACCTTAGAAAGTCTGGAATTGATTGCTTATGCTTAGTTAGTAGTCTCTAAATATGTGCATAATGGGTTAATTTATTTACTTAGTTCAAGCTGGGCAACTCTGGCTTTTATTTTTTAATCTAAATACTATGGTTTATTTATTCTGTTAAAAATGGTGCTGGTGGTATAATTTTATTAAATGTATTCCAAAACTGTGTTTGAGAGTAGAGCTTCATAAAATATAGTCCTAGCACCAGGTTATGATATTGTCCAATTCCGCAAACTTCCTTTTTGAGCGTTTTATCCTTATTTGAAATTGGAAAATCACGAAGAAAATCATCACCTTGATTAAGATATTTTATTAAAATTTTTCAAGAAGCTGTACATTTTAATACTTCATTTTCATACTTCATTTCCTAATATATACGAAGAAATAAACTTTTCTCCAAAAAAATTACGTATATAATCCAGTCTAACTTCGCTTTATTTTTGCCAATATACGTAAATTGATAGATTCAGTTGCCGCTCTTGGCTAGTTTCGAATTCTCATTCTAGTTTGGAACATCTCATTCCTTCTCCTAAATTTCGAAAACTCTCTGAAGTTCTCCCTTGAAACTTTATCCATTTGATCCTGCATTATCAGAAATCATTTCAAAAATATTTGGAATAAAAGCACGAATTCTTTGGCAGAAGCCAGATGAAGATACTTTCATCGTCTGAAAGCAGATGGTGTAATATTCTATCAAGTATGTACTTCCGCAGCTGTCACACTCGTCTAGTTTGGAAACTCGAGTATCATACTCCTGTCAATTTCATAAATTTTCTAAAACTTTCGCTTTCCCCTGTAACCAGTTGAAATTAGAGAATCGAAATCCTTTTTTAAAAATAATCAGAAGAAATGAACAAATTCTTCCTCGGAACAGTAGCCTCATAAAGATACTTCCATCTTCTGGAATCAGACGATACATTACGACCTCATTTTCGAACGCCACCTCCCAACTTCCATTTTAACCATTAAAGTTAGTCTTAAAAATTCGAATAAGATATGACACGTTCTGTATTCCCCAACCGCCTAACAGTTCACCCGAAAGCACGTCTTTTTCGAATCTTCTGTCAACCTCCAACTCTGCTCCGACCTCCCTCTCCCCAAGCAGAAAAGTCGTCTGCGCTCATAAGACTTTAATGAGGCCCCATTCGGTTAGTTTATTCGAAGTCGTCTGCAGTTTTAATTCTCTTCCACTTGTGAAGAGGTTCTGCATTACATTAGATAAGTCTCGTGTTCCGAATGTATTCCTAATCCTTGTGCAGGGAGGGCGGGAGGGGCAGGGGTGATGCGAGCAAAGTTAGGGAGGCAAATTTATAGTTAGTGTTAGGTCCATGAGGCGGAAGAGAGCCCGAGGCGCTATGTCAGAATAAGATGAGTTAGGGAGGCAGACTTTGGTGTTGGAAGTCGGTTTTCCTCTGTAAAAGATATCGTTTTCCGAAATCCGCCTGGGGTATTTATTTTAGTGCGAAAACGAAAAGTGAGAAACACTTTTAAGGATTCGATTTTGTTCGAATTATGTGTTTATGCAAATTGCTCGTTAACTTTCGATAATGAAACTCCTAGATAAATATAAAAATTTTTAGACAGATTAAGTCAATGCTTTCTCATTTTAAACCGAAATAAATTAAAAGCGAGC
This sequence comes from Araneus ventricosus, assembly GCA_013235015.1. NCBI lineage: Eukaryota > Metazoa > Arthropoda > Arachnida > Araneae > Araneidae > Araneus > Araneus ventricosus. The sequence goes on along the minus strand of BGPR01000010.1, from coordinate 3,494,563 downwards.
ATAATTGTCTTTGAAAAGAATCGAATTTCGCAACTGATGGTAAGATGCATTAAACTTTGACACCGTAATGTTTTCTGGTTTTTATTAGTGAGCTTTGCTCGCCATCGGCTCGGTTTTATTTAATCTTGAATTTCACAGTATGATGCATAGGATATCGAGTGGATCTCTTTACAATAAAAGTAAAAAAGACTTTATAAATTTTTATTGTTCTCAAGAATTTATGTCAACTCTCAAAAGTACTTAAATGACTTACTGGACACAAGGTTTGGTTACAAAACTAATTATTACTATAATAGAAATATGTAAGTAAAATTTTATTCGACTTGTTTAACACTAACACTATTACTTTGAAATTGTTATAGAACAGGAAAAGGAAAACGGATATCTTATATTGGATGATACATGCCAAAATAATCGATCGCCTCTGATTTTGAGCATGACTGCCACATGTTAATAATCTGCATCAAGAATGGCCCTAGAGTTTGCCCGACGGGGGCCACGACCTGCTGTGTATGGGGGGGGGACGAGTGTAATGAAATTGGTCTTAAATTTTCGCCAGATTATTTTGTATCAACTACAGTTGAATACCCCGTACAATTATTTTCCCCGCCGGGATACAAAATTTTTCCCCGATGGGGAGGCCCTGGTTCCCCGGTCCCCCCTCTGGCACCACCCACCACCCCTGATATGCATACTGTAAATACTAAAATGCCGAAAGCTGTTCCGATGAGTAATGGTATTATCTCGAGAGATTTTCTTCATCGATCAATTTTAGGACGGCGCGAAGATTCTTTCAGAAATCAAAGAAATAAATATATTTGCAGTAGCACGTTCATTGTTATTTATCATGTATGTGCTTTAAATTTATCTCTAAAGAATAATAATTTCCTTTATATTTTACTTCGTTCTCACACTTATTGCTTAATTTCTCTATCTGCAGTGTTTATTTTGTTTATGTTGAATCGTTATTCAAGCAAACAATTTTGTTAAAGATAATTTAAGGATCATTTTAGCCACAAAAATTTAAAAGAAAAATTTCCTTTATTTTTGCGATATCCATAATAATATTCAGAATCGCAAGAAGTAAGAAAAGAGATAGATTCTCACTTGGGAAGTCAACTTGATGTTGAACTTCCAAGCTTGCGCAGTTCATTCTCAAAAAGAAACCCACCAAACTTAATTCTGTGAAGCTGAAAAAATAGAAATTGTCCATGAGCCTTTATACTAAGCTGATTTGAAGATAATATGAAAAGTTTAGTTATTTGTATTAAATGAAGTAATGGATTTTCGTAAGTAGATAAATGCAGAAAGAAAAAAAGAGTTTTCATTTAAGTGAATGATCGACAATCAGATTCAACTGAGCTAGAGAAATCATTACGCCTGGTTAGCTGTGAAAGGTAATTAGTGATTTGAAGGTGATTTCAGTGGAGGTGGGGGAAAGGATTTATTTGTCATCATATTTTTAGGCAAAATGAGATTATTTCGATGATGTTCCAAATGGATTTGCAGTTTATTAATAGCCACAAATTTTAAAAAAGTTGATAAAAGTTTGTTATCCGTTTTGAAATAGGCAGAATATCTTTGTAGTCTGTTAAATCACCCTAAGAGATTTGGATTTCGTAAATATAATTGGGATTTAGGCACAGATGTAATATTTGGGACTTGTAGTGTGTGGGCTTATACTCGTCCTTAAAATTGTTCGGAAATGAAATAGTTGGAATTTTCGCGAAAGGTCAAAGCGCTTATTTGTCTTAATCGAGTTAAAGCACTAGCAGCGAGCAGTTGTCCAATAATTGTATTCACTGGAAAGTTAAAGAAAAATATCTTCTCATTGGAAAGCATGTCTTGTAGTGAGAGTAGAAGTAGAAGGAAAACTTTTTAGTTGGAGAAGATTTTATATTAGACCATTATTGCCTAAGCCGCATTTTTTCAATAATATTTTGTATACTAATATTATACTGTATTGTTTATAATTATTAGAATGTAATGTTAAAATTCCATCTTTTGTTCATAAAGTAGTAAAAACTTGATAATTTGTTATTTTGTTTTGATTCTCTAGTACCTTATTTCATCCTTCATAAGTGCCTATATGTTTTAGTAATCGAAATGTAAATGTTATTTTAAACAATATATTTTAACTGTTCATACTTATTCGAACGGCTGATAACGAAGGTTATATTTAAGTGAGTACGAAACGGATTTGTTTTTATTTTAGTAAATTTATATAATTTTAATAGATTAATTTATTTGGCAATTTATTTTGTCTGTGAAGCTGTTAATCTAACAGTAACGTCCAAGAGTTTAGAGATTTCTGTTGATCTCCGCCACCGCACCATTGAAGATCGAAAGGATGGGGTATTATACGAAAACCTAGCAAAAATGTATAAATTATCGAAGTCGGGTATCTACTATTAGTGCAAGAAATATGAAACGGCAGGATCCAGCGAAAACAGGAGAGGATAAGGCAGAAAACCGAAAGCAAGTTCAAGAGAAGACTCTATAATTGTAAGGTTGGCACAGAAAAATTACGGTATATCGTCAAGAGATATCGTAGAAGATTTGAAATTAAATGTGTCGGTTCTAACAGTCCACCGTAGGAAGAAGAACTCAGAGTTCATCAGCTGTATCCAAAGAAACAAGAACATACCTCTCAAAACAAACATGGAAAAAAGGTTGACCTTTTCAAAAGAACATCTTTCGAAGGATTGACAATTCTGGAGCAGTGTTTTATGGTCAGATGAAAGCACATATGAGCTTTTGGGTTAAAAAAAAGTAAAAGTGTGTGACGAAGATCAAGTGAGGTGCTTAAACAGATGAATATTCTACAGAAATTACAACATGGCGGCGGAAATCGTTTGGAGATGTTTCTAGTCTAAAGGTATTGGTGAAATTTTGATGATCGAAGGCAAAATGACTGTAAGTATGCACGTCGATATCCTCTCCTAAAATCTGAAGAATCCATCATAAAGTTGCTTGTATGGCGATGGTAAGTCCTTCAACGAAAAAATGACCCAAAACATATGCCAAAGATTATTTCTCAGAAAACAAGATTCAGGTATAAGAGTGGTCACCACAAAGCACAGACCTTAATACCATCTAAAATTTATGGTCAGTTTTCAATTAGAAATTACCTTTCGAAGACAGAAAAAAATAAAAATCAAATTTTTGAGACGATCAAATTTGAATGGCGCAGCATCAACCAGAGACAATGCAAAAACTGTTTGATAGCATGAATAAAAGACTGAAAGCAATAAATGAGGCCAAAAGAGACCCAGCTAAATATTAAATATTGATATTTTATTTTTAAAATATTGTTATTTTAAACTTTCGGTGCAGGTTTCTGATCGTTCGATTAATTTTCAACAACGCATAGATAATATGAAAATCAGAGTTATATGAAAATTTCTATTCTGATATATTCTGCGACAAAGTTTGATTAATTTGATGCTTTTTTTCCAATTGTTAGATTGCAAAATTGCAATTACATCATTTTCGGTTTTGCCAGTACTTTTTATCAATTTATATTTTTCGCCACCAAAGTTTCTTTCTTGTCTTGTGGCAACCTTTGACTTCTCAACGAATTTTTTTATAGTTTTATTAAATATCTCAATTAATCATTTTCCTTTTTATTGTAATCAACTTAATTATTGATCGCTTTAACTTTTTATGTGATTTGTTATAATGTTTTGACGTTTATTAAATTATTATCACTTTTATTACACCGAAATATATGCTTTCCAACTTAAAGGCGGAAGCTTTTGGGTGTTAACTGGTCTGCGCGCCCCCTGACTGGGAGAGTGTGTAGTACATATTTCTTTGTGTAGTACATATTGGTCTTTCGACACAACTAAGCGGTCGTTCGTCTGCAGGTTCGGGTTCCAATGATTTTTCATTCGGTTCTCGTTCTCGCAGGCGTGCAGACGGATGGAAGAGAGATGATCAGCTTGTTGATGAAGTAAAAGCGATAACAGAACTGTATGATGTCTTGACTCAACTTTGAAAATTACCTTTAGATGATGAAAGGATCTTGATGAATAATGCAATCGGCCTACTTCTTTTGTAGATTGACCTCAGAACGACGGTGTGCCATACGAGTGGAAATTGATAGTAGAGGTATGATTTCATATTACGACTGTGAACAGCGAGCTAAGATATTATTAAAAAAACGGAAAGTGCATTGAATTTCCGCATGAACTGATTTGTAGGAAATATCTGCATATTTACCAAAGGAATAGATAATTAATTCTTATCTCGAAGAGAACACTAGGTGACCACATAACGAATTTTCCATCTCAAAAAATAAGATAATCTGAGCTCAAACGACAGCCAAATTCTTATGTATTAACGCATTATAAAGTGTTTTTAGATTTTTGATGCTGAAATGAGTAGAGTCATGTTACGATGAAATATATTTCGATTATAGAGAGCTCTCATATGTAATTCTAAAGTCTGCAGCAAAACTGTTAACATGTCTTTGAAAACATGTAGTGGAATTCTATATTTCTCTGAATGTTCTGTGCATAGTAAGAATCTTTTGTACTAATGTGAGGTTTTGTATTTTAATATATTCTAGACAATTTTCAATTTAAAGTTGGCAAATAAAAAATTTAAATTTGGAAATAAGAACATATTAGTCCATTATTTGATATTTCGTCCTTTTTTTGTTAGCCCAGGTCTTTCTTATTTTAATACTAATGAATAAAATTGAATTAGTAATAAAATTAATGCATTTGAGATATACATAAATTTATCTAGTCATTTTGAACAGTACTGTATGTCATGAAATCGACTGGGAGATTAATGAAAAACTGATACCTTAAAAAGTTTTGTTTTAATGCCCTACTAAGCTTACTGTTCCTGTTTAAGGACATAATGCAAATTACAGAAACAATATCAAGATCTAAAATTATGTAAAATTCCAAAGAAAAGTTTATTCTTCCAATTGTATTTACTGATATAAATTTTTAAAACCAATTAATTGATTCGTCAAATTAATTGATAAATAACTGAAGAAACTTGCCCTTTTCTTCCTGACATTTTAAAATAATAACTTCGAGTCTGTTTTGAAAATAAAAAGTCTACATTATCAACTGCCGTCCATTGAATATAGAAGAAACGAATCCTTAAAAATACTTTTTTGCAAAATTTATGTTGGAAAAATAATTCCTGTGAGTTTCTGATGCATTTTTAACAACTTCCCTACAAAAGGACGCTAAGCATTAAAGGGTTAATAAAGGTATGAAGGAATATGAACAATTATGACGAAGGTTTTCAACAGAAGAGGCATATTAAAAGCTTTCATTAGATAGATGAATAAATTTATATTAGTAGAAAATTCCTTATTATAATGTTCCAGCAAAAATTTTGGCAGACACTACATTTAGGTATAATTACTATGTTGTACACATGAGTCTGATATTATTACCAATCGATTTTAACAACTCAATAGTGGCAACCGAATTGAAAAGAATATTGACCAATCAGCATAAGAAATATCAAGAATAATTATTTTTCTCAGTTATGTAATTCCTATTTATGAAGTACAATTGAATATAACCAAACACTTTGGATAAGGGAGACATCTAACATAAAAATTTTCACGTTGTCTCTTTTTATATATTATATTTTTCATTAAATATACATATCGTACTAGACAAATATTTTTCAATATATATTTTTTATACTAATTATAAAAAAATCACCGTGAACAGATTTAAATAAAAGAAAATCTCTGCATTTTCTTCAACATCCCAAAAATTAATATTTTTTTGTCGTTGCTGACGCATTTTTATTGATGTCAATGATTCTCTAAACAAATCAACGTCCTGCCGGCACATGATTAAAAGAACGATTCTAAGACTTTTACTCGCCCTTTTTTAGAGTTATGAAAAGAGAGGAAATTTACTTTGTCGAGTAACATTTTCAAACTGGAAAAAGTACAAAATTTTTTGTGATCGAATTATGTTGTTTTTGAGGTAGCAATCCTGAGGCAGTTTTAATAATCAGAACAAAAAATTATAATCTACATTTGCCCCTACAATATTTAAAATCGATTGATTTTCTTTCAGAAATTTTAACAGATTGATCCTTAGATAAATTCTTGACAGACCATTGGATTTTACGGAAGATGAGTTGTGTATACAATAGGGTGGGTAAAAAAAAAATTATTTTTTTAGGGACGCTTTAGTGCGGAAAAGTTGCCTATTGTAATAAGAAGAAAAACTGCATAAAAAATTAAAATCGGCTAACATCTTCCGTTCGCGCATCGTACTTAAAGTTAAGGAAAAATTGAAAAATCGCGCTTTTTTCAGTAAATTTTTTAAGTTAGTTAAAACTTATAAAATAAACACGCTTTAGTTTTTTATTCTTGTTTTTTGGTTTGAATAACCTAAATAAATTAAATTTTTATCAATAATAATTTTTCCGTTCGCGCAACGTATCAGAAAAAACAGAAACATATCAATTTTTCGCAATTTTCACTGCGCAACTCTTCGTTTGTTTTGCTAGAACAAAACGACTCAGAACTCACCACGTGGAGATGGTTGCGCGTGGAGTTCCACACACACCCTACCCAACCAACCATCCAATTGTTGGATGTGGTATTTACATTATATTTACAACTATTTGCAAAGATTTTCCATAGAGTATGATTCTTTGGCTTATTGTGCTTTTTACTTTTTCTTTTTTATATCTACTACACATTTAAAGCCTGATTTTTTGGAAAAATTAGGCATAACCGATCTAGACTTCAGTGTTGCTCGGATATAGCCATCTCTAGCTTCATGTCCACATACTTTATTCGAGGCCTCTGTCACAAGTTTGATGCACCTCTCCACAGCCTGGATGTGACAGGGAAACTTCTGTATTTATCTGATGGGCGTAGTGTCAGAATTGAGGAGTGATTTAATATCATCTTCAGTTAAGTCTCGCAGCATTAGCGGGGATACACCACACAAAAATTCTAATTAACAGTTTCAATGTAATTGTGTTGGCTTTTTTTAATCTAAATTCATAAGACTTCTTCTAAGACTAAACAGACATTTATTAGAACATTAAAACACAACTATTACACTTCGTATCTGCGTACAACGTTGTGGTTGAGTTTTTGTTGTCTCATCTGTCGCCTTAGGATTTCTTCTAACTGCCACGATTTCTCCTTTACGAAGCGATACTTTACCTGACTTCTTTTTGTCGTAACATGCATTCGTTTTCACTAAAGAATTGTTGATGCTTTTCAAGTTGTCTACATTCTTATTCTTTTTCTGGATTTGAAGAAGCAACGATTGTCGTTCTTCCTTAAAGTTCTTAATATCTCCTTGTAGAAGTCGCAGTTCATTCTTTACCATTTTAAGATCATTCGCCAAACTGCCCATAATCTTCTGCGCTGGGAAGAGTCTTTAATCCTCAAACTTTCACTCCCTAACTAAGCTGTTTCAAGACGTTTAAGACAGACTGGATTCACTTTTTCATTAATCTGAAAGTTTCTAAATAGTTCATCTTCCAGGTATCCAATGTGAACTCTTTTTCCTATTCTTGTATAAGCGATATGAGGAAGAAAGATCAAGCCATGTCCGTCCGATGATGAGATCAACTGACCGTGCATCGTCAGGAACAACGTATATGCTTATGTTTTCGGCCTTTACATTATCAACTTCAATATCGGCTTTAATTCTTCCAATAGACATTAATGCAGGCATCCTTTGATTTCCAAAACCTTTTATTTTTTTAACAGCAGGTGTAGATTTCAGTTTAAATTTCTCAGCAACTGAAATCTTCAAGATACAACATGAACTCCCTATATCAATTAAAGCTTGCACGTTATCACAATTATTATGTTTTGATTCCTTCAAATATGAATTAAACTTTTCTAACTTTTCGCCAACTTGTCTAACAGATAAGCTTTCATCACTTGAATGATTACTTTCCTTGGCGACACAGTTTATATATTTATGGCCTGTTTAATTACATTCTCGGCATGTTAAAACTGATTTTGACAGCGAACAATTCCTTGAAATGTGCCCAACATTAGAATAGTTGAAGCATTTTGGCTCACCCCTCTCATTATGTGTAATACCTTACAGCTTGATCTTTTCGTTGGTTGAAATAGAGGGATCATCTTTAAAGGAGTTCCGTTTGTCGTAATGTCCTTCCTTACGCGGTTGTTTACTCCTGAAAGTTGACCTCAAGCTTTAATAGTCGTCCAGTTTTTCAACTAAATCATCTGGCGAATTCCGCTTAGACCAGTCATCTATAAAATTATATTTTACTTCTTGAGACACTTTACGTTTAATCTGATCCGTTATGATAAGGCCGATTAACTTTTCAAAACTATCTGCTTTAACGCCATTCACACATTCATTAAAAAATTTTCTTAATTCATAGGCACAGTTTTTCCAGGTACTTCCTATATTCTTATGCATAAAAAACTTTTGGCGAAATTTTTCTGGCGTCAGCTTATACCGTTTTAATAATATCTTTTTACTTCGTTATAATCGTTTGCAATCTCATCTGGTTCTCTGGAGATTAACTGAGCAACGTCGTACGGCAATAAGCCAAGCAAATGAGTTACCCAAGTGTTTCTAAAATTTCAGCTTGTTTGGCCAGACGTTCAAAGATAATTAAATATAAACTTATATCGTTTTCGTCGGAATTAGATTTTTCGTCAAATGATGAAGTTCTAACTTTGGCTTAATTTGTGTAGTGTTTACATTTTCATTTGCGACGGAATTTGAAAACCTACCTTCTGCTCCAAGACATAATTTTTCAGCTCAAATTCCATTTCATCCTTTCGCTTCCGCTCCTCGTATTTTTCCATTCGCGTCCGTTCCTCGTATTCTTCCTTTCGCTTCCGTTCCACGTATTCTTGTTCTTCTCTTCTCCTACGTTCCTTCATTTCAATTTCTTCTTGGTGTTTCCTTGCTGTAATCTCTTCTTGATGTTTCCGTTCTGCAATTTGAATTTCTTCATTTCTTCGTTCATATTCTTCTCTTTCTTTTCTTTAATTTATTATCGTATTCAACCATTCCTTGGCGCATTCTTCATCGCACTCTTTGCTCGCCAAAATCATCTTTTTCAAATCTTTCAATTTATGGCTGTCATCGACCTTCTCTCCAAAGTTCCTCAGCCAATATCTTTAAGTCGCACTTCCTTGCTCCAGCGAAAATAGACATTTTTGCACTTTACTACACTTTTATTTACTTATTTTAACTTGCAAATAATGATTCGTTATTGTAATTATATAGGAGCGAATTAAACAATTTCATAACGTACCTTAAAATTCGAACTCCTTCCGTCTTACTTAATTGTCAATGAAGTTTTCAGTCATAGGTTTCTAATTTATCCCACTTCTGATTTCTGTTGGCTTTTTTAAAATCTAATTTCATAAGACTTCTTCTAAGACTAAACAAACATTTATTAGAACATTAAAACACATCTATTACATTTCGTATCTGCGTACAATGCAACATCGCTCAACCGTACTCGTACTCATACTCATCTCTTTTATTTTAAATGAAATTCAAAGTAGGTCAACATCTGACTGTTGCTACTTATCCGGTATCATACACTGTTGTAACAATAAATAAATTGAAGTCATGCTTTTGTTAGGCAATAATATTAAACATGCTTACAATCGGAAGCTTGAAAGTTTATCTTTGGTGGTACGAAATTTCTAAAAGTCTTCTTCTCTGTGACGATTTGTCTTGCTTTTAAGATCCTTCTGTAATCGAGCTCCCGAATATGCTCTCTTTCGTCGATAAGCATTACCAACAGAACATTCTCTGTGTGCTCAAAGAACGCATTTCGTTGCATTACTGGATCGAAAACTTGAAGTAATTCGTCGAATAAATACCATGATGTTTGGATTGCTTGAAAGACATGTTTTGGTCCGTCAGTAAAATATTTGCCCTTTTTTATGGCAAACCACACAGGGATGTATGATTTTAAGATGAAGCTAACTATTTCTTTTAAGTTTCCGGATGGATCTGTTGAAATTATATACAACCTAAAGACTCGGTTGACCACAGTTAGCCATCTGGAATGGAACAAAGGACCAGGGTCCCGATTTGCGAAGTATTCTGGACAGTGTCCCAAGGTGATTGCATTTAAAATGTCCAGCAAATACTGTTGGTCTTTGCTCATCAAATTCCTGTCTATATCAGGAATCGAAAATCTATGGGTTCATATTCGACCACCGGGAATTTTTCAAAGCAAGTGAGCTTCTGCCCGATTGGTCCACTAAAAGATTTAGGCCCTGCCCAAGATAGCGTGTACACTTGCAGCAAGTTTGATTTTTCTTGATATTAGCTTATCATGACAAACTTGATGTGGCAACTTTGCAGCGAACTTTCTGCAAAGTAACAAAGCATAATCGACCAACCTACTTGCAAAGCAAGTTTGCTGTGAGGATGTCATGACGAATTTCACACCACGATTGCAAAACAAGTTTGCTGCAAAGATGATAGCACACTTAGAGATAATCTTTGTCTCTCTGTTTTAAAAAAAACATCCGATTTTTAATAGCATCTCCTAGAGCGTCCTTCTTTTTATTAATCCAACATAAATCAATGATAATTTGTGAAAAAACTAACTTTTTTATATAAAAAATTTTTTGAAACATTTTCCATCTTTTTACTAAATATAGAACTCGCACTTTAAAGAAAACTATAACGCCTTTTCTCAATTTTGAAGTTTTAACGTTTATGAACAAAATTAAACCTAAAAAACAGTCAATGTTTGTTGAAAAATAATCTTACATTTTGTCCCATTTTAAAAGTAATTACTTTTGAACTCTAATTTCATAATTTATTCTACTAGCAAAACGTATTTATTAGAGAAAATCGCTCTCTCTCTTTAACTTCAAATCATATTCTCAACTGAAAATTTTAAAAATTAATGAAATAAAAAAAAACAGTTTAAAATAAATCGTATAGATGAACGATCTATTAGTGCAATCTATCTTCTCCTCTCAGAGTCTAGCTAGGCGAGTGGTTAGAGTGACAGGTTTAGGAATCGGTAGGGCGCGGGCTCTAATCCGAGGTTGTGTTCTCACCCTGTTTCTGCTATAGTTTGCAGTGAGGTTGACGCCACAAGTTTGACGCGTGGTGACTAAGTCGTTTGCGTAAACTTGTTTCAGCTTGCACTCTTGTCGTGTCAAATTTGTTGCAGATTTGCAGAGCAAGATTGCTGCAACTTTGCTGCAAACTAAAATTGCTATCTGGGGCAGTTCGACCGTCAATATGTTGGAAAATGTGACGAAAAGGAAGCTCATCAAAATGCAGGACGCATATGCTTTGTAGCGGGCGTCCTACATGATTTTCTATTCGGTGGATGACACCGTTCTTCCATCCAGTGTTGATAAACAGTGCCATCACACCCTACTACTTCTAGTTTTCTCATTAATCATTAGCTAATGTTGTTAGAATAAACATTAAACAAACATAACACAAAACAATGCACTCACAGCCCACACGTCACATACAACACCAATGAGTGTACCACTTGTAACAGACAAAGAAAGACTGACGTGAAGGTCGTGGTGGGTGGAGGCGACTGGCGAGTAGAAGTCCGAGTTGGTGGGAGGGAGGGGTGCGGCAGAGTAGGTAGAGAGGGACCACGCCACTGTTCAAACCAGTTCAATTTAATTCAAGTGAGCTGCACAGTGAAAATTAGGAAATATTGGTAAATTTCTGTTTTTTCTAAGACGTTGTGCGAACGGAAAAAATTAGATTATTGATCAGAATTTTACTTATTTAGGTTATTTAAACCATAAAACAAGCATAAAAACTAAAGCGTGTTTATTTTAAAAGTTTTAACTAGCTTAAAAAATTTACAAAAAAGGTGTGATTTTGCAATTTTTTAACTTTAAGTACGATGCGCGAACGGAAGATGTTAACCGATTTTAATTTTGTTATGCCATTTTTCTTCTTATTGCAATAGGCAACTTTTCCGCACTGAAGCGTTCCGAAAACAAAAAATACTTATTTTTTTCGACCCACCCTAGTATACAAGCCTAGTGCACATTAAATTCACTGAGGGTCAAGCGTCATCTTGTTGTTGTGGTATGGGAATGAGAAATGGGGTGACGGCTCAGGTGTAGTCCTTGTCACTTGGTCATAGCCCAAAATTACTATGATCGGGCAAATTCAAAAAGGGACGTCGACTTTTCTAAACAAAACTAAACCGTGTTAAGAGTATTGTAGAGAAAAACCAGCTGTCATTTATCGCAAAATCTACTCTATTTGCGTTTCTGAACATGAAGAAATGAATAACTAAAAGAAGAAGAAAATAAAAAAATGGAAAAAATTTATATTTGGTAAAAATCACCATTTTTTACCTTTAAACTCTTTATATACATTTATTAGATTGATATTAGAATGTTAATAACAATGATTATTGCCTATTGTTTTCCAAATCCACTCACAATTCGTAATTAATAAAAATTACCACTATGCACTAATTATTAAACAAAGGTCATTCAATTCTTTTTATACTAGGGATTGCCAGTCTAATAATAAGGAACATTGTGTCATTAGTTACTCCATGTTCTGACATCCGTACCACTAAGACTTGGCCCATTTAGAAGCACATAATTTTTCCCTATGGTGTTTTGAACAGGGATATATTAATTATTATCACACAATATATCGTTTAAATGGGAAACTTGAAAGAAAACTGTTATAGAATTTTTTAATAATACAGAATTACATCTTCTGCTTAATTACTTCTATCTCAGACATGTAAATTTCCCTCCTTTATGCTCGAAAATCAGTTGAATTATCAAATTTTTTTTTGATTCACTGGCAAGATTATATCTAAACATGCTTTAAGAACCTGATTTTATTAATAGATATTGCAGCTTTTGTTGTGTATACATGTTGTGTTATTTTGTTGTGTATTGTGTAACAACATATTCTTACTTCCGCCTTTGATATTTTTGGGGAGCTTGTATGTACCTGGCTCCGTCTTAATCGAATGCTAGGTACTCCCCTCAGAAATTCCTAGAAATTCGTGGGGACGGTTACTTCTTCTCTGAGGTAATTGAGACAATGGTTGATTAGTTTATAGGAGTCTTTTGCGGAGTGTATATTTGGGGTTGCTAGAGCTAGAGAGACGAAGGGTGGACTGGACTGGTGACGAGTAAGAACGACAGAGAGAAATTGTGATAGAAAAATGTGAAAAAAAGGGGAAATGTTTTCAAATATGGGGCCTTCGGGCTTCCCACGGCCAACAACGAGAGGATGGACGCACTCTCTGCAAAATACATCTCGTGATCGACTACTAATTTGATTTCTGTTGTAAATAATCCTAGATATGCGTCTACAGTGAAATTTGAAGCGTGAGCCATTTGAAGATCATAAAAGTATTTAACACGTGATGAGTGCCCACTGGTGGTTAGGATCGCTGTTTGTGAAACCGGTAAAGAGTATCAGTCTAGGTGTAGGAAATATAGTGCTCATGTATTTGGGAAAAGAAATAATTATTATAAAGATAGATTATAAAGATATGATTATAAAGCATAATTTTGACCGGAAAGACCTGTGAACTCGAAAGGTCATGTTTGCTGAAAATTGTGCTTGGTGGTGTCAGACATTTCAGTTTATCAAACCGACTAATTAATCTGCAAGAATCCGTGTTCCAGTTTTAAAACAAATAGTGATTGTGCGCGCTTATGCCAAAGTGTGGTTATGAGGAAAAATGGGCCAATTCCCAAAAAATCCCAAATTTTGAACAAGTTGAAGCAACTTCGGATTTTCCAATGATGACTAATTTAGATCATGTGGGAGAATCTTCTCTCGAAGGTTTATTTTTATGAAATTTTATATTGCGTGAAGTGAGAACATATTGAAATTCTTTTACTGTATAAGGTATGTTTGAATCTGACTAAAGAGTTGTTGTATTAATTATTAATTGATCTATTTAGTGTTATTTAACAATGGGGAATGATTTTAATTTGGTCTGTTATAAGGATGGGTTGTTTTGTTTTCCTACTGCTCTTGTCATGAACTTCATATTAATGAATGCTTATTATTCTTAATTTTTTGCGTTATTTTTTATATATCAGTGATGTGTTGTTTGATTTTTTTTAAATTCGTTATTAGATATGAGATCCCTGTATTAATGCTCTTCAGTTTTGAATATAACCAAGAATATCTTTTGATATTTTAATAATTTATAATGTAATGTGTGTTATTTAGTTCTGCATCAAGTTAATTTAGTGTAAGAGCATTGATCTTTATGTGAGTTTTGACTCTTTTTCTTCCCACTTCAAATTTATCTTATCATTAAATAAATGTTCAAATCTAAAAGTAAAAAGTTTGTCTTAGTGATTTATCTCATGTCGGCTTGGAACTCACGAGATAAGGCCTGGTTTTGTTTGGGTCACTGCTTATTCAAAAGTTTTTACACAACGCGCTCCGTTGATGTTTAATCTTTGCTTATTTACTGATTAATAAATAAGTCTGGCATTCTTAAGTAAAATCAAAATTAAGGTAATTAAAAAGTCTATACGACACTTTAAGATTCTAATGTTAAGCCGCAAAATCATCTTTAAATGTTTTTTTATAAATATGAAGACGGTCATGAAATGTAAATAATATCTTACATAAACATTCTATCCATATTAAACACATCCAGTTGCTTTGGTATGTCTAAGGTATACATTTCGCAGAACGGATAGAGACAAGTACTAAACCACCTGCGGGCAGTTGAACGCGTAAACATTTGCGTTTTCGGACACCCCCTTTGGCAAATAGAGTCCAACCACGATAAACAGTACGCCATGCATCGGCGATGAGTCGAGTGACATGCTAATAAATCGAGCCATTTCGTTCCGTGACCTTCGATCGACATCTGGAGAGGAAATTTCGATTTCAAGATCTGAATTAGCTTGCATGAAATTTGAATTACTGCTTTTATCAAAAAGTATGCGAAACGATTTATTTCAACCACGCAAGTGCAATAAATTGCTTGTAAATAGTTTTTTTCAAATATAGTTACAGTTTGAATCAAAGTCTGGCAACAATTCAGGGTTCTGTTTTATAGTTTGAGAAGAATAGAATTTTTGCTTTAAAGAATTTCTATTTATAGGTTATTATTCGAATTATTACTGCTGTATAGAAGTTTTGAGAGATAGTTTATTTCAACCAAATAAATACGAAATAAATCAAAAATAGTTATAGCCTGAATTAAAATATGGCAACAACGATGAAAACATCGAATGTTGCCATATTTCTATTACCGTTTATGGTTATCATCGTTTAAACAAAAATTCTTTTTAAAAATGAAGAATTTTTGCTATCAATATTTCCCAAAATGGCGAGTGTAATTCAGCTACGAATACGTTTAAAATTTTATTTTCTCGATGAAATTTATGTTCAGAAAACGTTTTAAATGTTGCAAATAATTTTTAAGAATACGTATTTTTCAAACATAAGAGATATAGACGAGTTTTCTGCTTCCTTTATGTTGGATTCGCAGGCCGCTTTCCGGTAACCCTATGATTTAAGCAATCACAAAATATGTTTGGATGTTGTATCAAGCGTCAAGTTCAGACTATATATAAAGAGAATCCTAAAACAAATGAGTAAGATTTAAGAACGCTATGCGGTTTCGTCGCCAAACTCGCCATAATCGCACCAACCTTTAAGCAGCTCGCATAAAGGAAAAATGCTTCAGGATCAACACACTGGCAAATAGTCGTCCAAATGAAATTCCATTTTGGCAAACGCACCTTATTTTTAAGTCCGGTCAGCACACTGAGCATGTTGAAACTAATTATTTCTCCTCCTTCCTGAACTCCTTTCAAAACTTTCTTCAATTGATTCATTTCACATTGAATTTGCCTTCTCTCTTCTTTAGATAATTAACGGCGTGGTTGAGATTCATTCTTAACTGATTGAAAGGAAGATTCAAACCAAATAGTCTCGTTTGTTTACGTTTGGAAAGTGAAATCATGTGATCCGTCAATTGTTATAGATGTCGCCAAATCCTATAACTAAAGAATGCATTTTTCGGGACCGCACAAAAGAAATATTTATAACGATTACAAATTTGATTTAAATTCTAATTCAGCTACTTTAAATTTTATTTTAGCGAGTACAGTATTTCTATCGACAACTCATACATTTTACGATTTCATTTTTCCTTCAGATTTCTGATATAAAAATTATTTTCTAATATTTATTACTGTAATAAAAGAGTGCAATTGAGAACCTTTTACATATTTCTTTTTATTTCACTTATTTATTTCGAATTGTTACTGAAACAAGATATTATCTTGCGTCTGTTGTTACCTTTTATAACTATATATTTGATTTTTTTATTTTCTGTCTCTTTCATAGCTCCGTATGAAAGAGAAGAAAAACTTTTTATAATCTAATTTCTTTTAAAAATATAAATCTAAAATTCAGAACCGAAAAATTTGTGTTCTAAAGTAATCTATTCATTCAGAACTAGAACTACTGGAGAGAATATGCACATAATAAATTTCAGATTTCTATACACTAAATATGAATTGTAAAACTGAATGAAAATGTGTTTCGATTGCATTTCTTTCTCATGTAACCATGACGAAATGCATAGAAAAGATTTCTGACGAATAAGCTGTGCAGCATTTGGAAATTGAGTTGAAATGCTGAAAAGATATGTAAATGAAGAAAATGGTTGAGAAAAAACAGAGATATGTTTCTTTGAGACTCATTTTTCGTTTTTAAAGCAACGAAATGCATCATATTATGAAAATAAAAGGCATGCTATCCCAGTATTTTGTAACTAAATATATCATGAGTATAATCGAAAAATGCTTACATATTTTAAAATGAATTGAAATAGAATCATAAAATTTGGTACTAAATGCCCATTCAAATGCAAAAAAGTATTCAGTAAATATTAACACTAAAGGTCAACAAACTAAATAACCAAACTCAGATATCGATATTGCGGTGTAAAAAATATACTCTAAAGTATAAAATGTGGATATTTCATTAGAGAATTTTACTCGGATATAGAAGTTGATTATAATAGAAATTTTAAATAATTTAATAATAATAATAATTAATTTGATAATTATAATTATTTAATAATGATTTAATTTTTTATTTTAGTTCATCTTTAGATAGTTCCTTCATGATTAACTAATGAAATGTGAAAATATTTTATATGTGTATCACTCTGATATATATTTATACTCTTTTACGGTTTTAAATATGATTTGAAATTAAAATGGATTTATTTTTTTAAATCTTCTGTATTCTTAATTTGCTTCAATATTTTATTACATTTTTCTACCATTAACTCAATTATTGGTCACGGATTTATTTATTTTTATTTATTTATTCGTGCGTTGTTTATATTTGGTCTTCATATGTAACTGTGTCATTCTGATGTGCTTGTTTGTTGTTCTTCGACATGCTGTGCTGCATTCCTTTATAAACATTTCCCACAATTTTAAATATTTGATGTTTATGTTTGCTTTCTTTCCTTTCAACTGCTTTGATGTTTGTTGTTTGCATTGGTTAGTTACTACTTGTTTTAAATATGTTCTATGCTTGTAAACGCTATCTCTGTGTTTACAATTTATGATCGTTGCATGTTTCAACAATTATTATACGAGCAAACCAAATGATTGCAAATAGTTGAAATCGACTCTGATATTCCTATTGATCAACTTCAAAACTCTGAAAAGTATAATTATACACAGAAAGGTTAATCTAAAACACCTAAGAATGGTTTTTTCTTCCAAATATAGTGATAGTTTTCGTTATCTAGTAAATTTTAGAGAGTGAAATCGCAAAATACTTTTTTAAAACTTAGGTTTCGGAGAAGCAAAAGGAAAATTATTTCCTCTTTTCCAAATGACTGAAAAATAAGATCTGTTGTCTTTTTCTATTGCAGGCAAGTTACACAGACTTGTTTTTCGCGTTAGCAGGAAATATAGGTATCACACATAGAGTAGCTATATAGAACGGGGGGAGTAAGCTTATCTACAGGAAGATCAGATCAGATACAGTTTAGCTGAGTGTGGGAAATTAAATTTTAATGAATATCAAATCCTCACGCAGAAGAAAATATTATCTTGGTACTGTAGAACCGTAGTGGCTTCGTTGGAGAGTCTCGGCTTCGAGACCAGTTTGAGACTTCTGTTTTAAATATTAGATAAGGTAATTTGAATAAATTTTTAGAGGCATTTACCTCTAAATAACTGACCTATCAAACCAAGAAAAGTGTCTGTCTTTCTTCTATGCTCAAAATCTCCAATAGTTACTGACGCAAAATCTTGACGATACAGCCATTGCATTTTGAAAACACGATTCTTTATATCATCAAGGAAAGGATGTATAAGATGTAGTGTCAAGTATTTATGAATACGATTAAAACGATTTTGAACATGTAATTCTATTTGTATCTTTGTGTCTTATTTGTCATTTTTATAAAAATTTTATGGATGTAAATGCTATTCTAGAAATGTCTGAACATTTAACTTTTCCCTTATGGGAAATGGAGATCATGTACCAGTGAAATTATTTTCCTTTGCACAAGGGCAAGGATAAATGTTGTACCACTAAACATTAGGACTCGACTCTCCCCTTATGCCGCCACTAAATCCTATTTTGGGTAAATAATTTTTAGATAAATATTTTCATTCATCTGAGATTCCAAACCTGTGGTACGTGTACTCCTGGGGGTACGCGAACTCAAAGTCGGTAATGGCGGACACAAGAAAGCATAAGTGATTAAAAAAGATACAGAATTTTGTTTCCCCCAGTTCATGTAAAAAGTAAAAGTGAAAGTTGTGCAAGTCCTAAACTTACCTCAAAATAAAAAAAGAAAGCAAAAAGAAGTGTAATTTTTAGCTATTCTTATAAAGTTAAAGCGGAATTATCATAATACTGATTTCATCTGTTTTGACGTTGAAGTAACACCATTGTAAAAATGGAATAAACCGTAAAATCAAAAATAAGTCTTGAAAATGTTACAAATTTCAGCCATTTGAATCTAAAGCTTATCTAGGCCCTTATCATTATTAATAAAAACTTCTTTGGTTGGAGGGTGGATATGACAGTAGGGTGTTCGCGAAAATAAAAAGACTAATCAAGGAGTAAGCGAGGGAAAATGTTTGGGAACCCCTTATCTAATGTGAAGATGAATCTCAAACTATCTTCGGTTGAGAAGGAGGGCACTTTAGACAATATTTCACTCTCCATAAATTTACACCAAACCAACATGAAAGTGTTTTGACCCAAGGCGGAAATTTAAAATAGTTTTTGCCCACTCGCATACTCATCTACTTTTTAAAGCACTCAGTGCTCCTACCTGGAAGACGATCTTATTATGAAGACACTGAATACTCAGTTTATCTCATAAATAAAAATTATTTCACTTTTATTATTCTGTATAGTGGCGCATTCAAATTTCCTTCTATATACAGGATTATTCAATTCTACCGATTACAAATGGCGATACTTTCCTTGTAAACAAAGATAGGATAGAAACATTTTGAACATAATAACAGAAGGAAGCTTAAAGTTTGTTTCATACGCAATAATTGCCCTTTGTGATTTCCCTTGGTCACACGGGCAATATACGTGCGGTAGACCCTTCAAACCAGGCACTGAAAATTATTTTCGCAGGCATTCATGCGCAATTCGATAACTACATGCATTCTCAATTTCTGTTGTTCTTCATACCATTAATTTCTTCTGTCTTTATTTTATTGAAAAATATCGTAGACTGAGTTTAACACCTCTTTTGCGTGCAACAGTGAACGAACTGAAGATATGCATAGAGAATATTTCTGATGGGAGTAGAAGGGACTACGGTCCAGATGTTAACCGTGAGACAAAGGGAAGCCACACAGGTTAATTGTTACGTACGCAAACAAAACTTTGAGCTTTCTTCTGCATTGCGTTCAAATGTTTTCTTCTTATCGCTATTTACAAGAAAATTATAGCCATTTGTAATCGGTGCAATTGTTTTGAATAGCTCTGCAATCAATTACAAAATCCACATACTGCAGATTTTTTAAATTAAAGAAGCTTATTCACTTAATCTTATCATTTGATAGAACCAAAAAAATTATTTCTTCCCTCCGACTTATACTAGCATAAAAGCCCCTGTCCAAGGGTATTTTTAAAATGTAGCGTCCATCCCAAATCTATTTTCCACAACGGAACAAGAAAGAAGAAGGCGAGCCCCCAAAACAGAAAGTTTTCTTTGGCACAGCCGAAAAATTGACTAATGCCTCGCGTTTTGTCGTTAACGTGACTGCTGCTGGTAAAACTTCCCGCAGGAAGTAAAGGGGAGGCTTCCAGTCCGTTTTTGGGAGCCAGCTCATCCATTACCCTAAGAAACCTCCACGGGAGCTCTTTTTTCAATCCTTCTTTGCTGCAAAACTTGGGGCTCCTCCCAACCTCCCCTTTCGCTCCCTTGATGGATGGACGAGTAAGTTCGGAAAATTACAGGTTGCTTTTGTCGGCGGCAATTTGTTAAGGATTTTGCCTTATATAATATTTCAATCTCCCTCTCTCTCTTTCTGGGCCACGTTATTCTCTACTTTACATTCATCAGGAGTGACGTCAGCACCGGAAGGCTGTCATTAAGTGTGGGCGGTTTGCCATTTTTTCCCCACGGGCTGACTGCCACTTCGGCTAATAGCTTCCAGCTACCCCAATGACTGGATGGATTGGGAAAGAGATATATTCCCTGCGATTTTCCGATTTCTTCCATGCAAATGAATGGCGACAAGCACTCAGAAATAGAAAATGAGCTACAAATTACCTCTTTTTCTGTAAAATGGGATCTTGTTCCAAATATTTTGGAACTTTTCAACTTGTGGAGCATAAAAAGAATGTGGCATCAGCATCGTAATTTTAATATTCATATTGGATGTAAGACATTTTATACCATTCGAGCTCTTAATGCATTAGAAAGCATTAATTCTACATTCTTAGAGTTGACGGAATTTCAATTTATGTATATTATCAGAGCATATAGCTGAGGGAAAAGCTCTTGTATTAAAATTGTTTATAATACATCTTGTAAACTTACACTCTCCAGTAAATATAATACTATGAGTTTAAATTCAGAAGATTTTAACGGATTTAAATCTGTGGAATAAATAATTAAATTATTAGGCAGGCTAATCTCGATAAAAAATGATGTGTGTTCTTGTGATTAATCTCACTTAGACTGGCGGAACTATCCAAGCATATGAGTCGAAAATTCATGAAAAGAGAAAGTGTATCGGTTTCTGATAGTCAAAGCATCCTTGGAGCATCTAAATAGCATTTAAAGGCAGAAGTAATATTTTCTGCTCCAGTGTATGGGTGACAGTTCTCATCACTGGAGGCGTTTCAAGAGAAATTGGCCAACATTTATGATTCAAATGGAGAAAAACCTCCAATAGCCATCCCCACAGCAGCGAAGTTGGTTGTTAATAGGTTTATCAGCT
This sequence comes from Araneus ventricosus, assembly GCA_013235015.1. NCBI lineage: Eukaryota > Metazoa > Arthropoda > Arachnida > Araneae > Araneidae > Araneus > Araneus ventricosus. The sequence goes on along the minus strand of BGPR01000010.1, from coordinate 3,473,115 downwards.
TTTAAATAGTGCTGGTTAAGAGTGCAGACATAATACAACCCAATACTTACGTACTCCGATCTAAATTTCGCAGCCATGCGATGTCATAATCCACTACACCACTGGAGAGCGATCAGTAGTGTTATATATTTTACCTTTCTTTGATATTACTTCCTAAATTTTATTGCCTCTATACATATTCTATATATAGATATTGCACTCTCTATATATTCTAAACATAAAAATATTGTTTGCCCATTACAAGAATAAATTTTAAAATCTGCAAAGTTCCACGCTCTTTGCTGTTGTTTTAAAAGCTGTAGCAAGTGGTAGTTATTGTTTTATTTAAAAATATATTTAATGTGAAATTAATGTCTTATTTATCACTTTTTTAATGAGATTTATGCTTGGGGAAAGTGAGCTAAGTCTAATTTCCTCAATAGAAAACGATAGATAAAGAAAGATTTATATTCCCTTAATATTTTATTTTATGTATATAAATGAATTCTAACAAGCATTTAAAAATAGATATGTTATCTTGTTCCGACTAACTTAAATAGAAAATATTAAACAGAAAGAAAATCAGCTGCAAAATCATCCATACAAGCATAGTCTTAACCAGTGAATAACTGAATAGCTGAGTGAGGTATCAAATGGGGCAAAATGTGCTTTTTGCAACTAATTACAAATGTACGAACACGAAATTCGGAATGAACTTCTTAATGTACTTTATTTCCGATTGGATATCTTTTGAAAATAATCAAGAAAAGATAAATTAACTAAACTTATTTTCTCCGTTAAGGCACTGAAATGTATTTCAAGAATCTGAACTCTTATCAGAACACATGAAAATAAGTGGGAAAAATGGGAAACACGAAGTACTTGAAAGATGATATGTCTACAGTCTCCCTTCGTATTTTAATACAGGAAAGACTAGGGTCCACAGTCATAAAGAACTTCCTGTGAATTAAAAGAAGTCTCAGACGTGAATTTGCTTTGATTTGGCCATAGCGGTAGCTCATAACCACTTTTACAAACTAATGTAAATGGAAATATTTGTTCTCTGTATACAGTTATTATCTACATATTTCTATAGGGTGATTCAAAAATCAGCGTAGACTTATAAGCGAGATAAGAACACCATAAGATACAAAATTCGCATAGAGAAGTATGACCGGAAAAAGCAGTCGCATAACCTAAAAACTGCTGCTCGCCAGCGCTCTAGTTATATTTCAGAGTTAGTCGTTTAAACTTCCGACAGTATGCGGAGAATATGCAAAAGTTTACGAATGCTGAGATAGTGAACATTTACCTGGTTGACGGTAAAGGAAAGACTAAGTGATGGTTACATATAAAACAACACCGGAACAGGTGTGTGCCGCATCGCCAAATGTTTGCGAACTTTCAAAAGATACGTGTGAATACCAGACATTATGTAATATGTACCTATGCAGTACTATACAAGTATAAAGTATCACCGAATTAATAGTTTTTACCCGATATTGGCATGCCATTTATGCACCTTCATATTTCCTTTAACTCATTAGGACTGCGTTTCCAATTATACATTCCTATGGGATTCTGGCTTCTTTTCGTACTTTCTATCTCTCTTAACAGTTTGTATGCATAATTTTGAATCACTTTATATAGCACAATCTTTTTAATAAACATATAGATTGATTATCAATAATACTAAATGATGAAATGCATTTTCGTGTCACTTTTTTAAATGACTTCCTTCTTGTGGTATTATTGAAAGCTCATATCTCTGCATGGAAAAGCTAGGAAACAGAAAAGCAGGTTAATTTTTATCCAAAGGGCTCGTGGTAATATAACGCGAAGAAGACGTTACCATTAATACTTACATGGTTTCGATAGTGTGTTCCCTGTGGTTTTACAGAGATGAATCAGCGGAAAATACTTAAAAAGGCCAGAAACTGTTACTGAATTCGGAATATTTTGTGGCGAAATGTAAACAACTTATCCTTCCTTTAATACCTGCCAAGATTCCGGATTGAAACTGCGAGGGAAAGAGACAGCGAGGGTACTTCAGCGTAAACAACCGATGTTTACGATATTACCTCCAGAAAAGCAAACATTTGCACAAAACTTATCTCCACCTGTTTCGTTTTCAACCACCCACCAAACACTTTTTTAAAGATATCTTGCAAAAACCGAAAATCGTCGCATTTTGCTTTTAAGATGAGAGAGGAAAAAAAGCAACTCCGGCCTCACCTCTCTTGAAGATATTGAACCTCTTATCCACTGTCGAAGTAAAGAAAAAGGAGGAAAGTAATAGAAAAAAAAATAAATAAAATCCTCCGAAAATATTTCATTCTTGATAACCATCTGATAGTTTTCGCCCCCCCCCCCGGCTGGCGCTGGGGTGGCACCGTTATCATCAGGGGAGGAATTCCCTGAGAGAAAGAAAGACGGATGCTGGTTGCCACGGGAACGAGATTCAAGAAGATCTCTGCTGCATCCCGAGCCGAAAAGAAGGTTGACGTTTCCTTCCTCAGGGCTGTATTGTACCATTTGTTTCAACTTGTTAGAATAGAAAGCCTCGTTCCGTGTCACAGACAATGGGACACGAGTACGGATCTTTCGCCTTGACATTTCAGCTTGGAATTGAGAGGATCACAGCGAAAAGAATTCGACGCAGGCTGAAGATGGAATAGGAGAAAGACCTATTTGGGCCTATCTCTCTCCTGTTTCTTATTGTTTCTGCTCCGAAATCCCTATTTTACAAATCTGTTAAAAGTAATAGCTTTCTTTTCTTATCTTTAACTCTTCGAATACGAACTTCTTCAGTACAATTCATTCTGGAAAGACTGGCTTCTGCAAATTCTTAAAAGCCGCATTTTGGATTTTGAGTTCGTTTGAATTTCATCGTTTCGAATCATTTGAAGAATAAGAAGACAGAAGATTTTTAAAAAACCGTATTTGATTATAGGTGGTCCTTCAACATTCTCTGCTACAATCACTAGCAAATGAATCTGGCAGTACCGAAGAACTACACTGTGTACCCTTACGCCCTGATAAACGATCACGTATATTATTTTAATGTAACATTTAAAAGTAATAAGTGTATCTGATCAAAAGTTTGACTTAATCCTTCGAGGACGGCCGCACGCGTAACGATACGGAAAGCCGGCACGCCGCGTGGCAGTCTCCTTCAAAGGGTTAAACAATACTATACGACATTCGGTATACTGAAACTCTATATTAAAAACAAAATTTATTTAATGTTTTTTAAACAATTGAAATTCTTTTAAGAAAAATTTAATACAGATCAAGAGTTACGTTGTAAAATTCACACAATAAATTCCACTCGTCTAATCTTTTGCATTTTTCCGTTATAATGTTCATATACACACGAACGCAAAGACAGCCTTCCTGTACGCACAGTTTGAACAAAGTCGGACACAACACTAAAATTTGATGTCTTGACTAAATACCAAATTTCACCCACCTCTCTCTTTCTGTTTTTGCGTTACCATGTTCGCAAGCACCAGACAGGCACAAAGACAAAATTTCAAAAGTGGTCTTTGGGGGGGAGGGAGGGTCACCCAGGTAGCACAACTTGTTGTCCGATATTATACAATATTGTTCAATATTATATAATATTGTATGATATTGTACAATATTATACAATATTGAGAATATTGTTCAATATCATACAATATTCTACAATATCTTTATGCTACTAGGGCAGGGAGGTCTTGAAAGTGAAGGCTGATAAAAAATTGCTGGCCTAACGTTTTGACGACTGTATACTTTCTCCATGTACGAAAAAGTAAAAATAAGCCATGAAACTCGAGTTTCCTGCGTACCTTCTCTGTCGTCTTGTAAACTTTGCCGTGTTACACTTTTTCGATTTCTCTTAGTATGATTTGTCTCATACTTTTATTCCTACCCATTCTTCTGTTGTACGGTAAATCATACATAGTGACCAAACGTCCATCTGTTGGTGTGGTGCGGAAGTTTGGAGATGGGGTTCCAGCTCAGGTGTCATCCTCGTCATCTGACTGCGGTTCAAAATCACGAGGTCCGTCAAAAAACAGCCATAGTGTTTTTTCAAAATGGAGCTTTCAAAAGACATATCTTGATAAAATTCTATGGAAAGTATAATAGTAAACATTACATTCGTTTCAAATGCCATAATAAAATAAGTCTTTTTCAATTGAAAAGTTCACAAAACTACTTAAAAAAATTCAGAGAGCATGAATCCACAAAGCGCGCTAAAATCTCTGTATGCAATTGTCAGAAGTTTATTCCAGAAACTTTTCCACAGATATGTAAAAGTTTTCCCACTTTTGACCTTGCATTTCATCTCGATTTCGGTTCTTGTTTGTTTTCTTCGAGAGTTCTTCGATATTCCTGGTACCTTCTGATATTTCACTCCGTTTGATTACCTCTCTTACGACGGTGTCAGCAACGGAAGTAAGAGGCATCTCGACAAATTTTACACGCAACGTCACTTCTTCTACTCGGTCTGTGAAGTGTTTGTTATATCTACGAAAATACTTTTGTCGTCCGATTTATTCATTTAACCGATAAAACTTTCCAAAATGTCTGTATGTGTTTCGTAAAGCATGGTGAACAAACTATGAATATTCGCCATTCATTCCACTTAGTAAAAAAATCAAAATTCACTCTTATCTGCCAGAAATGGATTCGAAGGCAAAGGTGAAGCATTTTCCATACTTTTAGTTTATTTTAGCATAAGAAACATGTAGCAAAAGCGAACACACACAGCATCACATAGCAAAAGCAAGACAGAGAGTAAAATATATAAAAAAAAACAGAAAGTAGCGCCCAGGGCCAAAAGGCGACACTCTTGGACTAAAGAGAGTTTCAACAGATGGTATTAAAGACGTATTTCACATAATCTACTATCTCATTGGTAAATTAACTAAATGCAAGCACATTTAGTTCTTTCACGGTGATTTTTAGACACTAATAATTACCTAGTGCATCCAGTACATAACCACATAACACATGTCAAATGTAGTACGCAAATTAAATTTTGGAATCCAATGTATGGATTGCAAGAGGAAAATGATGTTCCGTATCAGTAATAGCGTAAAGCAGGCCATTCGCATTTCTTCCAAAATGGAATTTTTGGAGGACGGGAAGGAAAAAGCAATTGTCAAGGTCGAAAGCCTATGACATTGGGATCAGAAGATTCGAAATGATGGAATTCAAACGAACTCAAAACCCAAGACTTCATGCGCCGATTCCAATTTGAGACTCCGATACGAGGCTAGCGGTACATCAAAGGATCTGCCTAAATTGACACCTCGTGACGAGGCTAGAAAATCGGAAATCCGCGGTTTGTGTGTGGGGGGGGGATAGAGAATCGAGGACCTACGGTAGAGCGCTTTGGAGCCTACGTGAATGACGTGCGTAATTTTTCGATTAAAATGGGTGGGGGAAAAACAAGTTTAGGACAAACGGCATAGCTAGCCTTCAAGTGAATGCCCAGCTCAAGAAAAGGGCAGTTACAGACTAGATAATATGTGGAGTTATGCTTGCCGTTTGATTATGACGCCACGTGATTTCAATACGTTGTTCAAAATACAATCTATTCTATTCAAGTTTTGAGGATTTTTTTCACAGTTTCCTCATTAAATCTTTCTTTATTCTTCCGGAGTTTGTTATATCTTTTTTTACATTTTTAACGTTTTTTCCTTCTTTATTTTATTATATTCATATCTGTTTTTCATCACATTTTAATCATTTCTGGCATTTTAATGTTCAAAATTATATTCAGTACAACCTCTGCACTACACGTATGTAATTTACTATCATTTCAATTTTATGTAACATTTTCTATCGTTGAAATTCAAATTTTAAGGTGTTTTTTTTTTTAAGCTTTTAATAAAGTTTCACGCATACTCACCAATCGAGAAGGAGCCGTTCTGGCTCTGAGTTCGGGAGTATTCTCTGGTGATAAAGGTAAAGTTCTCATTAAATTACTTCCTTTAAATACAAATTTGATAACGGACTTATTTTATAACATAAAACGAAATAACAGACTAACTTAACTATCATTATAATGCACATGAGCTTTGTAATTAATATGTATTACACAGATGCATATTTATTTCAATCGCATGCATTAAAATAATAAATAAATACTAATACTCAAATACTTTTATTACAAACTTTGAGCTTTAGACGTCTAAAATTTTCTGAGACACACTTTTCTTAGGTATGTGAGTTCTCAAGGAAAACTTTTTCAAAATTTATATTACAACAATTGAAGAAAATGCTGAGTTTAACATAAGCCGTTGGAAAAATAAGTTTTGTGAAAATATATTTCCATATATATATTCTTGCTTTTAACACATTTCCTTACTTTCAGTTGTGAGGAAGAAAATATATTTCAAAACATTTTTGCTCTTAGTCGCAGTAGTATTACCATGTATTCAACTCCTTTTCCCGTTATATTTCCCCTACATAAAAAGATAAATAACATGTTATTACGGTGCACATACAACTGCTTTTCATGTTATTTCGGTATGCATGAAAAGATAAATAATGCTGAGTCAGACGGAGAAATAAAACTATCATAACAATTTGCAGAGTGAAGAACTTGCTACATTATTTTCGTGAAGCATTAGACAACTGCAGCAGTTCTTTGTTATTGCTAATGCTACGAAGATCGCGTCTGGTCTATGTTTTCTTTCAAGCAACTATAATAATTACAAGATTGCATTCTATGTTTAATTTTTAACTAAAGCTCAGTCAGCAGTTCATGGCATATATTAAAAATCTCATTATATACCTTTGGCAAAAAGAAATATTAATTTGTTGGAAAAGTATTTGATAAAATTATTCAAAAACCTGTTTTAACCGATTATTCAAATAATACTGAATAACATTTTTATTAGGCATGGCATGCAGCCATCTTGTTCAATCAACATAAAATTAAATTTTGTTTCCTCTGTTACGATTGTTTGATATAACCTTGAGTACGTCTCATTCTTCAAAAGAATTTTGAACGTAATTACTATAATAATAAATTACGCTTTTTGCTTGATTTATATTTAATGATAAGCAACTACTACTCAAATTATGTTTTTAAAAGTACAGTTGAGTATGCAAATTAAAGAAGCTAAGTTTTGAAATAATTTATTTGCTTCTTAAATTTTAAGCTATTATCGCTGATTGTATTTGATACATAAATTCTATTGCTCTAATGAAAAATATTATATATCATAAGTTTTCTGCCTCACTGTTGCATTACGTTGCTTTTAAATTCAGTGACTTTTATTTTTGAAATTGATGATTAGACTAATTCAGAATAATTAAACCTTTCCTACATTATTATGAACTCCGACTTTGAAGGCATGAGCTTATTCTATGGTCCCAGATCATAAATTTCATTAAGACTGTGAAAAAATTCATATAAAATGTTTGGTTTATTATTTTACAGAAAATGAAATATGCGGAATTTCAATAAGTTTCAATTGATTCATAAATAATGAATAACTCATTAGCATTTATGACACTATTTCTATTCCCTAAATTATTTATTCTATTCTGTTTATATTCTTTAATGAATCTGCTTGAATAAAACATATATTATTCCTGGCAAGACTGGAATTAGTTTTCTAGGACAAACTCATATTGACAGCTCTTAATTCAAGAATATTCTATCACATAAAAGAGCAAAAAAAGAAAAAGAAAAAAAATTCAGAAAGGCATCTTGATTTTAAACTTTTTATGATTTTCCCAAATAAACTTGTTTAACTAAAAAAAACATCTTGTTTATTATTAAAAAATGGTACATACCGCAATTTTATTTTTTTACTATCATGTGCACTTGGAATTGGGAAAAATTTCTCTGCACGCTAGACAGTTTTTTGTCGAGCAATATTTTTAGCAGTTGTAAAGAAGTTGAGAGTGAAGTTAGAATAAAATCCTAATATAAAATCATTCTTAGCAACCATGAAAGTAAATTTATGCTCACGTTATAAACGAAAAGTGAACAAATAAAAGTTCAAATTTAGAATGAATTGTACATTGTGATGTCGCTGTTCGAGATTCTTTTAGTGAATAATTTTTTGCCGTTTGAAATAATTGATTATTTTCACATTAGTTCTTTTAAAATAATCTTATTATTAGAGTTTTAATTAAGGAATTTTTGTTTTCCATTAGTTCTTAAACATTATCTAATTTTTTAATATCGTTTTTTTTATTTATATTTATTTTGGTTAACATTTTTAGAGCAGGTCTACTCTAAATTGTATCGACATTTTTCGAATTTCTAATACAGGGTGTACACAAATGAAGTGACACATTTAATAAATTAATGAAAAAAATAAAAATGTTGGAACGAGGGTTTTAAAAAAATAAGAGCGCATCTCAAAAAGTTTTTTCAGATAGGTAACGCGGCGTTACGCCGTTCTAAATTTGTTACAGAGAGAAAATTCCATACGCAATGGCTACCTATCAGCAGAATGCAATTCGATGCGTGTTTTCTGGTTTCTTTTTTTAGTTTTTCTTGAATATCATGAAAATTCTTCAGTTTCCACACTACTTGTGAATTAACAAATTAAAGAGGGTTAAATTCCCTACAAATACATGCTTTTATTTTTCTTCCAGTTTTAATATTTTCTCAGATAATGGCTCTAAATAAATTTTTGATTTCCAGTAATTTACGACCCCCTAGACCACCGAAATGGCATGTTACCTATCTGAAAAAAAACTTTGAGATGCGCTCTTATTTTTAAAAAATTCTTAGTTCCAAGATTTGTATTTTTTAAAATTAATTTTTGAAATGTAGCATTCATTTATTTCACTTCATTTGTGCCCTGTATATAAAGTCAACTTTACTTAACCCTCTCACTACTAAGAGTTCTCAAAATCTGAGTACAGTTGTATACAGAGGTTTGCTTGCTAATTGATCTGTGGAATGGATTCGTCCGCCCCTTTCCCCCTTTTCTCCTCACTACGGGTGGTGGGAGACATGAATGGCAGGCCTTGCATCTCTCATCTCTCCCTTAAGGATCCCTTTAATGACCACTCGCCCAACTGCCTTCTACCCCCTTTCGGAACAGCAACCGGCCGAAATCCGCCCCACTAGTATAGAAGTTGCATGGGCGGTTAGGGCCGGCTTAGGAGTCAGAGTGTTAAATTATTTATTAGTTAAATTAAATAAATAAGTTAGTTAATAATATGTATATACGATTGTTGAAGATTTTATTCCTATAAAACACTAAGCCATTCTTCTCAAAACTGTTGTTCAAAATCTAAATACATGCATCATAATATGCCAATGACGGACACATGTGGATTATGTCATGCATTGCAGCTTTTGGTTGCATATTTATTTGACTTGCGCGGTTGCTTTTGTGATGTGATTTTGAATGATATGAATTGCTTCCCTTTTTCAGTTTCTATCATTACTGTAATAAATGAAAAATAATTAATAAATGCTTGATTAATACTAATTAATTATTGACATTTTTTGCTAATAAAATAATCCAAGTACTAAATTTGTGTATACTATCCATTATGAGCGTAAATATTTTGCAACTGTTTGTTTGAAATTCAAATCAATCATAAAGATAGAGTTTAGTTCCAAGAAACATGAAGCATTAAAATTAAGTTCTATTTACAATAAAAAGGAAGTTTCTGCAAATTAAAAAAATATTTTATGAATCCTTTGAGTCTTTTTCTGAAAGGTAGGTAAAATTGCTCAGAAGATATCACAAACAAGATCCAACTCTCACGCAGATAGCTGAAAAGACCCACAGAATTAAGAAATTTAATTTCAAAGAGAAGCTTGTCAAAAATAAAATACACAAATTTCAAAAAGCATTCCAATTACAAACACACAAAGAGTTGAATTAAATGTCAAAAAATCATATTTCTTTTCCTTTTGCGAAGTCTGAATAAAAACAAGAGACGAAATTTATTTATTTTTTTCGTTTTCGAGTTCCTTGAAAAGCAAAACAAAAAACTTGTTTGCTTATTTCATTTTCGAATGTACACTTCAATTAAAATATCAGAAAACATAAATATTATATGACTTAATTAAGCTGCTGCAAACTTTGCACGTTGGCAGGCATATTTTTTTACTGTAGGAACTCTGAAAAGAAAATTAAAATAAGTACACATTAAATGAAATGCTGATGTTTGTTTATTTCCGTCGAAAAAATGCTTCATTATATACAAAGAAAATGTCTTTCTCGAAGTTTCCCGAATAACCTGCTGTCAGGCGGTCTGGGTGGTTGAAATTAAAGGTTATAGAGTATGAAAGAATAATTCAAAGGTTAGATTTAGTTATATTAACATACCGTTTTAAAGTAACACGAGAGATATTTTGGGACCGAACTCGTAATTTTGAACCGCGGTCAAATGACGAGGAAGACATATGACCTGGCATCCCCTCCCAAAACTTCCGCACCACACCAATCGGAGGACATTTGGCCCCCTACGTACGGTTTTGAGCGTAACAGGCCCACAAACATGGAGGATCTTCAGTGGAAACGAGTTCCGAAACTGGAACCTCCTTCCCCCGAAGATAAATCTTACCACTAGGCCACCACTGCCATGATTAATTCAAAGGATAATATATTAGAGTAAAAATTAATTAAATCTGATTTAAACTTTTTCTGTTTAACTTTTTTAATGGTTTGATAAATGAAAACTTTTGTGAAATGTCCTTTGTTGTGTTATATTATTATTATTATTATTACAACCCGCCACGGCCCAGTCTACCTGAAAGGGTGTAAGCGAGGCCGTACAAATAACAAACCGGTCTTTCTTCTCATTCCAGAACGTTCAGAGATAGAATCTATTGTGACGTCACAGCGTAAACCCTTTTTTTAGAACAAGTGTGTGAATTTTGTGTATTAGCATTGTTCGTTATTTTGGATGTTTTTAAGTGAATTTCCTGTGTATGATATGTGATTTTATGGATTACATCGGATGAAGTAGTTTTGAAGTAAATTTTTGGCTTTTATGTTATTTTTATACAAGAAACATACCTTAATGTTAACTTTGATTGCATAGATACATGCTTCTTTAATTCACGTGGTGACAACTCTCTTTTCTTCTTGAGGCTTTTATTTTAGTATCTCTACACTATTGTTTATTTTATAGTCATATCTTTGCCAATTATGCATTTATGAATAGCAGAACCTAAAAATTTCATTCGTTTCGTTAGAATTTTAGTATAGTATTATGGGTACATATTAGTGTTAGTGATGGTCAGCGGTGAAGGCCTAAAATAGGGAGGGAAAAAACTCTCTTACCGAAGGGTCGCTTTTTTGCCCGCAGGTGCCCGCATTGTAAAACGAAATTTTACGGCTCATAGTTACCGTACTTTTAAAACACAAATAAAATACATCTAATGTGGTAATTTATTATTCATTACCAAAGGTGAAACAAACAATTCATAAATAATTATTGCAGATATATTGACGTGTAAAGTAGCATGAATCCGATTAGAAATGGTTTTACTGCTTAGGTTAGGCATTTTTTCCATTCCGCTTAACTCAATGTTTCTTAAAGGTTTTTGTGCCCACCCGAGACTTTCTAAAATTCTTATGCTCCTTATGTAACATATACATAATTTCTAATTTTCAAAAATTTAATTGTTTATTAAAGAAACTTAAATGATAGGTTTTAGGAATAAATCACTCGGAAATTGTTGAGAAACACAGTAAGTAAATTTTCTGAACATATAAAATGGAAAATGGAAATTTAAGTACGAAATAATTTTAATGAAATATTTTTCTATATTATTTTAATTATTAGTAATTATTTATAATATAAATTTAGTGAAATCCCTGCGCTTGATACTTACGGCAAAGAAATTTTAAGTTAGGTTCCAATTTAGTTGCCTTCAGTTTTAAATCTTCCACCTGTGTTATATACAGCCGATTTGGATTTCCCCCCATTTTCAAATTGCCCCTCTGAACAATTCAATTGCCCCCTCTGTGGGACTTTGGTCACATGCTGGAAAACACTGGTTTAACTAATTTGGGCAAAGGAAGAAAATGTTGCGAACCTGGTTGTAATTCTAATTAGAACAATACAGACACATATGTTTCATCGTTCACTTTTCCGAAGGATGCAACCAGAAAAGCCACTCCGGATAGCATGCACATTTGCAGCAAGTGTGATTTTTTCTGGGTATTATCTTGTCATGACAAACTTGACGCGACAAATTTGCAGCGAAACTCCTGCAAAGTAACATTGCATAATCGATCACCCCCTTGCAATGCAAGTTTGCTGTGAAACGGATTAGGCACACTTACAGACCATACGACCTGGATATAGTTGTATATATCTGGTTTTGATTCTCTGTCTCTGTTTTAAAACACATCCGATTTTTAATAACATGTCCTAGACCGTCTGTCTTTTTATTAATTCAATAAATGAATGATAATTTGAAAAAACTAACTAGGTCTTTTTATAAAAAATATTAATTTTGAAAAATTTTCCACCCCAACTTTTACTAGATACAGAGCACGCACTTGAAAGAAAACTATATATCGCCTTTTTCTTAATGTTTAAATTTTAACGTTAATAAACAAAATTAAAATTAAACCCAAGAAACAGTTAATGCTTGTTGAAAAATAATAATTTTCTTTTTGTCCCATATTTTTAAGAGTAATTATTTTTGAACCCTAATTTCATAATTGATTCCACTAGTAAAACGTAGGTTTTAGCGAAAACCGCTCTCTCTTTGACTTCAAATCATATTCTCAACTCAAAATTATAAAAAGTTAATTAAATCAAGAAGATAATTAAAAATAAGATGTTGACTGTAGAGATGCACGATACTTCATATCAAGCCAAGCTGCTTTAGCGCAATCTATGTTCGGCGATCGAGGTCTCGCTGGTTGAGTGGCTATGCCGACAGGTTACGTAAGTAAATTGTCCGAAGTCTGAATCCAAGGCTCGTAGGCGTGCTAAATATCGATTACAAAATAGTCAAACGATGCGGTATGGAAGCAATTTTTTCCAATCTACTATATCTTTTTGCTACTAGTTTGGCAATGAACTTGGCAAATTAGCAGGCAACTTGCACAACAAGTTCATTACAAATTTGTCACATGGTGACTTCGAAGTTTGCGTTAATTTGCTGCAGTCTTGTTATGAATTTGTGGTCTTGTCGTGCGGAACTTGCTGCAAGCTTGCAGACTTGCATAGAAAGACTGCTGCAACTTTGCTTCAAATCAAAATTGCTATATGGGAGTGGTTAAAGAGCATTAATAGGGCAGATTTTGTTCCTAGTGCAACTGCTGTAGTTTGCATAAAAAATTTTAGCTCACAATTCATTATTAAAGAAGATCGCGTTGTTAGAGATGACGGTAGCGAGTTGGTAGTACCGAGGAAAATTCCGAAGTTAGCCGACGATGCATATCCATCAATATTTGCTAATCAACCTTTTCACCTTTCTCATGAGCCATCTGGCTCATGAGAAAGGTGAAAAATCTGGTGAAAGGCTGGTAAAAAATCTCATGAGAATGTAGAAAATCTCCATCTTAACTTATAACTGTCTTGAAACTGAGAGATGAGCAAAACTTTGCAGAATGGTGTATGAATGACATAATTAATTCTTTTTAAATTTTTCAGGAAACTTATGCAAAGAAACTTGGTGATGGATGGCTAAATATAAGAACAGATAACTAAATATAATAATAATTTCCTTTTATGTTACAGATTAGAAATTAACAAATGTCTTAGTAATGTTGTTTCCATGAAAATTTATAAGAATTTAAATGTAGAAATTCGACATGATTATGTATTGTTGAAGACCAAATCTTACCATTTTATATTGGGAGAAAATAATGAATGTGATCGAGGGACAAAATTGATAGTTTATGGAGTTGGTTAGCTGCATTCAAACCAAACAAGAAAGCAGAAAATTCAGTACATTTGATAAAAGATGCATGTTCTCAGCAAGATGGCAGTGATACGACTTTATTCTTTAGTGTAATAATTGAACAACTAAAATTAGCATTATCATCTAAGCACATTGCTTTAATGAAAAATCACTAGGGAAAGTTTTGTATTTTCCTTCATCTGACAGTACATCTAAAATCTCTTTATCTAAGCTCCAAGATCTCAAAGATATTTATGAAACAGAAAAATCAAATTTGATTAACATTGCACCAAATCTGTCACAGAAAGTTTTATATTCCGATACTTTTGAAAAACAAAATGTGTTACTGGCCTTAAATATATTTAATGAAATCGATAGTACTGCTTTTGCTCATGGATCTGGAGAAAAAAGACAAAAATACCATGGGAACTAAGGAATTCATCTATCAGTTTTTAAAATGGTGGAATATTGTAAACGTAAAAAATGCCAAGAAAGGTAAGAGGTTGAAATATCCCTTTTGTGATCCAATTAGGAGTCCACATTTGCTACATTATCTTCATTGCTATTAAACAAAAGAATTAGAACTAGGATTACCAGGTAAAGGTGGTAAATTGTCTAAGGAGACACAATTTGTCCTTCAGTTTACCATAAAATCATTAATAGATATTGTAAATCATAACTTCAAAGAGCGCACGCCAGAATATATATTATTAGACAAATTTGAAACAGATAGTATGGAGGCAAGATTTGGGCAGTATCGAAAAATGTCTGGAGGGGGGAATTATAATGTTTCACGCCTTCAAATATTTGAATCTGTAAAAAAGCTACAAATTATAGACTGGATAAATTTTCATTCCGAAAAAAAAGTTGAATTTCACATGAAATCTTTAGAAATCTTTGAGACTACTTCAGAAACTTCAGTAGAATTTGAAATAGTTGAAGAATTATATATGATGTTTTCGACACAACTACTGATGTTGAAATATCCCCAGAGGAAATGTCAGCAGTCATATATGTTTCAGGGTATGTTGCTAAGAAAGTTAGTCAGAAATTCATTTGTGATCTTTGTAGATCAAAATTTATTACAATAATATATTTAGAATATAAAATTGACATTGCTTGTAAATATGTATCATTTCGAGATCGAAGAGGCTTGAAATGGTCTACTAAATGGACGCTAAAAATATCAGTGGAAAGCTACCAAATCTTTAATAAATTAATTCGTAAAGAATTTGAAGAGAAAGTTTTGAAAGACAATAACCACGAGCGGCTGTTGGAACATCTGATTTTTGGAAAAATGGAATTGCTATGTTCTGTTCCTAAAGTCTCATGTGACTGTAAAAATAATTTTGTCCTAATTGTAAAGCAATTTATTTCCATTTCAGCAAATACATTGTTAAATAATTATACTAACATTAAGAATGACCAGCTTACAGCTAAAAATTTGAAACGAAAATTATCAACTTTAGGATATTAATCCTTTTGTAGTTGAAGGAAATAGACCTAATGGGAAACCCGTCTTCTCATAACATTTTAAAAAAGAGGTAGTGCATCCTGAAACAGTACTTCTAGAGTGATGTTGAAGGCGTTTCTAACATTAAAATTTAATTAGAAAGTTTTGAAAATGTAACAAAAAAATGTACAGTTTTCATCTGATTTATCGGTTTCTGACACTTTTTCTCAAAATACTGGATAATCCATTATCAAAACTAAAATGCGTGCTTTGAACTTGTCTTCTTGCTTTGAAATTGTCAAAGCTTTAATTAAATGTAATTTTTTGAAGTGCTGTTTTCACCAAATATTTACAGTCGGACCTCTATTTAACGAACCTCTATTTTGCGAACTTTTTCTTGGAACCAAGAACATTTTGCGAATTTCTTCGTAAAATAATCTCCAAATAGCGAAGTGCATTCTCTATTTAATGAACTTCTTCTTGTGATCCAATATTTTTTTCTCCCTATTTCTCAAAATATTTCTGAACATTTCAAACTTATTCTTTCTTTTAGCACATTTTATGGTGATCAATGACCTTGAAGCTGGAAAATGTCAAAGCGAAAGTGCTTGAGCATCAAAGAAAAAAATTTAATTCTTCATGAGGTGGATAAAGGCGTGAAAAAAAGGATATTGCTTTAAAATTTGGTATTCCTCCAAACAGCTTATCAACCATAACGAAAAAATTGTGATAAGATACAAAATTATGATTCATCGAATTCTTGTTCAAAACGTTTAAAAGCATGTATGTGTCTATGAAGATGTGGATGAGGCAGTTTTGAAGTGGACAGTGTGAAAAATAAAAACAATACAGCATTGAATTGCGATGAAGACGAAGATGATGAAGATGGAAATGATCATGATGCAGATATCAACAAACCTTCGTATGATGAAATGCTAAAACTCATTAATTTTAATATAAAATTATTTTTTTAATTGAAAATACAGTGTATTCCCGGACATTGTTTTATTCTTGTTTTCCTTGCAGATTTATTTTTGATGGGTAAAATGTATAAAACAAATAGATGTTAATTTACAAAATAAAGGTGTGATTAATTACTTTTTTAATAATATTTAGTGTTTATGAATTTAAAATCTGTTTTGTGTAGTTTAAAGTATTTTAAAAGGTGAATCTCTATTTAACGAATTTTCCATATAACGAACTTTTTTTCGGGATTTAGCGACTTCGTTAAATAGAGGTCCGACTGTATATTAATTGATCGACAATATTAAAAATTCATTTATTAATGAGTAACTGCCGAAAGTCTTGTACTTCTGTTGTGTTTTCGCATAGGATTGTGTGTTTTCTACATCAACAACAGAGCTATACAGAGGCTTTCGATTGTGACGTCACGAATCCAGCGTTCAGGCCTGGAGAGCGATTTTTTTTCTTTTTTCACACAGCCTCGGTGTAAGGCCTTTCTCAGACCGGAGGGAAAACATAACACAAAAAATGAAGAGCGTATTAGTACATAATTTACACAAACAAGCACTAGGTGTACAGAACAATTAAAAATAAATTCGTTTACATCCAAAGACAAATTTTTTAAAATAAAAACATATCACACATAACGCAATAAAATTAAAAGCAAAATCATAAAACACAAATGTGTATAATTTGCATTTACCTAATTAAGATCTATGGCATTTAAAACCAAACAGTTACAATCAAAAGGCTAAAAGCGTTATAAAAGCACACAAAAACCAACACAAAAGCACGCAAGTACCCATAAAACTCAACGAATTAACCACGACAGACAAGATAACAATTTAAAATTGAATTAAACATAAAAATAAAAACTCTAAATTTCTAAAATCTCCTATAACCGTCGAAAACCAGAGGACAACGAACCGAGTATTATTAGTTTTATTAGCAGAGGCCAAGGGGCCGTGGACTGTGTTCTCTTGTTGGGTTATACGTTTTGAAATTGAGCTGTTTCTTCAAATAAACCCTTCTGAAGCTCTGAATACCTACAGACGCCAATAGTGCCTTGTAATTCACGCAAGACGTCGTCCAGTGAGACGTTAGGAGTACAGCTAAGCTGTTTTGGTACACAATATATTGACTTCCTACTTTAAAGACAAATTTTTTTGTCTGTCACTAAGTGATTCTGTGTGTGATAGTGACATTCTTCCATAAGTCATGATATCTGCAGCTGATCTCGGCATTAAAATTGCAGGCTTATATGTTATCTCTGCGGCGAACAGTGGCGGCTCGTCAGCTTAGAAACAAGAGTGATGAAAAAAGTTTGGCTGGTACTGGGTTTCTGAACAATGTTCAAATCCGCCATAATGCATTTATGTTCAATTTTCCGCTCAGCGAAAGCTGTGAAAATACCATTTTTTAAGGATCTGAAACGTTTAACGTTTCTCAGAAAACCTCTAATAATAATAATTGATCCCTCCTTACATAAAGTTTTAACTGAATAATATTTTACAAAATTATATTTAGAAAATCATCTTGTTTCCGAAGAGTGATTTCTAAGAACAGAAGACGAACATTCATTAAATCAAACACGTTTTTGTCGAGGCAGCGTGAAGTGAAATAGAAACCCATAAATCAAGATTTATCAAGCAGAATCATCAGCTTTTAAACATTCTGAGGAAAAGCCTGAAAGCGAGGAAAAGCCAAATGAGGAAGCAAGATGAAAGTCTCTCGCCAAACGCGATCTGTGATGACTGCAGCTCGAGTGCCTCTTAAATTCAACGAGAGAAAGGGTTGATTTTTATTCTGATTTATCGCTCAGAGTTTATCAGTGCGCAAATTTTGATCCTGCGTGTGGGGCAAAACTCTCTGCAGTTCAAGCCTGTGTCTCCCTTATTTGCTGATTGATTTTCCGTCTTCATTTTATATTTTTAATTACTTTTTTTCCATTTTCGTTGATTATTGAACTTTCAAAGAGGAAAAATAATCAAATAAGAATAAAAACGAAAATGCAAGCTTTTGAAATAATTTTAGGGAGGACTGCAGCTCTGCAGCCCTAGTGGATGAGCTGCCACTGGCTACGAACCAGCTTGGTTTATTCTTTTAACCTCTTCAAGAAATTTTGGTCCAACGTTTGCATTTTATCGACGTTGGCTCATATTCAGAATTTGAACTGGGTCTACTTCGCTTTTTTGTTTTGTTTCTCCCATTTGTATTATGGATGGATAATTATGATAGCCGAGATGGATAATTATGCTTTGAATTCTAGATAACTCTTCTAATTTTTTTTCTTATGATTGAAAAACTGACCGAAACATGGAATTTTGAATTTATTAATTTTAAACCATTCAGCGGTGTGTCAAGCGAGAGCTGTGCACTAATTGGAGGATCTCCCTCGAGGCAGCCATTGAAGTGGTCAAAAGTTTTTTAAGTCACTGATATTTTAGTTGCAGAAGAGTAGAACTTTTTTGTTTGAAATGCTAGTGCATCAAAAATATTTTACTTATTATGACTAATAGGACCTGGGGACTGTATAAAAAGTTAGGCTACTTAATTTTTTCAGCAAAATATTTATGTGCTCGCAAAGCATAATATATATTTCTTTACGTAATTTAAAGCATTTTCCCAATTGTAAGTTCGTGGTTGTCACTAACGGTTTAGAAATTAGCTATTGGACCACGTTTAGAATGGAAATCCTGTGCAGTGTAGGCAGTTGCATAAAAACTGAAGTTTTGGCAAAGACCTACTATATTCTCTGATATGGAGACATATTTTAGCATGATAATATTTACAGGCTAGGTAGGGCGCTCTTTAGAAATTTGAGCATCCTGGGCTAGAGTAATTTGACACTCCATCAGAGCCATAACTACAGTAGGGCTCTGATGGAGTGTCAAATGTTGTTTTCATGGTACAAAGATAAATGTTTGGTACAGGACACTGTAACAATCATTTATTGTATAGGAATGTATGGGCGCAAGTGACAAGGTGAGGTATTGTCAACGGATATTTGATTGGCCTATTCCTAATACCGAAGCGACTCAGTGGCAAATGTTATCTTATTTTTCTGGAAAAGGTTTTACCAGAACTGCTGCAATTTGTTCCGATCGCCATTCGTAACCGAATTTGGTTTCAGCATGATGGGGCGCCAGCCCACTTCAGCATTGATATGCGGAATTACCTGAATGCCACTTTTGGGACGCAATGGATTGGGCGTGGTGGAGCACTACCATGACCACCCTTATCTTCCGATTTATCGAGCCTCGATTACTTTTTATGGAGACATCTGAAGAGTCTTGTTTATGAGAATCCAGTTGACTCAGATGAGGATCGCGTTGCTCGAATATCCATAGCTGCTGCACGCGTGCGTGAAATACCTGGCATTTTTGAAAAGTGTACGCCAGTTGCACCACCGACACTGTCAAGCATGTATCACTGTTGGTGGATGCAATTTTGAACACTTATTCTACACATTGCACATGTCAACGACGCTACCAATAAACACTTTGTTTTTCTTTTTATCTCTTATTTCCTGTGTTTGCGCCTCACCGTGCCACTCGCTCCCATATATTCCGATACAATTAATGATTATTACAGTGTCCTGTACCAACCCTTAAAGTTTGTACCATGAATTTGGGATCACCCTGTAGAAACACCAGCGCCTACGGTGCAGAGAAAATACATACCTAAATTAAATTTGAGGATCCAAAAAAAAGACACATGTTCGTCCTTTTAACATATTTAAAATTGCATTTAAACAAATTTTTCAGTTCAAAATTTAAAAAAAATCGGTTTAGTAAATATTTAGGCGCCTTTGGATCAATGGTGCCCCCGAGTTGCAGCCCAATTATGCCAATGGATAATACGGCCTTGTATCTAGGTACTATCTGTAATGAATCATACATGATGCAAATATAGTTCAAAACGCTCAGGGGAGACCTTTGGAGAGCTAACAATTACGGCTTCTTGGACAATATATGCTTACTCAGAAATTGTAATCCAAATTTTATTAGATTTTAATTAAAGTTAATAAAATTTTTAATGTTTTTCCTCGATACCTTCGGAGTATATTATTCCACAAAAGCTAATTTTACGCCATTTTAAAATTCAAAAATCAGTTTTAAGTGTATTAAACATCAATATTTTTATTGCTATAGTTACTGCGCTTATATATACGCGTGTTGATATGATATTAAATACTTTTTGTGGTCATTATCATTGCTATAATTAAGAAATTGTTTTAAAAATATAAAGCTCGGAAAAAACTTGCAAATCCAATTGACATTAAATGAACAAAGAGTTTTTAAAATTTTGATAAGACAAAGAAGAAAAAATACTTTTTAAGATGATAAGATTTTTTCCTAGCATTAATTCTATAAACTGCGTAATTTAAAAATTGTTCAATTCAGAAGAAGAAAACCCTAATTATAATCATGCTACGATATTTCTGACTAGAAATTCGAATTTCCTAAGTATTTGAGCTGTATTTTTTCTCTTTTCTTGTACAATTCAAAAACAAATTATTCATGTTTATGTATAAAATTTTTTAAACCATCATGGATAAAATATTCTTAAGATTTCAGAAACTTCATTAAGCGCAATATAGATCCGATTATTTGCTTTAAAAGCTAATTTTTAAGATATTAAAACTATTATATCAAAGTAACTGAACGCTTAGAGGGTTATATTTTTTCATCTTCACTTCTCTTTTTAATATTTCCCAATTTTTCTCGACCATTCATAAAGTGATTTCATAAATAGAAGAAAATTTGTTCTAACGTGTGATTGTATTGATCTTGAAATGCACATTGCATGGTAATGTAAATATTGTTGTTTTTTTAAAAAGCCTAAACCGAACTATTCACCGGTCCACTACTCGCCACATCTTGGTTGATTAACAACCGAACTATTCAACGGTCCACTACTCGCCACATCTTGGTTGATTAATAACGGCTACCAAAATAAAAGGCAATATTTTTTCTTCCATATTAGACCATTCTCTTCTTCCCTTCACTATTTGGTATTCTTAGGGTTGTGGGATCGTCCCTCTTTCTGTAGCGCTGTATATTTAACCCTCCATTATTCTCTCAGATCTTTTGGGTATATTTTGCGTTCCTACTTGGAAGGCAGCTACCAACGGTTTTGCACCCTTTGAACTAACTTCATATACCTTTGAAAAATGGGGATTAACGAAGTTTGACCTTCAGTCACCAACTGTCAAAAGCTGGAAACCACAATTACGATCTTTCAGACAGCATTGCAATTGTTTAATACAAAATGTATTTACCGTGGTGAATAAATTTCTTTTAGAGATTGTTATTGTTGTCTAGATTGTCTAAAGCCGGAGATGAAAGTGCTTGGACCCCCCCCCCCCTATTTTCACGACACGTAAGTAAAAAAGAGTACAATCTTTTCAATGAGAATGGTTTGCAAGAAATATGGGAAATGTTTTTGCAGCATACAGAAAATAAAATAATAAGTTCAAAAATACATATATATTATAGGTATTTAAATATGAAACTTAAAGATTAAGCCATTTTAATAAAAAATAGCGTGTAACAGGAACACTAAATGTCTAAAAATGCACATGGAAACTTTCTTGATTCAAAACTACATATGATTTTTTGCCAAAACTGGCAACCCCACTGTACAGTCTGCCATCCCCTTCTAATGTGATAAGCTGAACCGTGTTGCAACCTCTCACTGGACATCCCTATAGAGGTAAACAGTATGCGTATTGTGATAGAAATTGCTGTAATGATGTAAGCTCATAGTTTATACTGAATTCTCCACTATCTGTATAGGGGTTATTATCAGTTTATATCAGTAGTATAAATTTATAATTATTAGTAACTGAAAATTCGCTGAAGTGGAATAATCCCGAAATAGCTGGGATTAAATCACTTCTGAATTATCAATGCACCTTGAATTTCAAACTATAGAGAATTGCATATAGTCATCAACATTCACAACGAAATATATTCATCAATGTATAGTTTCAATATTAAGTTTTCAGCTATAACTTTTTTAAAAAATAAATTGCAGTGTAAGAAATTCGAAATTATAAATGAATGAATAACACATTATTTAAATTGAGGAAATTAGAATAAAATGAAATCTGTTCACATGAAATTCACTAAATTAGGTCTAGAATTACACTTATTTAGGGAAGAAAAGTGATTTCTTAAAAATAATATTTATTAAGGTTTAATCTATTAGTGTTCTGGATGTATAGATGCTATATTCTTTTACTCAATTTTGGACGGCCTAAGTTTTGTGAGCCAGACATCTTCACTAAAAGCAAACTAAGAAGGAATTAAATGTTTCTCTCTTTAGTTATTCCGATTATTTTTTTTAAATTGGTTCTTTTAGGATTTAATTTCGCATTGTGGAATGATAATAAAATAATACTGGTTATTGTTAATATTATATCTCAGTAATATACTTTATTTATCAATATTTATGAAAATGTTTTGTTTTGTAAAATAATGTTTTAATATTATACGAATTATAGATAGTTCCATTTGGTCTAGCACGTCTTGACATCGACTCATCATAAAATTTAAAGGAGATTCGAACCTCTAAACCGAATATCATAGCATGAAAATGTTTTAGGCTTAATTCGTCTGTCTTTATATCGTTTTTTTTAAATTTACTCTTTGCAACCACAACGTGCAAACAAAAAAAAATTATTATATATCGTCGCAATAAAACAATGAAAGTGTTGTTGTAAAATGTACTTAGAAATATTTTTTAAAAATTATTAAAGTTAAGAAAACTGTACGGAAATAACTCGCGGAAATAAAACTGATAGCACTGAAAAGCAAATTTTCTTTTTAATTTCAAAGTGTTGTAAAAATATTTTTGTTTAATAATATTTTTCGAAGTTATTGAGAAAAATCTTAATTTTTCCTTAAAATAGCTTAAAAAATTCTCCTAATTTTGAATTAAAAATCTACCCTTTACTAGTGAGCATTTACTGTCCAAGAAGTAACTACCTGACAAATTTGGTAGCTCTAAGCTTAACGGTTTCCCTTATAAAGCACTTTGAACTATTTTTGCATCATGCCTGTCGCATCTCTCAATTTACAGATAATATGCAGCCTATAAACTTTATCATGTTAATATTGATTTTCAGTATTGATTTAAAAAACAAAGTATGTACGAAACGGTCATCACACTTGCACTGTTAAAATAGAGCTTTATTATTCTGAAGTTTGTTTTGTAATAAATTGTGTAAAGGTCCAAAATAATTACTTTCACACACTGATGATAGCTCAACAAATCAAACGAGACTGCACATTGTTACAGAGTAGCGCTCAACTCTGGACAACGGCCAATTTGACACAAAGCGAAAATAATTAATCTTTACTAAAGCCAACTGCATGTATAGCATTTACACACTAGGCCATGGTTGTTTATTTATTACGGGATATTATGGGGTGAAGAGATTCATGGCAGGCGATAAATTCAACTACAGTTATTAATTTTATTGTCAGAAACGTCAAAAATAATCTTTCGTAGATAATTCAAGTGTTCTCATTTCTTTTTATTAATCATCCAATTTCATGAGAAATAATTTTTGGAGCACAGCATGATGTTAATGATATGCAGAGGAATTAGCTTTTACCAGCAAAAACTACGGAAACAAACAGAAAAAAGAGAAGCCGCCTTCAGAAATTTCGACAACAATGTAATCTTTTACGTCCTAATATTTTATGTATGCAGTCCAGAAAGATAATAAGTGCGAATAAATGTAACTAATTTCCAATTTTCTTCTTTCTTGAGTTCGCCGATTTCCATAAAGGAATCCTTTATCTTCAGGTAAAAAAGAATGATAGATAAAGTTTGTTCTCCTCAATAGATGTGCTGTAACATTTTTTAAATTCTTAATCTCTGAAAGATATTCTGCTAAAAACTAATGCTGGAATTTATCGCTTTCAGAATTCTCTGTTTTCTATTTTTCTTCTATATTTTAACGCGAAAGTTGTCCAAGAAACGAAAGAACGTCATTTTTTTTCTTTCCAATTTCTGAGGCCTAGGGACAGTCTCGGATCCGTGATTGAGGTTTTCGAACTGAGACCTCAATTCCATTTCTGATGCGAGTGCACAGATGGCGAGAACTGAATTTTCATTCATTTTAGTGTGTGGGTAAGTTTGGAGGATGGAATGCTGACTAGAGGAATTGGCTATCTAACTTCGAATAAAATGTCTGAGTTAGCCCATAAAAAGTCTCATTTGATTGAGTGATTGAACCTGTTTTGAACCTACATGAGCTCTATTTTGCATATTTATTCCCGTAGTCAAGTAGTAGTTGACTTGGGACGACATTCCCTCTCTAAACTTTTATATTAACGTAAAGAAGTGTCATCCGTATGGATTCAGCATATAACCAGGGGCGTAGTAAGAGGGAGGACGCGAGGTTCGAATGTCAGTCTTGTCTTGAGGGCGGGGGTTGCGAACACAAAATATCCGCATTTTTATAATTTTTGCAGTTAATCAGGACTAGAAAGACTAATAATTAGTATTGTACCTTGATGACTATTTAGCTGCATTACACCACTGCGCGCAATGAAAAACAAATGCAAATGAAACACAATTTCCTGTTTTAAAAATAATACAGGCTTTAGATTTTTGCAATTTCGATCTTATCATAAATATTACAAAAAAAGAAAAATCAATAGGCAACTTGCCATTGATTCATTCATGTGTTGGCTTTTACTTTTGGTGCCATAACAATGCAGAAAGCAAAAGAAATGTCGTTCATTTTTGCCATAGATGAAATGTATGAGACAAAAACTGAAACTTCTTTAATATTATATTTTATGATTATTTTTCTTGGTAACAGCTAGGCTAATTTTTTTATGAAATTTTGAGTGAGTAGTCATGAGTGTAACAAATTAGAAATAGTTGTTACTTGACAATTCTGAAATTAATTACTATTAATTTCTCTTGATGAGCTTTTGAGTGCTGGCCAAACTGATGCTTGGTAAGAACAGTGATTCACTTTTTATTTTTAATTCATTTAACATATAGTAGCTTAAATTCTAGAATGCCTCTTCAATTTATATTAACGATTTGAAGGAGTACAATATAGCCTTGTGCGAATTCTTTTTAAAAAGGCAATTTTTACATCGTTTAATTTCACCAATGGAGTCAATTCAAGTGATGTTACAGTGACAGGACAAACCTATATTTTCATCTACCAACCACATGATTAGTTTATGTTGTTCTATGACATCACATCATTCATCCTTCTGCAAGAGGCACAATTTTTTTTCCAAAATTGAGCTGATTGATTCATTTGACATTACAAACCATAATAATAGAAAACCTAAAAGAATTAAAGGAAATTTTTGCTTTTTCCTTAAAGTTAAGTGGATCTAATTTTTCTACAATAAACTTAACAAGCCGGGAACACAATAGAATTGAACAGAAGGACGCTTCGTTTTGGTGTAGGCAGACAGTTGGACAAATTTCAAAGATTAATCTCAGTTTAATTTTGAAGACCACCATTTGACCAGAGATTTAGCAGGATAATAGATTTCTAGAAATATTCATCAAATGTGAACAATTTAATAAACAATTTCATAAGCAAATCGTGTGTAACCTCAATCAATTCATGTTGGTATATAACTTGATTTGATTTGAAAAAAGGGTTCTTGGGATTTTCAGCTACAAAGGCTATTATCCCCTATTCATTTCAAAGTCCTTTTCAATCTGTAATAAAAATAAAGAAAGAAAAATTGCCATCAAAATATGGTCTAGAACTATTGCCGATCTGATTTGGTCAAGACAAAGAAAAAAAATGGCGCCCTCCTAGAAAGGCTTCCAAATTCTTTTTTTCCGGTACATAACTTGATATTTTCTCAAACCAATACGAATTTATTTCATTTTATCTCTTAGAAATAAGTTCAAATACAGTCTCTTGCTTTCTTTCATGTAAAACTAACTGGAGTGCTCGCTCCTCTAGTTTCTTGCATGCTTTCACACTACGATGCTACAGACGAGTCCATCTTTGTAGTATATAGAAAAGAATCAAGAATGCATTTTGCATCTCGTCCCGTTGGCCTTTTGTTGTTCAATATTTGTTATAAATCTATAATTTTGGTGTTAAGACCACATATCAAGTTTTATTTGTCTTGGCCGTTGAATTACCGTGTTTGCAGGAAGTTGGACAGATTAACAAACAGATTGACTACCAGTCGACGAATTTAGTTCAAAATTAGATACAGATCTACAATTTCGGTGGCATACACTACAATGCATGATGATGATATATACAAATTCGGTGATCTTATACTAAAATACATCCATCTACCTAGATGTGTTTTCATGTTATCGTGTTCACATGCAAGAGGACTTTCAGATAGATTTCCCGTATACGAATTCATCTAAAATTTGACAAAAAACTGCAATATCGCTGTAAAAACCACATACAAAATTTCATACATCTATGTTCTTTAGTTTTTGAATTATCGCTTTCACAGGAAGACAGACATAATTTCAAAAATGTTTTTTTAGACTCACACGGGTCAGAAAAATGGAGTTATTCAGGATTTTGAGGTCTTTCTCGCGATTACAATACTTTCCCTCAGTAAACTTTCTGAAACTTGGAGAAAATGATGAATAGCTCTCTAAGATGGTTATGCAAACAGAGAAGCAGATACATTTAAATTCTCTTTATTAAACAAAGTATTATTGTCTTTCAGATCGATACATTTCTCTTCTATGAAAGTTAAATCTGCAACGGTACATTAGCGAACGCAGCGGTATCCAGTGCGCATTGTCAACAACACTTTTTAAAGACATTCAATCTTCATCATCTAGATGATGGATGAGAAACTCAAAAACTGTTCACAGATGTGATGAATTATCTTTGCCAAAAGATCTTGACACGCGGAAATAATCTCTCTTGTCAACTTCGGGAAAAATGAGAAATTGTCGAGCTGGATTTTTGTTCCTCTGTGCAGTTAGTTTGAGTTTAAAATTTGCTTCATTGTGTACTTTCCGATAAAGTAGAAAATTTATGATTCCATCTCTTTAAGATAAATAAGCTTTACCCACTTTATCGGATGTTTCATTTTCCTGTTCTAAGCTATTAGCAGAGCTCACGATTGTATCAGGCATCCATTTGTGTCTTTATGGCCTTCGCTAAATACTTTCTGCTGTTGAATACACTGAATAGGTTAAAAATCACAAAATTGAATTGGAAAGTATTTTATCGCATTGGAAGTAAAAGATAAAGCATTTCAATCGTCAAAAAATTTGAACTCAAAAGTTTGATAATTCTCCAAGTTTTAAACTTCCCGAGTCCGAAAAACAAATTTATCAACTAAGCCTATTTATTTCTCCATGAACGCGATAAAATCAAGTGTATAACAAGATAGATGATCGGCATTCGGATTCACCCCAAAATTGTACATTTCCATCAAATTTTGGACAAAATCGTTCAATGGAAAGTTTGCCTCTTCCCATCTTTGTGCATCTGTCTACAAGCGGTAACTCAAATTCATTTTGGCATAATAGGGGGAAATTGACCTATGGCTTTTGTTACTGAAATTGTAGATTCGTATTAAATTTTGGATGAAAGCTATCAAAGGGTTAACCGTCTATCGGCCTGTCTGTTTCTCCGTATGTGAATACAATAACTCAAAAATGCAGCAGGTCGCATGGGTTTAGTTTAGTTTAGTTTAGTTATATTAACGTCCCACTTTCGAGCATCAAGAGGCTATTTTGGGACGGACCTCTAATTTTGAACAGCGGTCACAAGGACGAACCTGAACCGGTAGAATCCACTCCTAGCTTCCCCGCCACACCAGCAGAGGTACATTCGGCTCCAGCGGATTTGGTGAGCGCCAAACCAGCTTACACGGCGGTTCTTCGATGCAATCCGGTTTCGAACATGAAACCCTCCGGCCCCGAGGCTAAAGCCTTTCCACCAGGTCACTGTGGTCTTCAGGCCATATAGGTGAATATTAGTATGATATCTTTTAGACAAAAATGTAGATCTGTATATAAATTTACACTAAATTCGTTAATGAGTAGACAGTGTGTTTGTTTGTCTGTCCGCGTTTTTGTCAATACGATAACTAGAAAAAAAGGAAGATATATAAATGTAATTTGTTAGATTGTCTTCACAGGTCTATTGTAGATCTATATCACATTTTGTACAGGATGAGGTAGGAACCTCCTACTCGATTCTCTGTATCATAATACGAAATTAAACATAAAAAGCACCGTATTATGTAAGCATGCAAAGGAGTGCAGGGAACAATACTCCCATTGGTTGAAATTATATGTATGTCTCTGCCTGTCTTTGTGCATATGCACAATATAACTAAAATGCAACAATCTAGATGGATGAAAATTGGCTTAAGGCCCTTACACGAAAATTGTAGGCTTGTATCAAATTTTGTTGAATATCTATTTAACGGAAAGAGGTGCATTTTTTTAGACACATAACTAGATTTTGTTAACTGCATTGGTGAAAGTTAACCAAAAAGTGTCATATTTTACAAAGATTATTTTAGCACGAGCATTATCATTTATATGGAATGAAAATATCAAAAACATTTTTGAATATTATAACGACTTGCAGGCGTTTATGGAAATTTGTGAAAGGAATGTATTACATACATTTATACATATTGCGTATATTAACATACGCACTGCCATTCCATCCAATCGCAAGTAAGTAATTAATATAAATAAATATTTTTAACATTATTATGTTTACAGGCTGGATGTTACTGTAAATTGATTCGACCAGCATGATGCAAAAATCGTTCAAAATACTCTACAGGACAGACCGTTGGACCTAGAGCTACCAAATTTGGCACGTAGTTACTTCTTGGGTATTTTGGAAATTAAAATTAACCGAAGTGTAAAAGTTTTTCCTGAATAACCTCCTTGCATATTATTTCACAAAACAGTACTTTTTTACACTACTTTTAAAATAAAAAAATTAGCTTTTTAGAGATAAATTTTTCTTTTCGTATAATTTTTGTCTAATATAAAACATCTTAGTAAGTATAATTTATAATCATACTTTTCATTGTTTCAGCTACTGTGTATCTACCCACGCGTGTCACGATGATAATAAATACACTTTTTGTGTGCAAGTTATTGTTTCTATAATTAAGAGTAAATTTTTATACAAAAATAATATAAATACAGAAGAATCAAGCCTAAAATATTATCATGCTTGATGTTTCGAACTAGAGATCCAAATCACCTTTAATTTTTTTAATTGTGGAAATCAAGGAAAATCTAACAACAAATAAATTGAGGAAAAAAAGGTATTAGTACAAAGAGTTAATTAAATATTTGATGCTTTTAATTAAAAAAATTCAATGCGAAATCTTGAGATAAAAATAATTAAAAATTCAATGCGAAATTAAATTTTTTAATTATTTTTCTGAATTCCTTAGACATCTCGTATTTATTCAGTTTAACGCAACTTTTGTAGAAAAATAAATCGTGCACTGAAGTGCAAAATGTTTTTCAATTTTATAAGTTTTCAGATCGTTTCATGAATGCCCCACTTGCCAAATCGATTAACTTCACTCTTTGATTTTTAAAAAATTTAGTATCAAAGCACTTGATTGACTCCCAACTATTTATACTCAAAACAAATTTCTCTAATAATAAGGATTAACACAATTAATGACAGAATTTTTTCGGCCATTGAATAATAAGTAATTTATTTCAGAAGCCAATCTGATTAACTCCATACTCTTATGTAAATCGTTGCTAATTGCATTATTGTGCAATAAAAATTTAATCAAAAAACTTTTTAATGCAATGATATTGTCGTAAAAGGTACCACTTTTTCTGTTATTGTCATTCGTTGTTTTATCCATCTTCTTCTTGAGGTTAAGTAATAATAAGTTATTTATACCCTGACACCTCCTCCTTAAGAATGATCCCTACCTATGTGAATTTTATTCGCTTAAATATCGGATTTACCGTTTGAAAGGATGTCTCAATTTTGTGTGTTCCCGATTGGCAACCGCTCATTTGGTATATTTCTGTTTTGAATACATTACTATATTTTTCATAAATACGATGTTGGATTTCGATACAGGATAGATTATTTGATATAGTTGAGACAGTGAACATTATACTGTGTATTAATTGTGGGTATTTAATTAATATCTCAGCACCTATTATTATATCATTCTCTATATCGTTAGATATAAGGAACTCTCCTTTTATTTAAAGATTATAAATTGTAATATCTGAGCATCACGCTTTCCATATAACCTTCAGTTTTGTGCCATTAGTAGCCTTTAAAGTCCCCGTATATTTGCTTTTGGCAAGGTCCTTTGTGATGTTTGGTTTCATTATGGGCACATATGCCCCAGTGTCTGTAGCATGTACACCACTATGTCTGAAAAATGTATACCAGCCTATATTGTATCCAATAGGTAGAACTGTGACAAAGGAAAAGAGGAAAGATATGATGGACTTGTTGAAATTCCTTCCTCCCATTAAACATGATTATCATGAAAACTTAAGGACAAATCGAAATGACGGGAGCTCAAATTCAGCTGACGAAGAAGACATAATTTATATTGCTGATGAATCAAGTTAAATAAAGTAATAATAATAACTGTAAAAGTAACAGAACAGTTATTATTCATTTTTGCTAAAATCATGTATATAATGAAGTTTTTCTGTAATAAATAATAATTTGAAGATTGAATTTGATTTAATACTTTTCTTTCACTTGCCAAATTGATTAACTCCCTGAATTACGCAAAAATTGTAGCAATAATAACGATTACTCCAAGAATATTCTATCTTATACTTTTTATAAGATAGAATATCTTTTATCTATAGTCGTTAGATGAAAGATACATCTGCAGTAATACAGTCTACGACGTTCATCTGAATTTATAATTTCAAAGGAATTTTAAAAATCCATGTACAATATTTTATCCCTTTTCTCTACTTTTTTGTTTTATGGAGTTAATAGATTTTGCAAATAAGGCATTCACTTTTCTTTCACTTGCCAAATTGATTAACTCCCTTACTCATGCAAAAATTGAAGTAATAATAACGATTATTCCAAGGATATTCTATCTCATACTTTTTATATGTCGTTAGATAACAGATACATCTGCAGTAATATAGTCTACGACGTTAATTTGAATTTGTAATTTCGAAGGAATTTTTAAAAAACAATGTATACTATTTTATCACTTTTCTCTACTTTTTTGTTTTATGGAGTTAATCGATTTGGCAAGTAGTGCATCATCATCATTCATGAATCTAACTGATCTATTACAACTCAAAATATCAGTGATGTGCAATTTTTATCTTCTTTTAAAACGATTTCATATAGTCTGATTTGTCATTAATCACAGTTAACCGATGAAATTAAAGGATTTCTCAGCTCATACCAAATTAGGAAATTCGAAATTCTATCTGTACCATCTTTTGTATCATTCATTATGCAAACAGTTTCTTATATTTTCATTTCCGTACAGGAAAAATAATAAAAATATCAGAGTCTTGTAGAAAGAAGAGGTCAAGTTTAGCTAATAATCTATGTTAATAATCAGGAATGATTTATTAATATTGATTGTTATAACAATAAATCACTTTGCTCTAATTCGTGTGCATTTTTCTTTCTTCAGAAGACTTGTATTTCTGAAATAAATTACGTGTTACTTATACTCAGAGTGTCTCTCTAGTATTCTGGTTTTAATGAATACGAATAAGAAGATAAACTCATTCTGATTTTGCTTGAGAGGTAGAATTTTTAAGAAAAAAAATTGAGCAGTTCAGTTCTTAGTAAAATAAAATAATAATAATAACATTAAACAGATTGACTTTTTTGAAAATCCGATCAAATCTGAATATTTCCAAGTGCATGTTAATAAGTTTCATTATTCATATTTTCCTCCAGAATTTCATGACGATATGTCTCAACTAGAAAAACATATGTACACTCACGACTGCTGAATATTGAATACACGACAATGAGCTTATAATTATTTCTTGAGCCCTTGCCGGACGATCATGTCTTTTTCCATATCTTAAATAACCTTTTATTCGCATTTCTGTTTTTAAATAGGGGCGAGAGGGTTAAAAGTAATCGGAGAATTACTTATTGTTTAACTCCTTAATATGCCAAATCGAAGATATTTTTTCGTGATTTATACTTGTAAAGCAATCAATTTATGATACAATTTCCTCGTATCTAAAGTATGTTGATAAATTTCAACTCAAAGTGAACTTGAAAAACAGTTTATAGAATTTAGAAGACAAGTTGGTTAGACTTAAGGACACGGTACTACCATCAGACTTTAAAATTTTTTCAGTGATATCTCACCAAATTTGGTATTAAGATTTAGCCCGATTAAAACTTAAGGGTTGGCGAAAATGTTGCGAATTTGGCGACAGACAGTGCTGGGAGGGTTCTTAAGTCTAACCGGCAAGGCTTTCAACGATTTTCTGTCATTAAATATGAAATATATATTAACTACTGTACTTCTGAACTTATGTACTAGGGTTTCTCTCCATCTTTTTTGTATTCCCGGGAATTATACTTGGTTCCCGTGAATTCACAGGAACAAAAAATTGTACAATTATTGAGAAAATCGCCTCTCAAGAACAATATTTGACAAAATTATGTCAAAGTAGAGTTTGGCTGTGAAAAGATGCTTTGTTTAGACACCAAAATATTCTGGAAGAGTTTGTTGGCAATGCTTGAAAGATTTTTAGAGATAAAATCAGCAATTTCAAAAGCATTAATTGATATCAAAGAACAACAAGTAAAATTTGAAACTATTACTGCAATTGTAGCAGGTTTGAAGCCAGTAAAAATTGGCCTAGACAAACTATGCAGTCGAAACGCGGCTTTGCTAACTGCCGAAGGAATATTTGCTTTGAGCGTTGAGCCAACAAAACTCAGAATTTTTTAAAAATATCAAATGCTCTCTGTTCCAAAGAATTAGTGAGAGACGCAATGTTAGTCTAGTTGGATTAATGCAATATATAAAATTTTCGAAGGAAGTATGATGCTGGTGCAGTTACTGTTGATCATTCACGTTTACAAAATAAAAATTCTTTGATTCAACAAGCTAAAATAGTTATGGCAAGGCTTTTTGAGAGGAAGACGAATCACTGTCCAACTCTTTGTACTCAGAAGAAGAGAGCACAGAAACTTTGCAAGAGAAATCTTTAACAGTGGCGGCGATTGGGTGAAAAAAGTTAGGGGCAAAAGATTTACAGACATCTAAAAACCCCGAAAGTATAGGGGGTAGACAGCAAAATTTTAAAATTTAGTTAAAAAATGAGCTAGTTTTCCCGAACAATATTGATTTTCTGTAACTCCTAGTTTTAGGCAGTTGAATGAAATAAAAAAGTTTTTCCCTAAAAAAGTAGGCGGACGACTTCCCCCCGACTTGCCGCCACTGTTCTTTAACGTTGTACGAAAAAGTAGAAAAAGTTATCGGCTCAAAGACAAAGGTCCTACGTTGATCAACTAGCAAGAGTTCTAACTTGAGCAAGATCGTGAAGCAAGAATTACAGTTATTTGACTCAACAGAAAATCGATCATCAAACATTATCTGAGGCTTTGAGAACAATTCCTCCTACATCAGCTGATGCTGAGAGGGCATTTTCTGCTGCCGGGCTGTTCATAACAAAGCCAGGAACTAGGCTGAGTGATAAAAACATAGATTGTTTATGTTTTCGTAAATAATACTTTAAAAATGAATAATTAATATATTTTATTTGTATTTTGCAATTAAATACATAAAGGAGTATAAATTTTGGGATTTATGAATATCCTCATTTCGTGTAATTATTATTGATATCAATTAAAAATAACTAATTTTTAGATTTTTAAAAAGTTTACTGCATTCCCGGGAATTCCGGGAATAACTGTTATGTTCTCGGAAATTACATGGAAGGAAAAAAAAGCGGGAATTCGGAAACCCTATTCTGTACAGAAGGTATTACAAGGATATTGTTCCTGAAATTATGACCAAAGTGATAGAAAGTGGCAAAACAGGCAAGGTTATTTTCTTCTGCAACATTCATTTTGCTGAATAAACGGTCTGAAACCGAAAAGGTTTATGGGGTAACCTTAATGCTAGCTCTTCTTTTTGCACGCTTTTATTTTGTTTAATTTCTTTTATGTTTGTAAATTTTACGTTTGTGAAAAATGAAATTTTGGTACATATATTTCACTCCCTAATGAAATTGTCCTGAAATTTGTACTGTTGTACGTTCCTAATAACAGTACAATGATATAATATTTTCTGAGTATTATTACCAGTTAATCAACTTATTTTTAATTATATTTTAATAATAATTACCCGGCATTGCATCCTCTCATATGGATAATATCCGAGAGGCGCCATCTGGTAGGGAAACCTCGAAAGAATTACTCACAAGATTCCGTAACATTTATGAGTTTTGAAATATGAAACGTAGAAAATAATAAATGAAAAGAATTTTAAAAATACGTTCCTTTCGTGTGCTAAAATGTTTGAAGATAATTTTTTGTATCAAAAATCAAAGAAGGTCTGGAATAAGAAATCAATGTGGAGATTGAAAGAAAATCGCAGAAACGTGAGATGCTTAAGGATAGCTACTATAAGGAAAGTAAGCCACTCTTAATATCATAAAAGTATTCCTAAACATTCATAATAATTAAAAATGGATAATCAATGTGATTAAAATTCCAGTTCCTTTATCTATCAGCTCCTCACTGTTTTACAGCTTTGTTTTGACCTCCAGATTTTTGATAAAAAATATTACTTTCTACTTGTCGGTAAATTAAAAGAAGTTTGTTTTAGAAAAATTTTATATTTTTGTTATTTCTTATACTGTGCTTTAATAAAAACTATTGAAACGTAAACATTAGAAGCAATGTTTCTATACAAATTTCACAGTTTCTTCTTTGTGCACTATATAAACTCAAATCTCATTTGTTTACTCCATCTTAACCTTTTAATATAGATTTTTGATACAAAGAATAAAAAAATATCTTTTACAGAAATATCTTTAAATACCGAATGAACCTACATGTTGACTGGAACGCAGCAGGTTTTATGAGACGCAATCAAGACCCTTCTAGATTCGAGCCTCATTAGAACTAAACAGCCCGAATCTTTTTCGATTTTTTTTCTTTTAACGAGAGCCTTCATTTCATCCCTAATTTCCCGTTCAATATAATGAAAAATCCTTCCCCGAACTTCTTACTCTTTTCTGCAGACAAAAGACCCGAAAGCACTTAATGACTCTAACGAGGAATATGCAAGCGTAACAAGCGAAACGTTGTAGCTCGAAAACTCTTAAAGCCTTTTCTTTTTTACTTTATCTTACTTTCACTCGCTTTATACCGGGAAACCTTTCGATATTTATCCATCTATTTGGAAATGAAGCGATTTCTTAATTTGCTATTTCTGGCCCCAGGCGGAGCGAATGAACCATGACTCAGTGTTATTTTTGCACCAAAAAAATAAACTTGGCGATATTTTTTGCTGGCTTTTACCTTCAGTCCAGCGCTCATAAACAAATCTGGCCTCTTTCTATAAAAGCACGGATTGTCTCCCTGAGGCAGTTCTGCCTCCTTCGGAACGGAAGGAAGTTTTTAGTGGAGGCAGCAAATCACCCTGAGGGAGAAGGCAATGGCTTTCTTTGATTTTTGTAATTGCTTCTTTGTCCGGTACATCGCGGTCATAAGATTCCAAAGAAGAATAAAGGAGGATGAAGACGAAGGAAAAAATCGTCTTTCTTTCTTAATATTCGTCTTAAAAGTGAGGAATAATCATAAGCAATACGCCTGGGGGAGCTAATAGGGAGGCAGGAGATTGGAAGCAGCAAACGATAATTGCCGAGTGCAGTATTTTCGACTTATTAAAATGGTGGTAATTAAGACCCATTTGCTGCATAGGCATCACAACTATCAAAGTTGAAAGTCGTTAGGGAATTGCTTAATCTGTCGAAGTCTTAATTTGCTCCACCGCTTTAGGGGCATCGAAATTTTAAGGAGGGGATCTTTCCAAGTTTCTCAGTAATGGGTGCGTGTTGTTTTATTTCAACAGGAAAATGGAATGACAGCGTTTTACTAATTGACGATTCATTTCAATTGATATTAATAAAGAGTTTTTATATGAAGGTAATTGGTGTACAGTTAATATATCTACAGCATGCATGTATTTTATCTTAATACTTTAGGGTAATTACTGTTGATAGCATTATTAAACTCCCACTGTTTATTTTTACTATAGTTGAATTTATTAAATATTTTATTCTAACAATATTTGTAAATGCGCATAATGATTTCATAATCATTTACACGAGTTGAGCTTTATTGATGGTAATAAAAACAGCTTTTATACGAGAACCATGTGTAATAGCAGCTATTTATCTCTTACCATGGATCCTCTTTATGCGTTCCCCATACAAAAGACTATAAACATTGATATTCCACCGTTAATTCATTCCAGATATACTGTGAACGTAAATAGAAACTACTTACACAGTATATTTTTTTTCAGGAAGAAAACAAATACTTATTTAAAAATAAATACGATAGCAAAAAGCACAAAAAACTTATTTTATATGAACAGGCAGTATTTCGTTATCATTTCACTGTATTCTGTAACTACCTTCGAATTATTTACTACTTATTAAGGGCGTGTACTGAAAGAGCCACCACTGAAATATTCCGTAATTGCACGACTTTTTTAACTTCAGTTCTTTCATGCTTATAAAGATAGAATTTTGTACCGATTTCTCTCTTATTTATTGCTGTTCTAGGGTTCTGAAAACTTTTACAGTTGTGTATAGTCGTTGAAGAAATTTTTTAGTTACATTAACGTCCCTTTTTTAAGGAACACGAAGGCGATTTTGAGATTCATAATTTTAAACAGTGGTCATATGACGAGGACGATACCTGAGCAGGCATCCCCCTCTTCTCAAACCTTCCACACCCCACCAACGGGAGGACGTTTTGCTACAAAGGATAAGCAACAGGAGGGTTGCGGAGGATACGGAGGATCTTCAATATAATCAGGTTTCGAACCAGGAAACTTCCGTCCCTAAAGCCCAGACTACCACTAGGCCACCGCGACCACGAACAATTGAAAGGATATAAAATTGAATTTACCATTGAAGATACCGTATTTCAGTATTTTTAGACTTTATTTCAATATTTTAATTAGTCGATTTCACCTAAAGAAAGATACATAAAACATTGACTTTTGCTCCATCAACTAACAAAATATACCAAATTAAATCTTCAAATATTTATCATTGGTATTTGTTGTAATGCTATAATTATTTAAGCAAACTGGGTTTCTTGTTAATAATAAAAAGAATTTACAATTTAAAGTAAACCCTATACCTTCCAATAACAGTTCATATATGAAATGGCACATTAAGGGATCTTCGGGAGTTCAAAACAACTATAACCTTCCAGTGAATGGCATGACATGCCCGTTTCAGTTGACCACGAAGCAAATTCACACTCTTTACATTCACTCGCACACTGGAGATTTTCGAGCCTCCTCATTGGCTTGCTCTTCTAGTGTCATTTCTGACGTAATTCAATGCAAGGATTTTTTTTGCAGCTCTAATGCCAAATATGTATTCCCTTCTTCATTCGTTTAATGAAAATGAGTAAGTGTAGATACAAAATTTGCTTTCCAATCAATTCATACTTTGCTTTAAAGCTTTCAATATAATTTCTATAGATTAATAAAAATTAAGCAGTACATGAGAAGCAAAAATTTGTCGCAGCACCATCTGCTTTTCTGAAGCAGAATTACAGAATGCATTTTTGTCAAAATCAGATTTTTGTCATTTAATTTTAAGAAAAGGGAGAAGAAAAGAAAAAAATAAATGTAATTTTCCTAGACGGGATCTCAAAATGTTTTCAAGAGAAAAATATAACAGAATTTAAAAATTTTCAAAATTCATTTTAAATAGTAAACTATGTGCAAAAGAATACTTTGTGAAAAATTCATATTTTAAAGAAATATACAGTAATTTTATGGAGAAAAATTGAGTCTTTCTTTAAAAATCTGATTTAAAAGTTATAAAAATGTTATGTTCCACATACACAGATTTTTTTTTTAGATTAGTTACTTTTTTAAAGCTAATATTATTATTTTGGGGACCTTCAAATACTAGGTAAGCACTTAAGAGGAGAAGGAAGGATTGATATTTTCATATTCTATTACAGTGGAAAGGATATTTTGAGGTATGATAACGTAAAAACCCTAAAGATCATTTAAAAAAATTTAAGTTATAATTTGTCAAAAAATGAAATTTTAGTAAAAATGAAAATATATATATATATTCTAACTTAGGTACTTTATTTCTGTTCTCTCTTGAAAAATCTTACTTAAGTATTATGATAGGTTTTAAGGTGCATATTTTTGTTGACAATTGGTAAAAGAGTTAAAAAAACTTTCTTATGATGCTATTTTAACAGCCCCATGAAGAAAAAAATATATATTGTGAATTTAACTGTATGCTTTTTTTTTATCTCTATCTAAAATTCCTTTCTTTATACAGGTTTGTAAAAATAGATATAGAAATATTAAAGCTTATTTAGCTTATTTTTTTCATTTTTGAGTTTTGAACAAGTTTTATTAATCGTTATTTTGTATAAAATCCCACAATTAATTAGATAAAGATGTTTAAAAAAAGACAAATAATGATTTCAAATTTGTCCTGAGAAAAAAAACCTCTTCAGGAACACATTTTCCCCAAATTTAACACCTTTTAGATGAAAAAAAAACCTAGCTCGAATCTGAATTTTTTTTCTTTTTTGAGGATTTTATGGTCAATTTTGAAGGATTACGGTCTTTTCTCAAAAGAATTTAAAAGAAAGTTCTAGATGATACTTTTACTAATCAAGATATATTTTCTCCTCAAAAAAATTACCAAATAGTGAGAAGAAATGCCTTTTGTTCCTATGTAATAATCGGACTAACTGAGAGAAAGAGAACATTTAAAATACTGTATGAATATTAAGTAAAATTTTATTACAAAAATATATACATTTGCATTAAAGTTTTAATATTAGTTACATTAGCTCAGATAATAACAGAAGTAAAATAACATTACAGTTTCATATGTAAGAATTGAACAATCCGAGGAAAATAGAATAGGTAGAATACTATATGAATATGAAATAAAATTTTATTTCAAATACACGCACATTTGCAGTATCAGGTTGTTATTATTATTACATTAGCATATATAACAATTGCACAATCTGAGAAAAAGAGAGAATAGTTAAAATATGTATAAATATTAAGTAAAATTTTATTTAAAAATATATACATTTGCATATAAAGTACAAACTAATGCCTCTTTGCGTTTGGTTGATTAAGTATTGAGAATTTCTTTGAGGAGGAAATATGTTTTGAATGGTAAATGTATCAACTAAAACTTATTTTACATTCTTTTGAGAAAAGACCGTAATCCTTCAAAATTGACCCTAAAAAGCTAAAAAAAATCATATTCGAGCTAGGTTTTTTTTCTATCGAAAAGGTATTAAATTTGAGAAAAATGTATTCTTCATACGGTTTTTCTTCTCAGGACAAATTTGAAATTATTATTTGTCTTTTTATAAACATCTTTACCTAATTAGTTGTGAGATTTTATTCAAAATAACGATTAACCAAACTTGTTCAAAACTCAAACATGAAAAAATTAAACTTTAATATTTCTATATCTGCTTTCATAAACCTGTATAAATATAGGAATTTTACAGAGAGATAAAAAAATGGCATAACAGTAAATTCACATGATGTTGAGAAATATCCTTAATAATATAATAAATGCGAAAGTGTGTCTGTCTGTCTGTTTGTTAAGCTTTCACGACCAAACTAGCTTAAAACCCAAGAACGGACATAGGCTACCCTATTAGCACAAGATACCGTACAATATTGCTACGATATCCTCACGATATTTTGCGGTATTCAGAATATCGAATAACATCGTGAGGATATCGTACAATATCTTGTGCTAATAGGGTAGGTGAAATCATGTTAAATTAATTATTTTTGACTACAGATTAAAAATAGTTAACAAAGAAAGTCCATTGACTCCGCGATTCGCGATGAAGATTTTTATTTTTCAATAAACTGTCACGTGATACTTCAGGAATGCGAAAACATGTGGAATAAATTATTTTTAAAATCAACTATCACGTAATCCTTTTTTCAGCTGTAACTTCAAAACAAATTATCCGATACAAATTATATTTATACTATCTTAAAGATAAAAAATTTACCTTTTCAGTGATACCAATTTTATTTCTGTGACATTTTTCATTCAATTTTTATTAATTTTTTAAATTTTACGTGCAGATGATTTTGAAATAATGCAAATTTATAGCTACTCCTTTGCTAGGAAATGGTTAGATTTTGAACTAATTTACCTTTATTTCTGAAAATTTTGCTTATATTTATAAGTATCCATAAAATAAGGCAGAATTTACATGTATCTGTCTGTCTGTCTGTCGGTCGATCGGTCGCTCACAAGAACTCCTCCTAAACGGTGAACGGTAGCGACGTGAAATTTACACACGGTATTCTAGAGCATATTTTTAGGTCAAAGGTGTTATTTTCAACTTTCAGAGTTAATTAGTTCTTAAGATATTTAATTAAATAACGAATATTAGCCGCTTTTAAGCCTAATGCTTAGACGTT
Organism: Araneus ventricosus; assembly: GCA_013235015.1. NCBI lineage: Eukaryota > Metazoa > Arthropoda > Arachnida > Araneae > Araneidae > Araneus > Araneus ventricosus. The sequence goes on along the minus strand of BGPR01000010.1, from coordinate 3,432,170 downwards.
TTTTGCCAATAACTTCTGAAATCTTTATTAGACAACAATTATATTTATGCCATTTTAAAGACCAGAAAATGATCTTTTTAATGCTATTAATTCCATTGCGATGAAATGTTTTCTCCGATTGCTATAAAGGTTTAAAAATATTTTTAACGTAATTTCTAACAATACTTTTCATTCTTATAGAAATAAATTCAAGCCAAATTACTGTTTCGCGGGCGGGCTTTTGCCAGTGTTAAAATTAATATAAGAAAATATTGCTTTCTTTGACCATAAATAACAAAGGAGAGTTTACACTTCCGGTTCCTGTTGTGGTAGCATTTACAGCTTTTAATACGGTTACACATTGATCCAATGACGTTAGTGAATTATTCTCTCGATGTTTTGTTTAATTTTCACAGTGAATATTACAGAATATTCTTCTGTAGATACGGTAATGGGCATTAACAAGGAGCATCATATTTTGTAGAGTACTTCAAGATCTTGGAATTGTCAGGGGCACCTTCCGACAAGCCTAGAATGATAGTCGGTGTGCCAGTGCTACTAATACGTAACCTCGATATACCGAGACTGCGCAATGACACACAGTGGCAGGCGTACATTTGGAAAAACTATATTTTTCCCATGGGCAACTATATGTGGCCTGTTCACGTGTGTACAGCCCGAACAACCTCTACATCCGTGCAAATAACGTGGTATACAAAAGTATATTAGCATAGATAAACAATTTACATAACTATATCAGCATACATGTACAGTACACTCCTGTCAGCCGTCCAATTAAGTATTATCAACCGTCAGAACTTTTCCTTTCCCCTTTCAAAATACAACAAAACATTTACGTTCGTGAATTAAAAAAAGAATAATTCAAATACTTCACGCACGAAGTCGCGGGTAACAGCTAGTGTATATATATATATATATCAACATGGGTCTGTTAAAATATTATTATAAGAATGTTTTTTAACTCTTTTCCCAGCTGTCAACAAAAATTTGCACCTTAAAACCTATCATAATACTTAAGTAAGATTTTTCAAGAGAAAAAAGAAGTCAAGCACCTAAGTTAGAATTTTTTTTCTTTTCATTTTTAAAAAAAAATTGTACTTTTTGACAAATTATAACTTAAGTTTTTTTTTAATGACCTTTAGGGTTTTTACGTTAGCATACCTGAAAATACCCTTTCCACTGTATTAGAATATGAAAATATCAATCCCTCCTTCTCCTCTTAAGTGCTTACTTAATATTTGAAGGTCCCCAAAATAATGATAATGATAGCTTTAAAAAAGCAACTAATCTAAAAAAAAAGTCTGTGTGTGGAACATAACATTTTTATAACTTTTAAATCAGAGTTTTAAAGAAAGATTCAATTTTTCTCTATAAAATTACTGCATATGTCTTTAAAACACGAATTTTTCACAAAGTATTCTTTTGCACATAGTTTACTATTTAAACTGAATTTTGAAAATTTTTAAATTCTGTTTTATTTTTCTTTTGAATACATTTTGAGATCCTAGCTAAGAAAATTAGACTTATTTTTTCTTTTCTTTTCTTTCCCCTTTTCTTATAATTAAATGACAAAAATCTGATTTTGACTAAAAAGCAGTCTGTAATTCTGCTTCAGAAAAGCAGATGGTGCTGTGACAAATTTTTGCCTCTCATGTACTGTTTATTTTTTGTAATCCATAGAAATCGGATTGAAAGCTTTAAAGCAAAGTATGAATTGAATGGAAATCAAATCTTGAATCTACACTTATTCGTTTTCATTAAACGAATGAAAAAGAGAATACAAATTTGGCATTAGAGATGCAAGAAAAAAAATCCTTGCATTGAATTACGTCAGAAGTGACACCAGAAGAGCAAGCCAATGAAGAGGTTCAAAAATCTGCGTGGTGCGAGTGAATGTAAAGAGTGTGAATATGCGACCTGGAAGGCTTTTTCCCAATCCAGTGAAGTCCTCCTTCACTTCCTCTGTGTTCCTGCCATTTAAATGGATCCCCTTGTCATCAATCTACCTTCAATTCGCATTTAGTTGAAACTAGGAATGGCGGTTATTTCGAAAATAACCGGCTTTCGGTTATTCAGGTTTTTTCACCTCCGGCTTAATCTGAAGGTTATAACCAGTAAAAACTGGTTTTTGAAATAACCGGTTATCGGTATTTTTATAAAAAAAAAGCCGTTTCTAGACAAAATTTTTTATTAGTTTTCTTTTTGCAGGAAATCTATTCATTGGCTAATATTTATCTGTTCATAAAGACTCTTTCAGTAATCCTCCAACAGACGCCTCGAGGAAGCCGTTGTCGTTGATTGGTCTAAGATGATGAAATTCAAAACTTCATAACTTGGTAAATTTTAGTCTAATCGCACCTAAAATCAAGCCTATCTTAAGATCCTGTTTTTTTACCCTGTTATTGGATTTAATAAAAATAACCGGTTATAACCGGGACAAAAAAAACCGAAACAAAAAAAATGGCTTTCAGTTAAAACTGGTAGGTTTTTCTCATCCTTAGTTGAAACTATGAGTATTTCATAGTTCAGGAAAGTAGGCTTAACGAACTCTGGATATGATATCTAGTATGATAATATGTATATCTGTAACAACTCATCGTAAGATTTAATTGTAGGTAGAGGCCAAAATATTAAACCGCAGATGCATACATTAAGATGAAAACCTTAAGAGTCTGTCGGAAATTATTTATCTTGTACCATTGTTTTTTAAAGTTTGAAAGAGGAAACAAGCGACCAAAAAAGATAGAAATTCGTTTAATTTTTCTTTCTTGCACAAAACGTGTGTTATCATATAGACGCTCATTGCTGTGAAGAAGGAACGAAAACCACTAAGCAAATCACTAATATAAAGAATCTCATATACAGTTTGGTTAAGGAAAAATAAAAGAAGAAGAAAGAGTAGGAGTTACTTCCCCTTGAAAGCAAATTTTGGATTCGTTCCCTTCGTCAAACTGCTGAGTAGTTCTTCAGAATTGAGAAAAAGACTCATTCAAAACTGTATTATTATAACACAGAACGAGAACAAGAAGGAGCATAATAAAAGGAGCATAATAAAATATTTTGATAACAAAAAAATCTTTAGAAAGGAAGGGACGAAAGAAACGAAATTTGTGGAGAAGACTTGGTTGAAATGACATCTGGGATATGCCAATATAATTGAGTGGACGACAGCATAGCCTACAGACAGCATTATTCAATATATGTTAGCAAGTTAGAATTTTGATTAAACTTGTCTTAATATACAGGTTTCTTTTAACCTTCCTACCAGACGAACGTGCTTTCGTTCGAGCTATACTTTTTAAAACTGTTTGAAGCGTGGTTTTTTGCTTCGTATTGTCTTTTCCTAAAATGCAGGAAACAATTATTTTCTTCTTGACTGTGCTGTATTAAAATTTGGCCATAACGTGTTTTTTCAGTCAGTTCATTCTTCCATTTAGGATCCATCCTGGTAGAAATAGATAAATTGGCTGTGATAAGGATGAAATGATTAGGCCCATAAGGAGTAGGAAGAAAATAGTGAGGAGAACTCATTGCTTCCTGCAACAAGGAAAACAGCTAAATGGCCCTGTGGAACATTTTGGAACATTTTCCCCAGAAATTTTCGAATATCTCTAACTAACTGATCCAAGGAAATCATCTGCGTTCCGTTATACGCATACCGTGCGTCAAATTGGCTCATTCTGGCTCCTGACTCTTCAGATCGCCCAAAAAATGCAGCCCGCGTCAACTATCGACAAGAAAGAAGTTGAGCCGAGATGGCGGCGATTCAGTGCTCTAAAAAAATTCGCCAAGACAGAAAAGATGCCGTCTGTTGTGCGCATAACGGAAAAGTACCCAATATACAGAGTTCAAAATAGTAAGTTTCACGATGTTCACCTCAATTGAGAATTAACACAATCTCCATTTCGCAGACTTAAGCTATTTTGGCATTGATCTGAACGTTCTCTGACTCAACCAAGCCTGTCTGCTTCATTTCTACTGCATGCCTTTTGAAAAATTTCATCCAAAGTTTTTTTATATTGCAAGAAATATTGTGCACTCTAAGTCTTAAATATATTTTTTTTGAGAAAATGTTGTTTTACACCAGAGCGAATATACTTGCAGTGCTATGCCTGTAAAGTTATGCCTAACATGGAGGAGGCTACAGATTTTGTTTTGTAAAAAAAGCGATCATTGCCATCGGCAAAAGAGAAATTAGCCTCTTTTCTGTGCCACGTACGTTAGCGTTTTTTATATATAGATAGAATACTACGATATTTTAATACGTACGCTATCAGGCAAAGGCGCACTTTCAGACGTTTTGTTTTGAATAATTAGTCGCTTGAAGGGTTAATTATGAAAATATAAAGGTATGTATTTACTTATCTAGCAATTTCGTACAATTTACTTGCTTCGTATAACAGGAAATTCTTAGAATTCTAACAATAAACTCAGTCATAATATACATTATAGCATAAATGACAATTTAATTAGATATTTGAGAAAATAAATGTCATATTTAACTCTGCTAATTCGATTTTCTTAAAGGCAAAAGAATATTGGATATCTAAGGCACTTAGAACATGCAATCGAATCTCATTAAATCAGGCATACTGAATAATACTAGAGATGTGGTTAATTGGAGCTTGCGTTGCTGTTTTCCCATTTCACAAGCTTTACCGTCAAATCCTCTGTCATACCGTATATTATAGTTAGAACTATATGCCCTAAGGGTGGTATTTGGACACGTTTCAATCAGAGGTAATCGCTGAATTGTTCATTGTTCCATCTGAATTAGAGTTGAATGTTTCTAGCTACATTGGTTTATGATTATATAATACGTTAGTATCTCGTTAATATTCGGTAACTCTGATTAATACTCAATAGCTTACTGAATACAGTAGTTTAGCTACCATGAAAATTTCTGATGAGGATACCACTCATTCTCAAAACAATTATTCAATATTAATAAAATCAATGAAAAGTTTCATTACATCTAAGGAATTTATAAATAGTTCATCTATATAAATATTTCTCTTATGTGGCTCAAAAAGCGCGTTATTTAGCTATAGGATTTGGCAACATCTATAGCAAACGATGAATCACGTGATTTCACTTTCCCAAACGTATATATATATAATCGAAGTTGAGAAGAAAAGAGATTCAGATATAATAATAATATACTTTACGAAAAATAATTGGTTCTTCAGAAATGGCAAAAATCTAAATTATTTGGAATAACAATTTTTGAAAAAGAGTGAGAGTAAATTAAACATTTTAAAAACTTCTAAATCTCGACTTATTTTTACTACAAATGCACAATATAAAATAAGAATAAAGTATTTTTAATCCTGAAACTTTTTTCTCTTTTGGCGACCTTTTTAACGGTGGCGCGATTATGGCCAGCTTAAAAACAAATCTATTAAGCTCCACCATAAATGATTCTTGCTATCATACATTGTACCCTCATTGTAGGGAGCGAAGTGAGCAGAGTTTGCTTAGCAAACCTGGAAGGATTGCTTCGGAGGCGAACGTTAGTGAGCAAGGTGCAGGGCCCCTTATATACAGAAAGTTAGACTTCCATCATTGAAGCAGTGATTCTCTGCTTGTGCACACATCCCCTAAGATTGGTACCAAGACATGAGAAATCAATTGAGAAACTTACTTCTGAAATCTAAATAACAAGACATACACTCTGTTATTTCAGAAATAAATGTCACCTTGAAAATTAGGTAAATATCCACAAGTAACACAGAACATCTCTAGAATGCTGGATCTTCACATCAAAATGTGAGAAATACAAGGGGTGAATTAGTGGCCAAAGGCTCCTGAATTCTGGCGATATTTAGCTATATTGCGAAAAAATTCCTGTCGTTAAGTCGGAAGGGGAAGGCAGATTTCGTTTATCATGAGATTTAAGAAGTCCCACCTACCGCCATTTCTTCCTCTGATTTCATAAGAGTTGGAACTATCACTGTGAAAGGGTATGAGATTGATGAGAGCTTTCTAACAAGATGTCACAAATTTACATTTAAAAAGCAATCGAAGTTAGGGGTTGAAAATCACTTTTCAGCTCCTAACTATTAAGTTATTGCAGCTAATGAAAAATTTCGTACAAAAGATGTTCGTTATGATGAGGCGACAATTCGCCTAATTTGAGTTATGTTTTTATCTTCAGTCTTACGGGAGTAATGAGGAAATGAAATTTTCAATCTCCCACCATTAACACCACTTTTGAACTGTAGAACCCATCTACGAACACAGCCGAAATTTTCACCCTCCCTCCGCCGGTTAAAATCCAATTCTAATTGCACTTTCTACGCCAGAGGCGCAAAACAGCCGTAGCGAGTGTAGGTGGTTTTGTGTTCTGATGGCCGTGATCGGTGATGAACTGCAGAAAGTTTCCCGAAGTCATGTCATGAGAACCACTGCAATAGGTTTATTTCTACAGGGAATCTACCGAATTGGTAAGTGTAGAAAAATGTTTGGACTTCAAGATATCATTGGAAGATGGCATGTGATTAAAGCTGATATGAAAGTTGAGTCTCACGAGAAAATCACTAGGAGTTTTCTCCTCTCGAAGTTTCTCGTATGCTTCAACAATATGGCGCGCTTTCTGTTCATATTCGTCGTATGGTTCAGAGAACCTAGCATGTACAGGGTGTCTCACAAAGATCCGTACACCTTCAAACATTTGTCGAAAAAAAGAATAGATCTACAACAAAATTTCCGCAGCTGTGGACCGAACAACTCAAAAAGTTTTTTCACCGTCTTTATTTTGTTATAGATGGCGTCTCCTGAGAAGAAAGCGGAATATGCCGCGTGGTTTAACGAGACAAAATTCGATTTTCAAACGCAACGAAAATATCGAACGAAATACGACTTTTTTCTTATTTACGAAGCAACTTTTTCCCCCCTCGGAAATTACTGTTACTGCAGATACCTACTTAGATATGCTCAAGATTTATGCATTCTCACAGCTGGAAGAACTTCAATCAAACATCATTTTTCAACAACACAGTGTGCCTCCTCATTGGGCATTAACAGTTTGCAATTCTGTTAGATTGCAAAAATTGCATCTACACCATTTTTCGGTTTTATCAGTGTTTTTAAATATTTAAATCTTCGCCACAAAAGTTTCTTTCATCTCATGTGGCATTTCTGGCAACTTTTGAAATTTAAACGGTAATTTTTAGCAGTTTTATTAAATACTTTGTATTCGACTTAAATATTAATTGTCTTAACTTTTGATGTCTTTTCCATTAATGTTTCAATTTTATTAAATTATAAATCAAATTTACTCAACGGGACTATTTACTCGCCATCTTGTTTTGCGGATGAATTTATATGTTATTAGGCTTTGACGTCTGACTGGAAGCGTTTTCCTTTGTGCGATTTGAATTCTTGTGTGCTTGACTAAACGAGTGGTTGGTGATTTTTGCAGCTGCGGGCCCCAGGGCCGTTGGGCCTCTGGGGGCTTGCCCCTGAGTTATTTTTCCGTTAATCAAAAAAAGAAATTGAATCTCTTTTTAGTCATTTTGTGTTCGTCTCGAGAGGAATTGTGCGAAATGGTTGTGGATTTACGTTTTCCAAAAAGAAGTTTGAATGAAGGATCTTTTATTGGAACAAGTTACACTACTCTCCGTTAGAAAAGCCTGGACTGCAGTACACCAATTATACTTCTGAACAGCCTGCTACTCGTAATAATCGTTTTTCATTATGTATGTGAATTTGATGGAAGTTCTGCTAGAATTTTTTGTGCGCATAAAAGGTACAGCTTAATCTCCAGTGTAAAACTACAAGGCTTGCTGTATCTGTCGCTTCATCTCTGATGTTCAACAATTAGTGGTGATATCTTAAAATTTTGTGCTGCGAACTGTGTGTGCAAGTACGTGTTTCGAGTAAATTCGTAGAAAGTAAACTTGGGTTTCCAAGTTTAGATCGAATGCAAGTAATCAGTAATTATCACTTAAATGCTTCCGCTAATTCAAGAATATCACAGAATTATTGGTGAAAATCGAAAATGATGGAAGAAAATAATTTCAGTTTATAGGGAGATGTTTCAATGTAGTTTGTCTTAACTCTGGTACAATGTAATCATATTTTATAATGGCCATTGTAAAAGGACATCTTTTACATTTATTAATTTGATAAATATTGTGCTTATAAAATATATAATATGGGTAATGTGCATCAGCTCAATTTTGTTTCTTTCTATTTTTCTAAAATCAGTTGACAGTAATTTTCTAATTTAAATTTTATAAATAAAATTTTTTTTAATTAAAAATTTTTTGACTCTGTTTTAATTTCTCTAATTTGATCTCACAATTTGCAATGTACAAAAATGTTTTCAGATAATTTCTGTTGCGGCCAATTATTTTCAGGTTTCACAAAGGTAGGTGCATAATTAAGGTGCAGCTAAAAATTGTATTATTATTTGTGTGATGTATATTTTAGCACCCAGTAATGATTTAATAAATGATATGCATATCTAAATTTTATTCAATAGGGCACCTATATAGCATTAACGTTTTTTAATTATCTTCCCAGCGTCCAATAAATTCGTTAAATAATTTCTTCCCACAGCGTTGGATTGGCAGGGATGGTCCAATGCCATGGACGCCACAGTAACCAGACTTAACTCCACTAGACTTTCTCTTCTAGGGTTATGTGAAATATACTGTGTACCGAACAAAAATCCACAATGTTGTAGAATAGAATCAAAGGATACAAGCCGCTAAAGAAACTGTTGATCAAGGCATACTGCAACGTCCCTGAATGGAATTAGAATATGTTTTGGGGGTTATCTGTGCTACGAATGGATCTCATGTGGAACTTTACTAAGACTATAAAAAACCTTTTGAGTTGTTCTATCCATAACTGCAAAATTTTTTGTTGTAGATCTATTCTTTTTTTAAATAAAAGTTTGAAGTTGGATGGATCTTTTCGGGACACACGGTATTTTGAAACAACATCTTTTCCTTTTCACTGAATGGATTCGAAATTAGACAATGATTTATAAATTTAGTGTAAAGATAAAATTCATGCATCTAGCTTTTTTGTTTTTTGAGTTATTGCGCTCACATATCCTCCTCAGACCCAAGACAAAAATAAAAGTCTTATACTTTATAAAAGTTACTTAACTAGTTGTTTATAACACTTTGAAGTAGAAAAGTGACGTTTAAATTTTTTCTTAAAATTTAGGGAGGTCGAGGGGCATGTATCACACGTGATACATCAGGAAAGAGACATGTCAAACTGAGAATATCTTAAATTTAAGAAGAGTTGTTACCTAGTTTATTATCTGGTTTATTCACACAATGCAATAAATGCAAAAATGTTGCATGAAAAATAAGCGTAATTTAGCATATAGTTATGCATAAGCATAATTATGGTTATTAAGTAGCGGATTCGAATCAAAAGATTCGGACCTTGATTCTGACCAGCATGCTGCTGATGTTCATCGTGCCTGGCTCGTCGTAATTGTAAACCAGCTTGTGGCAACTTGAGGATTTATCGCCAGCGGAGTATATGAAGACGTTCAATCGAGAACTCTTTCTCTCTTTTGTCTTTTTCTTTCCAGGTTGTTTACGCCCGGTTCCTCCGGTGACTGATGTTTTCTTCACCTGCATTTTGGAGTCCATGGGCTTACCCTAACATCTTGAATCGTCATGACATACCCTTTTTAATATTGTTGTTTGTATTAAATAAATTGTTTTATTCATCCAGCAGCGCCTTCTGATGATACACCCCACATGCGCCACAATTAATCTTATGTATTCCCACTGTGCTGAAACAAAAATTTCTTCGTGAGTTTGATCTCGTTCATCCTAACCATCATTAACATTGCCGTCCCTTAAATTAGCATCCAGCTGATAATTATCATCTTCATCTGACAACGAACTTAAATCAAAATTATCGAAATTCAGAGTCTATAAAATTTCATCTGGAATCAAATATTTCACAGAAACGAAACCAACAGTAATCAGATAATAATTAAGACGTAAAAATGCAATAATTTGAAACAAAAAGTTCAATTATAGAATTTGACTAATACAAATTATGGAAAACAACTTTCAAAATCTACCTAAATGATAAAACTAAAAAAAAAAAAAAAATCTAAAACCAACTTGGAACACATTCCCAGACGTGATTGAATCCCATTGTATCACATGTGATAGAAAAACGTTTAACAAGCTAATATGATTTCATATTCCACAGAAAATAACTTTAATTACTGTAAATGAGCAACTAATACCTAACAAGAGAAAAGGTATATTTTAAAATTAGTGCAATATTTGTAATTAAGTAATAAAAAGGACTAACTTTGAAATATAGCAGATATGTCGTTATTTTTCAAAAACGCTCTGTTTTCATTAAGTATCGCATGTGATGCAACAGGTTTCGGAATTGTAATTGCTATCCAGATTTTTTAAAATGATAAACACTTGTATCACATGTGATACACGAGAACCGAGGAGGATATATGTGAATAGACAAACCGAAAGACAGACTGTTGGCTTTCAAGGACTGTACACTTTTTGGATTGGTAGATGATGTCGGCGAGGGATAAATAAATATATCGGTCGACAGTCAGCCTAAAAATGCATTTAGCTCAAAATTTGACAACTTTCTGCTATTCTGGTTGTAAAGCCAGCCTTAAACTTCGTCTATCCAGCTTTCTCAGTTTTTCAGCTATCTTGTTCACCAAAATATATAATTTCGAAAACATGGACATTTATCAAAATATCGAAGACGGAATTGTCGGGATTATAAGACTTCGACTTTATATGTTTAGTATCCGAGAAAGTGCCAAGGTTCAGGCCGCTTCAATAAAGAGAAGAATATTTACTTTTATTTCCAAATAACCAGCATATTTTATGTCCAGGTTTCTTGAAGAGCAGCTCAAATGATACCTTAGACTTCTCTTTAATAACTACATCAACAGAATACCCAGTTCTGATACATTATTAATATCTCTTTCCTGTGCACTTTCATTTTCGAGTGGGGGTGGATCACCACGCCCATGTCAGAAGACTCTTCAAGTGGACGCGCATGATCCACATGTCATCGGAAGCTCTCTGCTTCCTTCAGTTCCGTGTGACGTCCTGATATTTGCTTCTTCATTTATCTTCATCGAAGACTCATTTGACGCGATTCTTCTAACCTTGTCGTCTGATAATGCTAGGAATACACCGGTCTGCTGTATCTCGGAAATGGGATGAAGACCTGTCAAGTGCAGTGACGGGCAAGTGCAATTATTTGAGATTGCATGCAACAACTACCCTTTCAGTTTGATAGTTTCTATCTACGAGTTATACAAAATATTATAGACCAACGGTAATTCATCGACTCTTAAATAAGAAGTTCTAAAAACTATATTTCTCAGATTTGTGTTAGGAATTCCCTACTTATGTAAAATGCAATCTGCAATATCTATAAGAAGAATGTATTTTACTTTTTATAAGCTCAATAACTCCAATATGCCAGAAATGAATTTTTTAGGTTTTAGTTGAATTGAGATTTCTTGTCTGTTCAATATCCTTACATTAAATGAAAATTAATAGACGAGTATCGGAAAACTGTTCTACAGAACATAATTTTCTTCATTTCTCTCATTCACTTTGTAAGGTTTAAAAATACACTTTAAAGTAAGTTTATTTTCTCTTTAAGAATAATGAATATTTTTTTATGAATTATTGGTTAATTTTTAATATACCTATACATTATAAAACCTAATTCCTGAAGAAAATATAAAAATTCCAGGAGCTAAATTAATATGTTATCATCTTTTTATGTTCAATGTTTTAAGAATTATACTATGAGAGGTTTTGAATAACTATTGTGAAAAAGGCTTAATTTTTGATTATGGCAATTGAAATCAGATGAAATATTTTCAGTATTCTATAATCTTTTTGTCTTAAAGTTTTTTTCCGAATGTGATAGGAATTACTGAAATCAGTAATGAAAAGGTTCTGAATTGTCACATCGTTATACGTATATATATAGTTAGACGATATTAAAATCAAAATTATATTCAAGATAAAGAAAAAGATATTTAATTTAGTTATGTTAAATTTAAATTTTTCATTATGAAAGAGCTTTTTCCTTCTGATTTTTTTTTATTTTCTTATGTATTACATCATTATTACAGGGGTATAATTGGCAGACGATTCTTGTTCGGTTTAAATTATGCACACTATCTCTTAATGATGAAAATATGAGCACGGCATGATACAGAATGTCATGAAAGAGATTTTATAAAAAATTAAATATTCAAGTTAATCTGAGATTGCTGAAGGCATTTTGAACATTAAATGTGCTCAACGTTGTTTGTCATTTTGGTAGCGTTTGACACTTTAATATGCCTGAAGTTTTCTGTATCACTATATTTGATGCTTATAATTAGATTTTTGAACTTATAAAACTTTGGTGTTTAAGAATTCCTGGAAGGTATTGGTATTTATAAAATGATAACATTTTATTGACATGAACGTGTAAGAGTATTTTTTAAGTTTAATTCCATTTGCACGATGTCTGGTCTGTTGCTCAGTCTAATTTCACTGATATGTACTGGTCTTCCAGTAATTTATCTTCTCTCCTCCCCATTAAGTTCTGATCGCAGACAGCCTACAACTATAAAAGTGGTGTTAATTATAGTAAAGTGGCTTCACGTTATTCGATGAAGTTGATTACAGTTTCCCTAGTGAAAAAGTCGTGAATTAGTGAACCAATCTCAGAAACTACATGAGATGCGGAAAAAACAATCAGTCAAAAGATAAAATAACATCCGTTTAGTATGAAGAGTTACTTCTCGCACATGAAAACTAAAAGTCGAAAGCATACAACTTTCGATTCTTTGTTTGAGATCTCCAACACCCTTACATTCCGAAATACATCATAAATGGGCAACCTCTTGTTACTAGGCTCATTTACCTTCGATGGCCAATCTGCTTTCCACCAACAATAATTTGTATCTGAACTTCAAGATTAATTTCACGCTGTGCATTTTTCAGTATTTTAGATGATACGATGGTACAAGCGCTAGTTACACATAGCCGAAAGTTCTGAATAGTCGGGAACGAAATCTCATACATCTGCTATTCTAGGTAAATGAGCAGTTAGAAATCAGATGAAATAGGTTTCTTATACGTTTGAAAAAAGAAAGACCTAATTTATAATCAGCAATTAAGGTCCATTTGAGATGGGCCTAAATATGCCCCTATCGGAGATTAAGAATTCCAACATTATAAGTGAAGTAGATGCCATTGATACAATGAAAATCAGTTTGTTGTTATAAAATTTTGAAAATCAGAAGTAACTTCCATTAAACACATACAAAATTTCCTCCAAAAGACCTTCCAGGATGTCCCTTTAATTAAACTCAAATATTTCAGTTGCAGTGCGACTTCTCCTACAAAATTGTTCTACCTTTAATTCCTGAGCAGGTGAAAAAAAAACCAGATCAGTCAGTCATGTTAAAATCAACGCAGCCCCATACTCATACGCATTGATACCAAACTCTCTAAAGGGAAAACGATACGAAATAAAAATCCTAAATGACCTTATAAAGAATTAATAATAGTTTAGAATCAAGCAAAAGTCTAATCATCACTCTGAAAAATTTGAAAGGTAATAAAATTCTTTGGTACTAAAGACTGTTGTGTTCATTAAATAACATAATCATATCAAAGCGGTCTGGGAATCATGCACAAAACGAATGAAAGGTGCCTATTCATAACATTCACAAAGGCGGGTTTCGGAGGAGGAATTCTGCATAATAGTATCATGCTGCCTGTGCTTCAGCATGCATTTCGCTGGCCAGGATCACAAATATGCTTTCAAAATTTTCAGTTATGAGCTATATCATGTATGTTATTCTTTAGGTGCATACATATTGTTTGGGTACAGAACTGCCAGTATTCAACAAGCAGTCTTCTTCCACAAAATTGCTCGCTATTCACTGCAAACATCATGCCCAATATTTAATGAAACTTTCGGTTAGATCTTCCGAAAAGTAATTAATGGATTCAGCATAGATCTGATTCGAAGAAGGGATTTGTAACTTAACTCGCAACATATCATAAGAATGATGGAATTGCCAGCCACACTATTCAGGGACACATATCCAATCAATGTCAGTTCATACAAAGTTGAGGGTATCTTAGTTCCGAAAGAAAATTTTAAAGCCGGATTAAACTGAGTAATAGTGACAATCTATATATATAAAAGAGGAAAGTATGTTTGTGTGTTCGTTTTCTGGTTCTTTATGAACGCCCATACCGTTGGACTTACGGCGACCAAATTTGGCACAGTGATAGATTAGCATAAGATGGAGCAAACGCCGTAAAAATTATTTTAAAATTGGAATTAGATTTTTATTTATTTAATTTTAAGTGGTAAATTGGCGCGTTTTTTGCCTATTACAACAATACTTTTCATTGTTGCAATGAAATTCAACATTATTTAAACAAATATTTATTTGCTTGTTTCTCTTCCATTGCTGAAAGCTAAGGTAATATGTTCTGATACAGCTAACATGCTACTGTACGTAAAATGTGTCGCGTCAATTTAATATTGAAATCAAATCCATATTTTGTATAAGGAATGAGAAAGTAAAGATGGCAGCTAAAAAAATTAGTGACAATATTTACTGAAAAAAACGGAGGCGGGCATATGAAAAAATATGGATCCTAAGCAACGCCGGGTTATCCGCTAGTTTACTAATATATGTGGAAAGAAATACTCCTCAAATGAAATACAAAAGGCCAATGTTAACTTGTATAGATAAAGGGATAATTTTCACTTGACTCCTTATCGATACAAGTTAATTAATAATTAACTTGTATCGAAAAGGGGAGAAAATTTCAGTGTCGAAGAATATTTAAGAAGTTTTGACTCACGGATATTTATAAATATAAAAGTATTTATCTTCATTAGTAGGAAATAGTTTCCAAAAGAATGTCAATACTGTTATTCATAAACTATTTCTGTGTTCATTGCTAGAATTCGGAGTGATTTCTAAATAACATCTGTATGGTTAAATTTTAGTGGAATATTCCGCTTTGTTATTGGTGAGATAATCACCTTAATTTTCATTTCGCAAGAGGGTTTTTTTCCATATTCAGATTTTTAGTGTTTGAAACTTTTAATATGCGCATATAATACGAAAACCACGATGAAAATTCTAATCGGATTAAATTTAAGACACTTCTTGGATTTGTATTTTCTTTACTATTCTGCTGATGGCCCAAATTAGTTATTTCTAAATATTTCACAATTTACGCCTACATCCAAGCT
Source organism: Araneus ventricosus (assembly GCA_013235015.1). NCBI lineage: Eukaryota > Metazoa > Arthropoda > Arachnida > Araneae > Araneidae > Araneus > Araneus ventricosus. The sequence goes on along the minus strand of BGPR01000010.1, from coordinate 3,416,891 downwards.
TTTTGCTATTTAAAGTATTATTTAGAAATAATAATTGGTACAAAACACACAAATTTAGGATGTGAGGAAAAAAAGATTGATTTCATATAAAACTTCAACGGTGCTGTCTTTCAGAAGACCTAAATATGAATTTAGGTTTTCCGAATCTATGGAATTTATTTCCAATAAAAAAAGGCCGTTCCATTCCATGCTCGGAAAGAATGTTATCGCAAGAATAGAATTTCTTCTGGAACGCGCAAACTTTCTTCCTTGGGGGAAAAAGGCTGATCAAATAAAAGAGCGCCCAGTGCAAAGAGATAAGATGGAAAAAAGAAGACGCAGTACGCATTTATCCACTTCACACATTTGTTTGTTCTTTGGACTCTTCTGTGCACACAGAGATCTTCCCTATTTGGCTTTCAGATGCCTTCAGACACTCTGGGACCCGAGATTGATATAATCCCGTTGCTCTTTCTGAAGGCAAGATTTCGAAAAGAACAGTGATGTGAATTCTGTAAAGAATCCTTCTCTAAAACTGCGTTCATGTCTTTTGGACGTTAATCGAAAACTCATTTTCCTGCAGTTACTTCGTATATAGATTTTTGGCAAGTAGTCGAAAGAATGTGTATTTACGAACAAGGTAAGGCGCCGAAACAGTCGAATTTAAAGCTTCACAATATACTCGCTGTAAGGTGAAATGAATGTGAAAAGGAAGTACACTATTTTGAATTCGTGATGTATGCTTAGGAACAATGTAAATATTCACACGAAAACACGAAATGACAATTTACTCGAACATTGGACTTTCGGGGACTTCTGACGCGAGTTGAAAGGACTATGCATCTTTACCTCTGCCCCTGTTATTCAGTATTCAACGTAATCTGCTTGAACATTGATTACATCAATAGATAGAACAGAGTCTTTAAGTGACAGCTTAAAATGATCTGACAATGAACTCTACCCAATCATTTATAATTGCGATGGATTTTGTAAAACTCTTCACTTTGATTTTCCTGCGCTTTTCACATTTACATGATATTTTTTCTACTTAACTAAACACTATTAATGAATTAAATGGCAAGGTTCCTTGTTCTAGATAGGACCACTTGCTAGATCTTCTTCCGTACAGAAATTGATATTTTAGAGCTGCAGAATCATTAATAATTTCCAGATCGAATTCAGATCCAGGTTAATTTTTAATTACTTTTTTGCATTTTTCACCTTCTAAGCTTTAGTTTAATTATATCAATCATTAAAATATGAGTAAAAATTTTATATATGTTTTTTAATGTTCCCAATTGGGAACATTGGCCACTTCTAATTAAGCTCATTACACTATATATACAAATGGATAACATTGATTATCAGACTGAGCAATAAGCAAAGTATTGCAAAAGTTATTTTTATAACTAAGGACAGGTATGAATTCAATCGAAAATATCTGAATTTAAATGATTAAAAAATATATTTGGCACAAAAGGTGCAGAAAATTAAATTTTATAACTGTAATCTCTAGAATTCTGGGAAGTACTTCGAATACAAACCTCTTTCTTGCACTTATTGCATTGTTATCTTGTATTTTCTCCACATTATGCATATTTACGTGATTTGTTGCAATAAAGCAATGGCATCACTCTCCGCTGCGATACACAACCTATAACTTTTGGTTGTGTTTCAGATCTATTCTTTTTTGCCCCATTTCGCAAAAATGTAATCGTACCTTCTGAACGAAACTCCAGATGAGTGAGTTGGTTCCATTTCCTATGAGTTCCTATGAGTCCAATAGTCATTCAGAAACAGCAACTACATTTGCTATATTTTACAAATAAAATATACCACCATTTCTTTTTGCGAAGATGTAACAGTAGTTTCTCACAATTCATGCAACTGATCAAATCCAACCACTCCAGAATAAAATTTATGATTCAAATTTCGTTGTCCTACGTACCTTTAACTTCTGTGCATAATAATATCTTTTGATTAGCTGGATTGGAAGATGAAAATATTAATTAGAAGAAGCAATCACTACACAATTATCATTCTGGCTATGCATAAACGATTATCCGACACATTTATAACCCCCTCCCAGATTTACAGATAAAAAGGAATTTTTTCGGAAAAATTAAAGCATTAACCTTTTAACAATTGATGGGGATTTCCTTCCCATATTGCTTTCAGTGGAAACTCGCAATAGAGAGATTCCTTCTTTCACAAAATAGTGACGACTGGCCAATGTTCCCAACCGGGAACATGAAACTTTAATGAATTATAGCAAATGCGTTTCTTATTTATATAATTATATTTTATATGTTATTAGTAACATGGACATTTTTAAGCGTGTGTAAGGATTTTTAGAAATTTTGGATATTTTAAAAATTTTTTATGAATTTTTATGCTACGCACAAATTAAAATGTTAAAAAAGCCAATATTTAAGAATTTCTATACATTTCCCATTTTATATCTGAAACATAATTTATATATAAAAAATCAAGCCTACTTTCAATTATAATTTTAAAAAAATTTCAAAACAATATGAACGATATTTTATTTTTAAATGAATTTTTAATTCTATGTTCCCATTTGGAAGCAGTGGCCTGTAAACGTTTCACTTGCTACGATGTCTTATATTTTTCGCAGAAAATGTTTCTTCACAAGTCTGAAAATGAAGAGTTAATCAATCAATTCTTTATAGTCAAGCAATAAACTTCGCCAACCCTAATGTTAAGTAATCAATTTATCAAGCAAAATGGCGGCATTATCCTTTATTTCTTCCCTTACGCTTTAATGAGTCTTTTATTTTTAAATATCTCTATTGTCATACAAGATCACAGAACTTGAGAAAATGGTTACTTAATATTAGAAATTATATTGCTTAGTAGTAAATAATTATTAATGATTACCTAGTGGTGAAAAAAGATATTCCTGACATGATATCCATATTCAGCGGAAGGCAAAATATACTTTTTGGATACTTCTTTATGTCCAGATTAAAATCTTCTTTCATAGTACATGATATTCTTTACTAAGATTTTATTCTATTTGTACCTTACGGTTCGTCAATTAATAAATTTCTTTTAACTGCAAATTCGAACCTTTGAGTTTTCACATTTAACAATTATATTGATTGGCTACATGATTCAGTGGGAAAGAGACCTCCTTTTGTTGTCTCCCTTTGCGTTTGCTACCCCGTGTTTTATAGTAAAAATTACTTGTTACTGTATGCCTCACTAACCCTTTAAGTTTGTTATAATTCTTTTGAATCACCCTGCAGATTGAAACCTCCAATAACGTTGAATTATTTCAGATTAGAGAAATTACATAATTTCTGAATGGTCAGAAGTAAGGAACCGGTTTGAGTTTATATGCGTCCTCCCGTTGGTGTGGCGTGGAAGTTTGGAGAGGGGGGTGCCAGCTCAGGTGTCGTCCTCGTCATCTGACCGAGGTTCAAAATTACGAGGTCCGTCCCAAAATAGCCCTCGTGTTGCTTCAAACCGGGACGCTAATATAACTAAACTTGAGTTTATATGATCACAACTAAAGGTTAAAATATCAGAAAGGAGTGAATAGGTTTATGGTTGTATACATAAGAACGAAGGTTTACGATAATTGACGATTCTGATACAGTTTTTTATGTTTAGGAAAAACAAAACAGTCAATACATACTTATTTCTAATGAATTAATTATTGCTCACGTTATATTCAAACTTTTGTCTTTTTCTAAAGAATATTTACTTAATATCTTAACTCCTTCCTTCTTCTTTGGTGAACAATAAACTATTCGTTTCATCTAAACTGAACGTTTATTCTTTGTCATTTGATTTTAAGTTCGTAATTAGTTTTTTTTATGTGCATGCGATTATGAGAAGTAATGATAAGTCATTCAATACGCTTTCGTAGATAATATTAGAATCTCTAATAATAATAAAAGACAATGTGTGTGTGTGTTGAAGATATACAGGTCAGACGGCTGGACCTAAAACTACGAAATGTATCACGAACATACTTTGGAGGATGGAAATGTGTAACTCGGAGCCCTTTTCTTGAAATTTTAATTAATTAAAGATTAAGCGAAATTTTGGTGTATTTCTTTAATAACTTCTGAAAATATTGTATCACAAATATCATTTTTACATCATTTGAAAGAACAAAAAATACCTTTTCAATGATATCAATTAAGTTGCTGTACAATTTTTTCTCTAATTTTAATAAAATTTTAAATATATTCTTAGGCATAATTTACGACAATACTTTTAATTGTTGCAATGAAATTCAAAGCGTTTACATTATATAACAAATATTTAATTGCTTGTTTCTCTCCCATTATTGAAACCTAAGGAATTTACTTTTTTTATTTCACCAATTTTACTCTGAAATCTGTAAACAAATCCTTGAAGATAGTTAGTACATTAGGAAATGCATCCAGTACGCTGAAAGATTTTTTAAATTTTTTTTACCAGTATGCTTTAATGCAGTTAATATACTGCTGGATGTAATTCTGGTTAATATACTAGATGCTGGATATAATGTAAAGTGTGCCGCGCCATTTTAATATTGAAATCAAATGTGTATTTTGCAAGAGGAATAAGCAAGTGAAGTTCACGTCGACAAGGTGCAATTAGGTGTTACATGACACGGACAGCTATTTGACTCCATGAAAAGCCACTAAAAGAGCATGCGTTGAATGTCTATCACTATTTGAAATTTAAAATGACTTTTTTAAGGGAATCATAAATATCAAATTATGCATAAGAGATTAAACTGAAATTATATTCCCGGTGAATAAGCTGGTCGCGGAAGGCGGCTATATAGTGATTAGCTAAACTTACCGACACATCTGAACTCTCTTATGCATTGCCTCAATATTTAGAAATTCTACTATACAAATCCCATACAAATTTCTTCCCTGAATCCATTTTTTTACTCTCCGATTCAGCGCTCTTTTACCCAAATTTCTTTCTCCCTTACTACTTTACATCATTCTTTTCCTTTTCGTTTATGTTTTCAGTTTAATTCTTTCTCTTTCATGTTATTTATATTCGCTTTTTTTTACATTCGTCGTAATCTAATTCCTTATCGTTTGTTTAAGTTCCCTTCTGCCTTCTATTTTTTTCTTCCTTTCAATCAGATAGAAGTCGTCTCCTGATTTACATATCTCAAATATTTAAAAAAAAAGTGTAAACTTTTGCGCGTTTGATCAGATGGCTGAAAAATATTACAAAATAGACTATTTGGAGCAAAATAAATTATGTGCATCAATTTTCATTTCTGGATGTCTTTTATGCTCGTGGCTAAATCTTAAATGAAATAGAATTGAAGAAAATGAGAAAGAAGACAATTTTAGGACTAGATATTAATTGCCTAGATACAATGAAATGAAATTTTTATTAATATCGAAGGTAATTTTGGATACAACAAGAGATATTAAAAATTAAACTTTGCATTAAACAGAATGGCGCAAAAATGCAGCAACTTTCAATAAAATACAGAAGAAGTAAACAATAGTGATAACAATATACCTTTTGTGCTCAACGCAGCAGCATACAGTGATTGCATTAACCATATTGTATATAATCAACTAACCAACTAAGATAGAATCAAGCAACAAAAACTATGCTTCATAAAAATTAAAACGCATTAAGATAAAACAAATAAAATGGGAAAAAAATGGAGAACTCGAACGGCAAAGTTTTATCCATATTAGAACGCCGATGGCGAGTGGCACTGGTGGAAAAAGTTCGCCATTCGAGTTCTCTTCCATTTTTTACATTTTATTTGTTTTATCTTAATGCGTTTAAATTTTTATTGAAGCATAATTTGTGTTGTTTGATTGTTTCTTAATTGGTTAGTTGATTTTAGACAATATTGTTAATGCAATCACTGGATGCTGATGCGTTGCTCGCAAAAGGTATATTGTTATCAATATTGTTTACTTCTTCTGTTTCTTCTGTATTTTCTTTTTTGTACTTAAATATCTTCGTTAGAAGAAGTTGTTTGGATTTCATGAGTGCTTGTGGTCTGAGCATCGCAGCTCGCCCATGTATTTTCACATCATGTATTTTATTATATATTGAAACGCATACCTACTCTACCACATGAGTGACGCATTGGATTATACATATTTCTACATATTCAGGATTGTTATTAGTATTTCGCAAAGCATTCACTTCATGTATTGCATCTCAGTCGACATATTCAATTTTATTACTATTGTATGCGTCGCATCTAGATCTTGCATGAGCAAAAGCCAACTTATGACAACAGGCAGCATATATCGAAATTAAAACCGTATATATTGGAAGTAACTTGTATATATGTAAATAAATCATATAGTTTAAATAATAATTACAGTCCGCTCAATTCGTCGAAATAAAATGCAAACAACCCCGTTTCACATAAAGCAGATAATGATTTGAAACTTGCATCATTGATTTTGTTTCCTGGGCGCAATACTTACATATATTTTTGTAAAAATAGCATGGATACTTGGGGAAGATATAATAGTTTTCTTAAAAAATCCCAAATTTTTCCACATGTTTTTTGCTTATAACATGCAGAGTTTGCTATCAAATTATACGAAACTTACCGAATATGTGACAATATGTCAGCGAAACATTGTATTAAGATTTGAAGTAAATACTTGGAATATTTGAAGAAATATCAGTAAATGTAGTAAATAACTCTTAACTGCGCATGTGCGAAACATAGTATAATTTTTCTTTCGTAATTTGGAAACCAGTTATATAGGGCTGCTTTTATAAAATTTCTTGTTCAGTACCGTTAAGATTCAGAAAGATATAGGCATTACAAGAGCTGAATTGCTTTTGTTCTCTAAGATAAACAAAAATCTTCGAATAGTAATCGTTGAACTGCAAATTAAAATATGTATTTAATTAATAAGTATACATGAGTATTCAGGGTATTCAGTATTACTGTTCTAAGATCTGTACTTTGAAAAAAGATGATGCAAATCAACTGTGTGCTACCTATAAGAAAAGCTGCTTTTAATATTTCTTTTAGTGTCCTTCACAAAAGGAAATTTTCAATTCAATATCAAAAGTTTTCAGAAGCCATCCGGAAAGGCAGTTCGGTTTGTTTGAATATGTGGAGCTTAGTTTAAGAATGTCTTGTTTAATAAACCCTAAATAAATAAAAAAAATGGGTAATATGTAAATTTCACTGAGGTAATTTAATATAAAATTTAAGCGGGAAGGATCGCAGTAAAGAAGACATTTATCGTAATCAGCTTCGAATTCCTGATGAATGATAATATATATAATGTATGATTAAAATGAGTAACTTGTAAATTAAACTGATAGAATTTGATATCCCTTTTAAGAGGGAAATATTGTAATAAAGAGAGATATTCATCATAAATAACCTGTAAATTCCGATACAGCAAATCTTACAACGGAAATACCCTATTTTAATGTTTATAATCTGTATAATATCACCGAACCAGTCATAGAAATATTTCCAATACTTGTTCTTAAATACATCTGAAAGATACAGCTTCCTTCATTGATTCTGGATATAGATTAGTTGCAAATTACAGATTGATTCTCAAAGACAGCGTAGACTGCATAAAATACATATTCGCGATCCAGTAAGAAGTAGGAAAAGAATGCGGAAGAGAGACAGAGGAACACGTGAAGATATTTTAAGGTTGCATTCGTATACTTTCTTCTCCCGAAACACATAGTCCCTCCTCTCCTATTCAAAAGAGAACCGTTGTAGTAAATCAAATTCTTCCTCCAATACGAAACGCGATAAAGTTATTCAAAATGGCCCGATTTCTGGCTTAACTGGCTGGAAATTTTTTCTGGAAGATCGCCAAGGCGCGATAGGGCACGTCTTGTGTGGGGAGCACACAATAGGAGATTGGGGGTGTGATAAATGACGACGTCAGGGGGTGCAGAATTCCCTCCATTTCTCGACTGTGTTCTGTCTTTCTTATATTTATTTATTTTTATTTCTATCTGCTGTCTGCTGAAAGGTTTGAGGAACGAGAGGATTTATCGAAGGTTCTTTCTACTTCCCTGCCCCTCTCAAAAAAAAGGCACTTCTTTCCAGAAGGGGGCTTAATTAACTTATTCTTGTGGCAACATCTCAAAACCTTCTGGGGCGTATTTGAAAATTCCTTTAAAAAATTGAAGCGAAAACGGAAAAATAAATGGGGAGGAAGGGTTTTCGTATCGTCTGCTATCACGCTTATCAGAAGACGATAATAAATGCTTTGTGTTACCTTCCAACCCCTCTCTCGAAGATTTCTTCCTTAATGACATTCTTAAGACGGTGTATCGTAAAGGATCTTCAGTCTTTCTGAATCAGAAGGGAGTTTTCAAAACATTCGGTGAGAAGTGTGGCAAAATCCTTCGCTCCCAATGAATTAAATAAAATCTTCTTGGAAATGCTACAATTTATTTCTGATAAATTGTGAGAGAAAAAGTATCATTAATATATTTCTATTTATGAATGATATAAAAAAATAAATTTCGGTGTGTTTGGACTTTTTCGGGGATTAACATCAAGTTACTTTTTTTGGTCGTTTTAAGAGAAAAATTGTCATTCTAAAAGTAATATTCTAGCTTAACTTTTTCGGTTTGATCTCTGAAGAAATATGGGGTTTAAGAAATATTGGCTGGCTGGAAAGGATTAAAGAAACTTTTCTTTTTTTTTGAAATAATATCATGGAAAATTCATGATATTATTTTATCCTGGCTTTTCAGAAAAAGAACACTGTTGTAACTGATGTCATTCTTCAAGAACGTTATTACACTCTTTCAGATTTAATTCGTTACGGTTATAGATGCATTCATATGGATGAATTGTGTAGCTATAAAAATACTATCTATTCTCAAAGTGAGCAGAATATTTTTGTTCTACTTCTTATATGTGTTGCACTTGCTTATCGTGATTAATGAATTCTTTGCGTTTAATATGATGCCGTTACATATCTTAAGAGATTAACACATTCCCTTCAAATTTAAGGTACGACATGTTTTTAAGTCACATTTGCAAATAAATGAATATAAAAACATGAAGTTTGAAACAATTGTGCATTAAACAGTTATTTATTGAATGTTAAATATGTTGATATATATGAATGTTTTAGCAACAAACATAATTTACAATTCAATTATTACAACTTTTTTACGAAAGCCGATTGTTGGAAAAAAAATAATAAACGAAAGACATCTATTAAAAGCAAATAAATGAGTTTTACTAAGGAATTTACTCTCTGTCTGCTGTAATGCATTGACGGCATCGATTTTCCGCTAATCCAATTAAGTTGCAGGACACCAAAACGGGAAGCAAAGACAATTCACCGCATTTAGGGGGCGCAAAACATTCATGCATTTATGTCACTTTTTTAGGTGAAATATCATATGCGGACGAAAAAAATAATACCATGGCCCGGGAAGCATTTCCACTTGCTAAATCACCAATGACGATTGGGAGACTGAAAAATCATATTAAGCCCCGGGATCCGCTGGCCATGGTGACCAAACTTTACTTTTTGCGTAACTTTTTAAAGTCAAAGACGTTGAGGGCCGAAAAAATACCATGTCCTCGGTGCCGTTTACACAAATTAAGCCACTGATGATAAATGGGGAGGGGGGGGGGCTGAAAATCGCATTTTGACCCGGGAGCCACTCATCTTCTCTACGCCACTGAAACGTTCTTTCAAGCTCATTTAACGATCTCAGAAAGGTAATTGAAGCAAGCACCTGTCCTCCGAGGTAGTCTGAAACATGCTCTATTGGAGTAAGGTCCGGAAATTGAGCTGGCCAATTCATTAGCTCCAAACCTTGAACTTCAAAAGATTCCTCGAGAAGCCTAGCTCTGTGAGGTCGAGAAATACCATCCATTAGGATGAATTTTTCACCAACAGCACCAGTATATGATCTGGTATATGGATCGAGGATCTCGCCCCTGTATCTCACAACAGTGAAAGTTCTTCCATGGGGTGCATAGAGGTCAGTGTAAACCACAAGAGAGATTATAGTCCAAATCATAATTCTATCTCCTATATTACTGTGTTTTCCAACAGTGTTATATGGATGGTATCTGGTGCATTTTCTTCTTCGTATCAACACATAACCTGAATAATTCTCCAGAGTAAATCTAGACTCATCTGTAAAGAGTACACATTTCCACGTTGTCTGATTCAGGTAACTTGCTCTCTATCTCAACGTAACCGGTCACTTCTTTGTTGATTAAGAGGGTCATACACAAATAGACTTCTTGTTTAAAATCCTTGATTATGAAGACACCGCAGTAGCCAATATTCTCTTTCCTGTTGTAGCGAAATGAGGCACAATAGTGGTCCTCAGTCTTCCGGTTAAAAGTGCTAGAAGGCAATCTTTTGCATGGATTGTAACACATGGCCGACATGGAACAGGTCTTCCTGAAACTGAATCTTCGGATTGAAGCTGATACCAAAGTCTTTGGATCACACTGAGAGACGAGACACATTAAGCCTTCTTGCAGCAACAGTGTGTTCCAAATGACATCATACACATGATTGTCCACCATCTTAACAAATCTGATAAACGAATTCTGTGAGATATTACCAACAATATATACGTCGATAAAATTGAAGACTAGCAAACATTCATAGAAATTATTCACAAATTACGTAAGTGAGATATGCATAGTTTTCTCTGGCTTCTATAAAAATATCAATTTCTTTAAAAGATAAGTGGTATATAGTAAGTGGTGATAAGTGTTCTTTCTTCACTTGATTTAATTAATTTTATTTAATAGCGGGAAAGCATAGGCCCAGACGTGGTTAACGTGCATTAAAACCGGGGCCACAATGCATCTTTAGTAGAATCCAGAGACAGATCGTGGTCCTGTACTTTCGAAGCTTATACTTCACAGCCAGCACACCACAGTATTTAACTTTGTCTTTTAAGATGCCTTTCAAAAGAAAAGGAATATTTTTTTCGTTAACATTAATCGCCAAAATATTGGTATTTACTTCAAATTGAAGAGAATTTAAAATCATAAAGAAGGAAAAGGTATTAAAGGGGATTTTTTCCTAAACATTGGCCGCTCATATGTATAATTGTTTGCTTGAATAAAAACAGGAAACTAAATGTATTAAAACTTTTAAAGTCTACTAGTGAGAAACCGAATTATTTTTCTGGTATTAATTTTTATCAAATGAACTTCTAATTTAAGCCATAAAAGTATGTTTAGGATGAAATAACTAATTCGCGACAATTAAAAATTTACAGCAGACTTCGAAAACCGAACATTGGTAAAAAGACACAACTGAAATGGTCGTGAAGAAATTCATCAAAGAAAATTTAATCATAATGTTTCCTACGAGAATTATATTCAATTCTTTCAAAAGAAATATTAAAGAAAGCTATCATTATCTAAACAAGATTATAATCTCGATTCCATAATGAAATTATTAATATACGATTTTACCTCACTAACTCTATGAATTTTATCCAACTAATTCGTTTCATCTATGAAATAATAAAACCTTCATTATTAGTGAACCTGAAAATTGGAATTTCAGCATGATTATTATAACAGAATATACAATATAATGGCGAAAGGGATAATGCCCCCATGTGAGATTATTCTAATTTTTATTAATAAAGTATATCCATTCATAATCCTTATAATATTATTTTTATTTCACGGCGCAATTTGGTATATATTAGCTAAATTGTCGCGAAGTTGATGTTACTTGCGGAAAGACATTTTACCTGCTATATAATTTATAAATTATCTTGAAAACAATTTAGCAAATAGTTTTGAAATTAATAATTTTAGACATCAAATATATTTTTTAATTGAATCAACAGGGTAAAAATCTTTTCACTTTCGCACCAAAATTATCTTTATTGTATAATTACTAAAATTTCAGATATCCAAAATTTTGCATCTCAATTATCGTTTTTAAAGAAAATTAAGTTTTATGTGCATTTTCTGATTTAAAATTATCATTTGTTCATTAATTATCAAATTAAATTTTAATAGTTAAAAGTAAATTTACTTATGTGACAACTTGTTATCATGCAATAACGTTTTATATGAAAGGATAATCTCGCCCGTAAAAGTCTTGAAGCAACAACTAAAGATCTGTACCAACAATGCATCAAAGTGTTACACTGCCAAGCAGGTGCTCTGATACACAAACTGTCATTGCAGAATGATAATGTTTAGCTATAGCTACCTCCCGTTTTGAAGCAATGCTAGGGATATTAGGAACGGACCTCGCAATTTTGAACCGAGGTCAGATGCCGAGGACTGGCACCCCTCTCCAAACTTCCGCACCACACCAGCGGGAAGATATTTGGCCCCGACGGATTTAACGTGCACCAGACCCGCTTACACGGCAGTTCGTCCGTGGAATCGGGTTTCGAACCTGGAGCCCTCCGGCCCGACGTCGAGACCTTGCCACCGCGGCCAGAAAACGAAACAGGGAGTTTCTTTATGTACAGGAAATGTTATTAGATTCCTAGTATAAATATTACTTGTTATCTCTTTATTTGTACCCAGTTTACGAATTTTTATTCAGGAATGCCAGCTACGAAATTTAGGGTAGTACATTTTCTACCAAACTCTCAAAGGTGATATCCAAACACCATATATAAAACTAATAAATAATAAATTTTAACAAGTTTCTGTGTTCTATTTAAAATACACGCTCAGCAACTATGCAAGATATTTATAATATTAATTTCAGTGGATAGGGGTAACAGAAATTAATAGGACACAAAATTTTAATTATATTTGTTTCAGTGTACTATGGAACAATTTTGAATCCAATTAGCAGAAAACGAAAACCCCATACAGAAAATAACTACAATATTTTATAAGCAACTATATATAATTACCATTATATATGAATAAGCAACTATACTTATTCCAGAAATATCAAAGAAGTATCCGTTACACGCTTCTCTTGGAAATTCACATAGATGCATTATTTCTTTGATTGGTACAGAGACTGCAATGCTTTGTTTCCACCACTACATAGTCACTGTATATTTTTTAAGGCAAATATATTAAAATCTTGTAAATCATTGTAAAATTGTCTTGATTTGTTCCATGTGTATTCCTTTTCAAGCAATTGAGAACATTGAAATGAGAAGGAAGAAACTCTAAGAAATTTAAATTTGATGCTTTAAAATAATTTTTAAAAATTTTATTCGTTACAAATATATTTCCATCAAGCACTCAATGTTCAAAGATAACCATATTATTTGTCTCAAAGCATTAATTTTTTCCTGCGTATTAAAAGAATTGTGATACGATATATGCTTCTCTGAAATTCAGCGAAGGTGATGGACTTCTTGTTAGCCCTTGGGTTTTGCATTGAGAAGAGTATTATTTTAACTGTGCCCCAGACAAAGAGTTCGCACATGGATTTCTTAGAGAAATAGATTCTTAAGACTTCAAATTTCACAAAGGATTATTAAAATTGAAATGTCTAATTAATACATCCTTTCCGTCCACTTTTATTTTTAAGTAAGGGTGGATGACTAAATTCAATGTCAGAAGATTCTTTAAAGCGGACCTACACTATCCACCTGTCACCAGAAGTTCTCTGCTTCGCGTGATTATGGGTTACGTCCTGACACTTGCTTTTCCATCCATCATCATCGAAGACTCATTTGGCACGATTTTATTCATCTTGTCGCCTAGAAACCTCAGGTATACATTGGTCTCTGCATCTCAGAAAGGGGATGAAGACTTGACAAGTGCAATGACAGCATGTGTGTGCAATTATTGATGATAGTATGCAAAAAGTATGAGCTACCTTTCCTGGTTGAACTCAGACAATAATAGACTTCTAGTTACAATTTAAGGTATCCGACTGCGTTCGGAGACATTTATTTGAAAAATAACTTATATACATATTTTAATGTTATTTTTCAACTGCATATGTTTTAAAACTATGAAAATATTGTAAAATTAGTCTTTCAAAATAATACTTTTTTAAAAAAAACTGAGAAATTCGAAGAAAAATGACTAAAATATTTGCCTTACGCTAACAGCCATAGACAAAATCATATTCTAAATATACATAAATCCTTGTAGGAGTACATTTTTATGACAGTTATCTGTGTTATGCTCTAAAATATTTCTTGTACTTCAAAATAGTTTTGAGGTATAGCTGAACAGTTACTAAACTGGTAATTTTTCATAAAAAATGCTTTTCGTTTATATTTAAGCACTTAAAACCACCGGTCGTTTAACGTCTCATAAGTGAGACGTTATACTAACGGTATTTTTCAGGTACTAAAACTCCCTATCAATAGAAAATTTAATCTACGTTATCAGTATTACAAATGTATTTTACTTTATATAAATCCAATTTTCTCAATATGGCCTATGTTGAATTTTCAGATTTTATGTTGAAGTGGCTATGTAACATTTCATGCCTATTTATTCTGTTAACATTAAAAGAAAATTTACAAACGGGTGCTGACAAGACTGCTTTTCAATTCACACTTTTGCTACGTCTCAACTTCCTCTGCAAGTCTTGCCTTCCCCTTGAAGTTTCATTCTAAAAATGCACTCTAACGTAAGATTTAGGCTCTCGTTAAAAAAATTCATTATTTTTGTCATGCATTATTGATTAGTTTTTCATATACATACATGTTATAAAATCTAACTCTAGGAGACAATTTAAACAATAAATCAGGAGCAAAATTAGCATATCTTCATCATTTTTTTCCATTTTTTTTTCAGAATTATTACATGAGAAGTTCTGAATTACTAATATTAAAAATAATTAAGAGACGTATATAGAACGTGATATTCTTATGCCGTTGGAATTCTTGATTATGTAATAAAAATGGATTGATACATGATTTTTATTAACTATTTTCTGAAAATTACCTTTTGAATGTGATAAGAATTCCTGAAACTAATCTTGAAAAGATTTTAAATTGTAACATCTGAAAACTTGTAATCTAAAAACTAACTAATTGTAACATCTGAAACAAAAATAATATCCAAATATTTTTTATTCAGTCTCGTAAGATTTTGATGTTTTATTATGAATAGAGTTTTTCCTTTAGTTCATTTTATTTTCATCATTAAGCATCACAACTTTATCATGGGGCTTTTAACTGCTAGGAGATTCTTGTTTGACTTGTCATCTTAACCTTAAAATATGCAGATGATCTATTAATGACTAAAATATGAACATTTAAAAATTTGGGATATCATTATGGAAATTTTATAAAAATTAATCTTTAGATTAATATGTGGTTACTCTTTGATATTAAAATTATGCGACATTCTTCAATATTTGGAAGGTTTTAGGGATTTGATATGTATGACGCTTTATGTATCGTCGTATTTTGATGCTTATAATGAGACTTCTGAATTTTATGAAACTTTGGTATTTAAGAATTCCTAGAAAATATTGGTTCCCCTAAAATGTTAATATCTTATCCGCATTAACTCTTAAGTTATTGAAATTTAAGAGAATATGACCATTATCTCTTAAGTTGTTGTACTTTTGAATGATGTCCGGCATTTTACTCAGCTTAGTTTTTTCATTCATACGAATATACTGAACGTCAACTAAATTACCTTTTTACATTTAACTTTTGAACACTGATAACTGCAGTCATAAAAGAGGTGTCTAATTATAATAAAGTGGCTGTTGTATGAGACTTCTTACAGAACAGAACACCACTTCATGCACCTGCGACTATAACCTTTTGGTTATTTAAACAGTGTGGCGGACATGAAGTGGAAGAGACATCGGAAGACGCTCCTTAACTGTCTAGAAAATAATGGCGAAGGCAGGGAGATGGAAAAAGTTAGAAAATTACAAATCTAAAAATCTGGGATAAAATACAAGATTGAGACTTCTTACAGCTCTCCCCATTGGCAAATCTGGTAATTAGCGTACTGATCTCAAAAATGCTGGGAAATGTTACATTACAAACTTGTAGAACAAGACCAATTCAGAAAAAGGGGCACTCTTTATACACACGAATGTAGAAGGATGAATCCAATCCTTGTTTCTTTGTGATTTCAACACTGCTACGTCCCAAAATGCGTTTGAAAGGAAAAATTAAATTTCTTTACCGGTGGTAAAATAGTTTTCCGTCAATCACAATGCACATCTGGAACCTAGATGAAACATCTCTACAACAATCGAATTGCTTTATTAAAATATTTATTTAGGGAATTGAATAAAAATGTACAAGTATTTATGTGAATCCTTATTTTTAACTGCCTTACAAGAGTAAGATTCTACGCTTCTAAGAAAAAAAAAGATTTTCACCACGCAACTACAATTAAAAGAAAAGAAATCTTAACGGTAGTTTTTGAATTTATTTGAATATTTGCAATCGAGCACTCTATATAACATGCACATAAAACTTTTGCCATTTTAAATGTTCACATTTTTAAGCCTCACAAACATGCTACTCTTATACATAAGATAAAAATGTGATCAATTTTTATAAGAAAATAACACCTATTCTGGATAAGTCGAAACTGTAAATCAGGAATTCAAACCCAGAATTGTGATAGGTTCCATTGAAATAATAAAAATGTGTGTATTCTTATAAAAGTTTAGAAATCAAAAATAACTTCAATTAAGTTCAAATAAAAGTTTCTGGTCAAAACCTACCAGGTGATAGGTTTGCTTGCGGTGATTGTAGTACGGCGTTTACTACTAAATGTATGTCCTTTACTTCTAGTAATGGGCTGAGCATAATAAGATCAAAGTATCAAGAGTAAATAAAGGTCATCCAGATAAGCTGATATCCACGCAAGGCATCTTGAAATTAATTTTGTTCTGATTAGAGCGGAAAGGAATGATAATAATAATAATAAACTGAATGACCTTTTAAAGAATCTTTAATGATCTAAAATAAAGCGAAAGTCTAGGCCATCTTAAGAAGAATATAGACGAGATCAAATTTAATTCTTTGGTGGCAAAGCTTTTTGAAGCTCTGTTCTGAAAAAGCTGATCATGCATATAGTAAAAACGTCTTGAAATCATAGTGATTTGGGCATTATAATCAATCATAAGTAATAATGTCTATTCATAAAATGTACAAAGGCTCATTTTTGAAGAGGATATGTGCGTAATAGTATTTTGCTGGACGTGTTTTGGCTTACAATTCGCAGAATAGAAACAGAACCATTCTTCATATATTTAAATTTGAGTTATACCATGTACATTATTCATTGGATATATATCTTGAGTTTACAACTGTTTAAATCAAATATTCAACAAAGGAACAGCTTATTCATTAAAACTTCTTCTTCTCTAAACATATTGTGCAAAGAAAAATGAAATTTACATTTAAATCTCCTTAAATGTAGAGTTTTTCATTTTAGCATCAATCTGACACAAGGCAACGATTTGCAATTTAAATTACACAAACCAATTAAGCAACATGATGGAATATTCTGCTTCTTAATTATTCTTGGAAGTGTTTCTTATCAACGTAGATTCAATTAGTATTGAAGATATCAAGGTACTAGAGAAAAATTAAAAAGACAAATTAAGCCGAGTAATACTGTTAATTTATTCCTTGATAACGAAAAGAAATATACTCCACGGAGGAAATTCAAAAGACCAAGCTTGCCTTAATGTTAAAATTTGAATGAATGTTAAAATATTTCATTGTCAAAGAATGTGTAAGCACGTTTTTCACACTAAATACTTATTGAAAGAGCTGCATTCCTTTTCAAAATCAAAATGATAACTTCAATAAGTTATTTATATATATTTCCAAATGTATGTATATCGTCTTATTTATTTTTCTTCCAAAATAATATTTATAAACAGTGATTGGTTCAAAATACTCAAGTACAAAGTATTCATAAACATGAAAGGATTCATGAAAAAAGACAGAACTTTGTCGTAGCGTTGTCCTTCAGAAGACCTAGATATGAGTTCAAGTTTTCCGAATCCACGGAATTTATTTCTAATAATAAAAAGGCCATATCATTCCATATTCGGAAAGAATGCTTACGCAAGAATAGAATTTCATCTTCAACGCACAAACTTTCTTCCTTAGGAGAAAAAGGCTGAGCAAATAAAAGAGCGCCCATTGCAGAGACTGAGGTGGGAAAAGAAGACGCCGTACACCTTTATCCACTTCACACATTTATTTGTTCTTTGAACTTTACTTCTCACACAGAGATCCTCCTTATTTGGTTTTCAGATGTCTTAAGGCGGTCTGGGACCCAAAATTGATATAATCCCATAATTCTTTCTGTATTCTGAAGAGATTTCGAAATAAACAGCAATGTGTATTCTGTTAGGAATTTTTCTCCGAAACAGAATTTTTGTCTTTTGGACAATAATGGAAAACGCATTTTCATTTTTCTTCAGTTATCTTCATACATGTGTTTTCGGTATTCAGGTACAGAGTTGAGGATGAGAAACAGATGGATTTAAAATGCCACTAAAGATCAAGTTATTCACCGTCACTAGGAACTAATATAAGAAGAAAGCAAAATATTTGAAATTTGTAAAGGATGGTTGGCAACAGAGCAGAATTATACAATAACTCAGAATAAAAAATTACTTGAACATGGGCTGGCTGTTTGAGACTTCTGGCGATAGCTGACATACTCACATTTTATTTTTAACCTCTGTCGCTCTGAATCACTTTTTAGTAATATGTATCCAAACTTGTGATTACATTTAATAGAAGAAACTTTGTCCGTTCGTTCCAGGTAAAAATGAGCTCGAAATGCATTTTGTTGAGTCGTGTGACTGCAATTGTTTTTGTACAAATCTTCACAGAAAATTCGAGCTTTGTACATGTATCCATATCTTCTCGACTAAATTAGACTAAATATTCTTACCAGAGTAAAGTAGAGATGATTTTTTTTGTTCTAAGCAGTGCCGTTTGCGAGTTCTTTTTCTTTATAAAACTTGGTATTTTAAGAGTTGCATAATCATTGATTGGTTGACATTCATTGCACTTTAGTCTACTTATCCATTCCTTTGAGTTTTTTATTGATTAATGTACAAAAAGAAAGCAGAAGTTTTGCAAACTTATGACTTCCAACTTTCTAAAGTGTTCATTTAGAGAATCTAATTTGTAACGGCTCGTTATGAGTTCACAAGACTTACACTGAAAATTGTACATCGTCAGGGAAATGTATCAAAAAGTTAGGGGAAATCTGCAATTTTCCTTGGAATGGAATCTACTTTTAAGTTCACTTTGTAATAAAGGACATTCAAGCCAAAATTCTTACACTGTTACAAGACATTTTTCATTAATAAACATCGGTAGACAGACGCTGGTATCTACGTGTTAACTCGAAATGAGTTCGTTTAAACTACATATAATCCAAATGCAAAATCAACGACTGACATTTCTTTTCTACCTACCTTCATAACTTACACTTTGATGCATGCATTTTGTCAAAAATTAAGTTAATACTGTAATCAGTTTAATACAGAATAAGTAATATCGTCCTAATCGTTCTTCTTCGTTACTAGCCCTAATCCCTTCCAGGATAGATTTACTGATATGTTGTTCAATAGTGGTACTTTCCTCAATGAACAAGTTATGCCAGCCTTTGGATAGTTTAGGGTAATCGGTATGGAATTCATCCCTGCTTTGGCTATGTATTTCGTAGTGGAACAGACGACGAACAATCATTCTAGTCCTCCGAGCGACCAATTAATTTGATCTTTCAGCTGTCAGGTTAGAAAACATAGCTTTTAAAGTAAATGAATCTATCTTTTTTGTATTTAATTGTATCTCTGAAATCTTAAGAATACTTTATCCATGATTGTTTAAGAAAAAATGCATATAAAGACGAACTATCTGCTTTCGAAGTGAACATGAAAACCGGAAAAAGACGTTTGCGCCGCTAGGAGGAGTAGTGATTGATTGCAATGGCTTGATATTATGGAACGTTTCTAATAAAAATCCAAGTGTATTATCTTGATACTTTCTCTCTCGAGGATAAGTTTAGTTTAGTTATATTAACGTCCCGTTTAGAAGCAACACGAGGGTTATTTTTTGTACGGACCTAGTAATTTTGAACCTCGGTCAGATGACGATGACAATACCTGAGCTGGCATCCCCTCTCCAAAGTTCCGCATCACACCAACGGGAGGACGTTTTGCCCCCTACGTCTGATTTAACGTGCACGATGTATCTTCAGTGGAAACTAGTTTAGAACCTGGAACCCTCCGACTCCAAAATCCGAGACCTTACCACCAGTTCTCCGCGGCCTCATCTCGAGGATAAGGAAAATTTCTGGTTAAAATGTTTTATGCAAAGTATGTATTACACATGGCTCAAATGGGTAAAAACGTTACAATAAAAATCAGTTAAAATTTTAAACAACACTATCAAGTACATAACTGCTTTCAACAATGCTTTCGTAGTTCTTTAGATGATGCAGTGCCACCGGCAGACTTGAGTCTAGCCAGTTTCAAGTGGACGTCGTTGGTTGATGGTGAGTGTAAATGGTGGCCTCCTAGTAATAACATAAAATCCAAGCAAAGCTTGATGGCATAAGTAGATACAGCCAAGCTCACCGTAAAGCCATGGCACCTGCTGGACACCGATATGTGACATTAAATGCATGATACTCTATAGAGATGATGAACGGTGGCGTAGCATTAGAGGGATTCTGTGGCTGCACAGAATTCCAGGAATGTGATACTAAAACCCTAAATCTGATTTTTGTTGGAGGCGTGGAGAACGACATTCTCTTATGGACTTTAAGGGAACACTATGCAGATATAAGTTTGTTGAGGATCTTGTGGGGAATGATGATATTTACTGTATAGTGTGTCTAGAGAAACTGCTGCATCTAAGTCCTATAAAGTATAATTTGGATGCTGTTGAAACTCTGAAAGTCCAAGAGTATCATCCGAACTTTTTCTTAATTTTTTTTCACTTTCTGTAACGCTTTCTCTGTGATGTCGTGTGCCATGCTCGTGTTTTCGTTCTTGCTTGGGATGATGTACTGTTCTGCTTCCGCCAAAATAAACTAATGGAAAATGACCGACTGTTGCCTTCGAGTCCTTTTCTGACAGGTAAGATTGAATTGATTTTAATTCTAATTGTATATTATGAGAATTGATCGAAGTATTACCAGATGCTCTGGGGAAGAGCTGCAGCATGATTTCAACCACCACACGAGACTAGGAGTAAAATTAGTAGAACGGAATTTATTGATGCAAAATATAAGCAAAAAGCTCATTAATATCTAAGAGATCGTTGTACGGTACTCTAAAAAGAGTTGCAACATTATCAGCTGCATATTTCTAGGAATTGGGAAATGAAGTATCATATATAGGCCATATAGAAACTTTTTTCTTCTTTTGCATTGATAAGTAATTTAAAAATTATTAAAACATTATCCATAGAAGTGAGGAGAACAACCTGCACAACATGACCACATCAGATACAAAAAATGACTATTTTAGTTCCTATTTTATACTCCTGAAACATGCAGCTTCTTTATAGGATTCTGAGTTGAGATTATTTCTCAAAGACACATTTATTCTGAAATACAGGGCAGACTCCGCATAAAATACGTGTTCACTATCCAGTATGATTTAGAAAAGAACTGAGAAGGACAAAAAGAGGGACACGTAAAGATACTTTAAGGTTGAATTCTTATAGCATTATTCTCCCTTCTCTCCTATTCAGACGAGAAATCTACGAACCGTTGTAGCAAATCAAATGCTTCCTCCAATACGAAACGCGATAGAGATATTCAAAATGACACGATTTCTGGCTTAACTGGCTGGAATTTTTTTTCTGGAAGATCGCCAAGGCTCGACAGGGAACGTCTTGTGTGGGACACTCACAATGAGAGATAGGGGCGTGATAAATTAGGACGTCAGGGGGCTCTGAATTCCCTCCATTTCTCGATTCTGCCCCTCTTTTTCGTTTATTTATGTATTTTTATTTCTATCGTCTGTCTGCTGGAAGGTTTGAGGAAAGAAAGGATTTATCCAAGACTCTTTCTACTTCCCTGCCCCCTCCCCCTCCGGAGAAAACATTCTTCTTTTCCAGAAGGGGGCTTAATCAACTTACTCTTGTGGTAACATCTCAAAACCTTCTGGGGCGGATTTCAAAGTTGCCTTAAAAAATTGAAGCACGAAGGAAAAATAAATGGGGAGGAAGGACTTTTCGTATAGTCTGCCATCACGCTTATCAGCAGACGATAATAAATGCTTTGTGTTACTTCCACCTCCTCTCTCCACGATTTCTTCTTTAATGACATTCTTAAGACTGGATGCCGTAAAGGATCTTCTTTCTTTTTAAATCAGAGAGGTGTTTTCAAAACCTTCTGTGAGAAGTGTAACTTTATTTGGAGGAAGAGGGTAAGAAAATCCTTCACTTCCACTGAATGTGATTCATTCTTCTATTATTCAATTTTTTCCTAATAAATGGGACGAGAAAAAGTACCATTAATAATGTTCTAGGTACGATTGAGATTAAAGAATGTAATGAATTTTAGTGGCATTTCTTAATTTTTCGTGAATTAATGACAAATTTTTTATTTCGTTGGATTTAAATAAAATTGACGCTCTAAATGTAATATTCTAATTTAATTGTTTCTGATCTTATTTCTTGGGAATAAATGCCTGTGAGTTGACGGAGGTGAAAAAAGTGGCTCTTAAGCTAACTTGGAAAAGAAAAGGCAAAATTTTTCTTAACCATCCATTGTTATAATTTAGGTATTCTCTTTAAATTGAAGAGAATTCACATATTGGAAAGTTACAAAAAGTAAATAAGACATATTTTTCATATAATCTGTTTTCAGAAGTATGTATTTGTTTTTTTATATTTTAAAGTGAAATGACTAATTTTATTTGAAATTTAGACATCTACTTGTTTGGAACAAAATATTTTTCTAGCAAATGTTTTATTGAAATGGGCACATTTAAAATAAAATCCAAAATTTAATTAAAGCTAGGGAGAAAGTATAAACGCACTTTCAATTATAAAATACTCTACAGAATATTTCAAAAGCAGCAACTTCAAAGAAAAGGACTCAACTGAAGCGGAAAATAAATTTGACGCTCATGAAAGGTTTCATCAAAATAAGTTTAATCATAATAATTCCTAAGAGAATTATATCCATTTCTGTCAACAGTACAGTTTAGGAGTGCCTTTATTATCTGTGCGTGGTTAGAGTATCGCTCCCATGATGCAATTATAAATATGCATTCATTTTATCTTATTAATCTCTAAATCTATTGTCCTCGAAAGTCCTGATTCATATACTCGTTCTTTATGCGAAACAATAGAACTTTCGTTATCAGTTAATCTAAAAATTAAAATTTCTGAATCATTAATACTAGAGATGATAAGGAAGTATGGATAGTAATGGATAATGCATCTCAAGTGAGGTGATTCTGAATTTGTATAATAAAGCAGCTCTATGCATACATTATCTTTATTATTATATTTCTCTTGTACGGACAAAATTTAGCATAAATTTTTTAATTGAGGTGAAATTGAGGTTACTTAATGATATAAACTTATTATTTGAACTTAAATTACTAAAAGTTTTGATAAATATCACTGAATTCGCTGCTTTTTGACATCAGATATGCTTTACATGCAAGAGAACTAGGTAATTCATTCTTTTAGTTAATTGTTAAAATAATCACCTTTATTTTCAAATTAATAAAGTCTTAGACACCTGGAATTAAATAAAAGAAATCTGTTATTGGAGCAAATTTCGGTTAAGGTTTCAAAATCAGTTTATGAATATATTTAAAACTAAAATTAAAAATTATTAAATGAAGTTTTTATACGTTAGAACTGAAAAAATTATAAACGTTGTAAATTTTTTATTATGCCTAAGAGGGTGTATTTTGAGGTAAAAGCTTCGTGTCATCTATAAAATTCAGTGGTCGACCTATAAAGATTCGTAACACTTTCAAGTAATACAACAAATTAAGATCTATTACTCTCCAAGCAGATGTTCTAATGCACAAACTATAATAGTAGAATAAATCAAAATGGGAAGATTTCTGTTATGTATATACAAAACACTTATAGATAATATTATAAATATTAATAAATATCATGTTATTTGCTCTGAATGTAAGAATTTTCACTCAGTGTTACTACCCGCGAAATATCTCGTTTTGCATTTTCTGCCAAATTCTCATGCATGATTTTCAAGCACCATACATGGAATCTGTTAGCATTAAATTTTAACATCTGCCTTAAAGCATCGGCATGGCAACCAGAGGCGTAACAAGGGTGGGGCAGGTATATCACTTGCCCTGGGCGCAGTCGCCAGGGGGCTCAAAATTACGGAATTAATTGGTTGTATGGATGAAAAGTAGCCTTTTTGTAGTTCTTAATCTCAAGATTCTTAAAAATTGAAATGTTTCAAAAAAGTGTGGGAAAATCTTAAGGATACAGTCATTTTACAACCCGGAAACCTCAAGCGGCGACAAAATAACAAATAATATTATGTTTCAAAGATTTTCTGACCAAAACCCTAAACACAAAATTAAAAGCTCGTTTAGAACTCCCAGCCCACCGAAACACAAATTTGTGTCTCGGTGGGGTGGGAGATAAGGGAATATAGTTGGAAATAAGTTTTCACAACAAGGTTTCTGATGGTTTCTCACGGTATGCCTGATTCACATTGACTGGATGGATATCAGTTTCTTCGGAAGTTGGTGATAAATAGTTCGCAAAAGTGTCATTCCTATTTTCAATCAGCACTCAGCAAAGAAGTTACAACGAAAACATACCTCCATTTTTAAGTAGTGTAAGAGCACTCCAGCAACTTTAAAAGACGTAAGTTCGCTATCTTTACATTGTTTTTAGTACTGAATATTTTCATAATTTGTATGATGAAAATGCGATAGTGTTTACTTTAAATTTTATGTCTCAAGACCTAGATGCAGTTGTTCTGCCAATCGCAAACAAACCAAAAAAAATACTGAGAGAGAGAAAAGACCGCCTAAAGTTTTGCAATTGGTGGTAAAAATTATCAGTCCGTATTGACGTTGAAATCAAGATAAATGTAAGCGATTTCTTTAATAATTAAAGAGAACAGAAACTCAATTCCTGCCGTATTTTAGTTTTAAGCATATAATGAGAATAATAAAAGAAAAATTAAGTTGTCAAGAACGAAGTTTTCCTTTAAATACTTTTTTTGTGAAAGGAGAGAAAATACAGGTACGCAAGTCTTTCTACTTAGGAACATTATTTATATCGCAAAAGACAGTGTACACTAGGGTGGATCGAAAATTCAAAGTGTGGATAAAATAATAGGCATAGGGTGCAAAAGTTGTCTTTTAAGTGTACTACATACATGCAAAATTTTTTCAACTTTGTTTAATATCTTCTGGTGCCCCAAAGCGCTTAAATATTTGCAAAAGACTATTTTTATACAAATTTCGAATTAAAAATTAAAAATAAAAATGTGTTAAAGAAATGATTTTACAGGGAGAAGCGTAGAGGATAGGGCGAAGGAATGATAAAAATACGAACAAAAATTGGGAAAATATCGTAATGAAAAAATAACGTGTCTGTTCGATATCACATTTTGTAAGTGTACAAATTTCTATATAAGAAAATGCCAAAAATACATGAAAATTCCACTTGCTGAGCGATTGTTTATAAAAGATCAAAGATTAGAAAGGAAAATTGTTATTGGAGAAGTGGACGTACTTGCGACTAAAAAAAGAGAAAAGGAAGAAAGAAAACAGATGGAAGACAAAAGAATAAAACGTAAAATAGTTAAAACTGATGCTGATGTTGCTCATGCTCAATCAATGGAGCTACTTGAGCTCAACCCTATGTCTTTGTCCTTGTATACAGATGCGGATGTAAGTACCTTGAAATGTCAATCATAAAATCGTTTAGATTTCCCTACCTTAGCAAGGGAATGTGATCGATACGAAATTTCAGATAGAGAAGCTGCTTCATTTGCCAGTGCTGTTTTACAAAACATTGGAATTGTAAACGAAGGAGAGACTTCGCATGTGGTAGATCTCAATAAAATTCTTAGACAGCGTAAAAAGCTTTAAAATGCAGTTGCAGAGTCTACTAAGTTAACAGTGTCTTGGTCTCTTTTAACCGGATTACATTTCTATGGGAGAAAAGACTAAACAAAAGTGCTAATTAAGAAGGACACAAAGTACTACCCAAAGACCACGAAGGAGGAGCATCATACTCTTGTAAACGAACCTAATTCTGTATATAACGGACATGTAACTACTGCAACAGGAGGAGCTAAATCCATAAAAGAAGCAATACTCAATTTGTTTGTATCAAATAATATGCAATTAAATGGGCTAAAAGTAATTGGATGCGATGGAACTAATGTTAATACTGAACACAAGGGAGGTATTATTAACTTGATGGAACTGGACCTCAATACACCATTACAGTGACGCATTTGTTTGATTCATACAAATGAGTTACATCTCCATCATCTACTAAATTCTTTGGATGGTGCAATAACTGGTCCTAAAGAATTTTGTCGACTAATTGGTAAAGCAATCAAAACCTGTGAGGAGCTACCTGTAGTTCCTTTTTCTTCAATAAGTGTGGAGAATATGCCACATAATATAAATAGAATGGTTTTCAGCAATGATCAGCAATATCTATACAATATTTACCAAGAGATATCACGTGGTGAATGTTATTCTGATATGGCATTAAGAAAGCCTGGTGCAGTTGCTCACTCAAGGTGGCTAACAATTGCAAGTAGAATTTTAAAATTGTATGTGGTCTTAAAAAAATCCATCTGAAAATCTTATTATTCTTGCAAACTCTATGGTTCCATGTCAAAACAAAGCCCTCCATAACAGAAGGAGCCCTGCATATTTGGAGACTTATCTCATTTTCTAGATATTTGGAACCCAATTTAAGAAATATAGTACACACTTTTATTCAACGAAACAACTTCTTTTGTCATATTGAAAATTTGCTATTGTCAATTCTCACAGATAACAGAGAGAATATGAGGTCTTTAGCACTACGAAAACTAATTTGTACTAGAAATGAAAACAGAGGATCATCAGAACAAGAATTTTTCACACACAAGTACCAAAAATAGACTTTAAAGTAAAGGATTATTTTTCATTTATTAACTGGCAACGAGTTGGACCTTCTGAACCACCTCTTTCGATGGATGTGCCATTTAAAGAAATTGAGGCTGTGGTAAAAGTTAGAGGAGGAATGGTCAAAATATCCAAGCCATACCCAAGCTGTAGAAAGATGTTCTCGCTTAGTGTCTGAAGCGTCGGAAAGTATATATGGAGAAGAGAAGAGACACGGCTTCATATTGAATAGGATATAATCAAGAAGTCTTATCAAACATTATAATACCGAAAAGGATTACATCCTTTAGAAATATGTAAATCTTCAAACTAATAGAATTGAAAAAATCTACGATATAAGTTCACTTTTTATAAGTTTTGTGATTTATTGCTTTGACTATTAAATTTATACTTCATGTATTATTATAAAATTATATTATTTATAAGTTTATACTTTAATACTTGAATATTCTGCAAATTTTTCAAATATTTTTCATTAATTCACAATTTGTAATAGATATATGCAGAAATGTCGATTTTTAATTTTTTGGTTGGGGAGCTTTCGGGCCACAAGAAGATATGAATGAATTTAATAATAATAAAAAAATGTAAATTAATATACCCAAAACAAAACTTTTTTACCCGGCGCTAAAGAAAATTTTGAAAATATTTTTTTATAAATTTCCAAAAAAAAAAAATATGTCATTTTTAACAATTTTTGGGGCACTTGGAGCACTTGAAGATATGAGTGGATTTCAATAAAAAAATAGATGTAATCTAATATACCTAAGACGCAACTTTCCCACCCCATGCCAAAAAAAATTTCGAAGCAAAACAAAAAAATTGTAAATTTTCATAAAAAATTCAATTTTTAACTATTTTTGAGGCGCTTGGGGCACCGGAAGATATAAATGAATTTCAATAAAAAAGATTATATAAACTAATATACTTAAGACGCAACTTTCCCGCCCCCTGCCAAAAATAATTTCAAAAAAAAATTTTTTTCCTATACTTTTCGATCCACCCTAGTGTACACTGCACATTCAACTAAAAATTTCAAAACTAACACACCAACCCAGAACCAAAGAGGAAAGAATCGAAATAGTAGAAGAGTATTCAAAGGAAACCCAGTTTTAGTGAGAGAACACATAAAATCCTTCCCCATAGTAGAGTCCCATTACTGTAGGGCACATACCTTAGAAAATATCTGGGTTCAGACCTCAGTATTGGTAAAATGTATGAATTGTATCTTCAAAAGTGGTGCACTGAAAAAATAACTGCAGTTAGAAAATCAATGTACTACAGAATTTTTGTCACAGATTTTAACCTTGGATTTCACAACCCAAAAAGCGACAGATAAGACTTTTGCGATAAATTCTAAATGTCAAAACAAATTCAAACACTGACAGATGGCATTAAATATGAGTATGATGTGCAACAAATGTCAAAAATGAGCATGCGAGAAGTTATGAGAGCGGAGACAGAAAACAAAGATTTTCCTGTATTGCTATTTGACCTACAAAATGTAATACCGACTCCACATGCTAATATTAGTTCTTTATTAGAACTAATATTAGTTCTTTAAACGTCTACAACTTGACTGCATACTACAGCCTACTAATCAATTATATTGTGGCTTGTAGAGTGAAAATTTATATGGTCACGCTGGTAATGACATTGCTAGTGCTTTTCACAAAATACTGATCGTATTATCTGAGGAAAATGGCATAACTAAGTTGATAACATGATCGGATTCGTTTGTTCCTCCAAATCAAAATTCAATCATTTCAAACTCAGTTCTACATTTTCTCAAGAATAATCCTTAAATAAAATCAGTTACAATGAATTATTCTTTAGCAGGACATTCATGCGTCCAAGAAGTTGATAGCGTTCACAGCAACATCGAAAAACCCATGAATAAAACTGACTTTTATTCTCCACTGTGATTAAGTAGAATTTTAAAACAAGTCAATCCAAGACATCCGTATAGTGTTATACAAATGTGGTGTGATAACTTTAACAATTTTCAAGGAAAGGAAAAGCTTCTATATTATAAGATTGTGCCATTCGCTAGTGTGTAAGTTTTGAAATTTACCAGAACCCTGCACACGGTGAATTTCAAATCCTCTCACGACAAATTACAGCCAGAATATTCTGCAAATATCAAGTTTGCTGAGCTATCCATGAGCGACTCGAAAAAACATATCAAACAGAAAAATACCACGGAAAACTGCAGTTTAAGTGCGTTTCAAGTAACACCTAAGGCTCAAAATGTTTCAAAAGAAATAAGTGAAAAAAATTAAGATATAAAGACAGCATTTCTCTACATTTCTATACAAGAAAGGGAATATTATAATGGTATATTACATTTTTAATAAACCTACTAATGCCATTGGTAATAATGATAATGGTACCATTTTTTTATCATGATACAAAATACTATTTTATTTCTTCCATCAAATTTTGAATTTAGTTTGAACTTTATCCCACACCATTGCAATTTATATAGTAAAAGTGTTACTTTGACAAAGCTCTATGCGCAGTTACAACTATGTCTCTTTCCCGAAAGCTATTTCTGCTTTGAACAAGGTTCCAACTGCATTTTGCAATGCCAAAAACAAAAGAATGAAATATAATTTTTTTGGAAACTATGGAACATCTAAATAAAAGTCTTTTAATATAATTATTAAAATATTAATTAAATTACACCATAAATTAAAAAATTTAATCGGCGAAAACTTTAAACTTGTTTATCTCAAAACTGACTTGAATGCAGTTAGAACCTTATTAAACCAAGACACAGATATGAAGACATTTCTTCTAAACGGAAGGAGAAATTGGTAGGGGAGTTTCCATCTTTTTAAGGCTGCAGAAAGGCAAGGTCAAACCTTTCATCTATTAGCGAAGTTATTCTTTTGCTCCTTACATATTGGCAATAAATTTAATCGTCAAATATATGGTGATATGTAAAACTGTCCACGGGGTGGTCACAGCTCTTCACAGATGAGTTTCGAGGGATGAATGAAATCTTGATGCATGAGTGGTAGGACATGTAAATGTGAACACATAAAAAAAGTTATCCTAGTGCAAAATCTGTACCATCCATGCGAAAAATATGAAACAAAGAATTGTGTTGCGTGTGGTTTTCACTTGTTGCTGTCTTCTGAGTCCTTTACAGTTTAGTTTAAGTATATTAAAGTTTCATTTTGAAACAACACGATGGCTATTTTTGGGGCGAACCTCGTAGTTTGTACCACGGTCAGATAACGATGACGACATCTTGGATGGCACTGCCTCTCCAAACTTTCGCACCACACCAGCAGGAGGACGTTTGATCCACTACATCTGATTCAACATACAAGAATCCCACATACACGGTGGATCTTCAGTGGTATAGGGTTTCGAACCTGGAACCCAATGGCCTGAAACTGAGACCTTATCATCAGGTCACTGTGGCCCTAAGTCCTTTACAGTTGATAAATGGAATTTTTTCCTAGGCGCATTTTGTCCCATTTCTGATATTTTAAAAATTAGTATTCTAATCTTAATCAACTGTGTGATAGCATTCATTCATCGAAAAATAATTAATGAAACATTTTATATCAAATTAGCCTTCAGATTTATTAAATTTGAAAGCAACACTTAAGCGAAAATGAATTATTAAGATAAAAAGTGAAAAATTGTGATAAGAAAAATTAATTTCATACCGTAATTAAAATATTGAAGTAAATATAAAGCTATTTATATAGCCATGTAAAATTTCAGCTTATTACTACGAATTTCTTTTGTTTCGCGGTTAAATATATAGGTTACTGAGGCTATATTAGACATCATCCATTTTGCAGACGATTCTAGTTTACCCTGTCATCTTCAGCTTTTAATAACATGCAGACGATCTATTAATAATGAAAGTATTAACGATGAAAGGTTTTTAATATCATTAAGGAAATTTCATAAAAGATAATATTGAAGTTAATCTGAGATTACTTAAAGACCTTAGGCATTAAAAAGTGTGAATATTCTGACTACGAGAGACTTTTTAATACGCATAAAGCTTTTCTTATAACCGTGTTTTGAAGCTTATAATGAGAATTTTGAATTTTATGAAACGTTTATATTTAAGAATATTGAGATCATGTTGATAATAAATTATAAGCCTTTTACGGGAGACGACACATACGAATATTTCGTAAATCTCTTTTTTTTAATGTCTTCCAGAGGTTCAGCTTACTTTTCCATTCGCATATGTGTATTTCTTTCCTTAAACTGAACAAGATCTCTATTCTGAAAATTTTTGAATAGTTTCTTGCAATCTTGAGTTTTATAACTAAAATAGGATTTGATGATGGAAAATTATACCGAATTTTATTTGATGAATAAGTTTCACTAATGAGCATTTTGCTTGAATTAAAATGTATTTAATGGTAATGGAGTCAATTCCAATGATGCATTAAGCATATGACGAAAGAAACTGCGCAAGTCGATCTCCATCTAACTCAAAGATGTCTATTCAGTGACGTCATATCTTTTCCTCCTCAACAAGACTCTCAGTGGGTTTCAAAACTAAACTGATGTTCTGCAATTAACGGGTGTCGCGTCAGCACAAATAAACTCCACTATTTCTAGATATTTTACACGGTATTATTCAATGTACATTCTAACAAATATGACGACTTTGTGTTCTCTCTTTTATTAAATATTTAATTACTGAAATAGAAATATTGAATTAACAGTTGAAACTTGGGATCAAAAAGTCCATTCATGCTCATTTGACATATTTCAGTGAACCGCGCTAGTTTAATTTTGGAATCAGTTCCGCATCTGAAAGAAGAAAAAGTGAACATCACAGCACTGCGTAAGACAGCGAGTACTTTCCTGCGGCAGGGGCGTAGCAAGGGTAAGAGGTGCCAGGTAAGTATTCCACCAATTGTTATCAGTGGCTTAACCAGCTCAAATGATGCCCGAGACATGCTATGAATTTTCGCCCCTTCATATTTGACATTCAGGGATACCAGAAGACATGAGAGTCACTGTGAGCGAGTTGTAAGCTCTCGACTTCGAGATCGGAGGACAGTGGAGCAGCAAGGATATGTAGCGCCCGGGGAATAACATTATTTTTGCCCCCAGTCGTCATCAGTGTCTTAGCATGAGTAAATGGTGCCTGGTATATGGCACCATTTTTCCTCCCGCTCATCATATATTTTACATTAAACAGTGACAAGAACGCACTAATATTTTATCTCTACAGCGCCCCCCAATAGTGGCGCAGGAGGGGGAGACTATACTCCCTTGCTCTCCCCCCCGGTTGCTTCGCCTCTGTCCGGCTGTTATGTTTGTTATTTGACTGTTACGTCGTATATACTGACAGTACTGCCTGAAGCATGCGATTTAAAAAATTGTTCTGTCCAAAATAAGTGAATCTGAGTCAAAAAAATTAAATGCGTTGCATTTAAAATAGATTTAATCAGCTATTTTATGTCAAACACGTGCAAAACTTAGAAATATCTGAATGGTATTATAAGAATTTAGAAACTGTCTAGGAAAAATAAATGTTCCCTTTCCTGCAAAGGAACCATCTAGTCAAAACTGTGAAATTCTTTTATGTTCTTTGATACGAAGGATTTTACTTTCTGAAGACGATGATCTCTCGTATGGTAAGTATTCCAGTCATATAATAATAGCTTTTCATTGTAAAAAATAGGGCCCGTCCATGAAAGTTTAAAAATCTGATTATGAAGAGATCACTCTACACGATAATAGACATCTAACCTTATTTCCAGTAACAAAAATAATGTTAAATAAAATAATCCTATGAACAGCCCCTGAAACAAGGCTCAATATAATGTTGAAATGATTTCTCCCCTTCTTCTTAAGTATTTCTCATCAATCCTAGTTAACTAAGTGATTAAAATTACCTTGGGGAACGTTATAAAACCGTTACAAAAGTTTTGAGGGTACTCGAGAGCAGTTTTGGACCGACCCTTGTAATTTTGAGACTTCAGACGACAAATACGACGCGTCACCTACCTTCCCAAGCTCCATAGCCTACAGCATCAAGTGAGGGCATTCGACACAAGTCGGCAGATTTAGTGTACATTAGAAATCCATCCAGAAAGAATGATTGCGATATCGGGTCTTCAACTTACGATTCTTAAATTTCGAGACTTTTATCATCAGTCGACCGAAACCCAAGAAATATTGGCAAATTATTTCCAGATGGCAATAAGAAGTGCTTCGAGAGCTGAGGCAAAATACAGAAATATCCATAAATCGCGAGAACTTTTACACCATCAGTAACAAATTAATCGTTGAGAGTTTTTTCAATTCGTATCAGAAATTTAAAATATCAACTATGGAGATTTGAGATGAGAAAAATTGGCTCCAATAAAACGATCCGAATTTTTGAATTTCTTGCAGTTTAGCATCTTTCGGAGAGTACTGGTAATTGAAGAATCGTGATAAATTATCTGTCCGAATTCACTCTCTTGGGTAGGCTGGACCGGGACGGGTTGCAAATTTTAAAAAAGTAAATCTGTCTGAATTCGAACAGTTTTCTAGCTATTCATCGAAACCTTATATCATTTTTAAACTAATTATTTATAAATATATCTGAATGTTTCTATATGCCCAAGTCTTTTCTTCAACAAAAAATAAAAATAATTAGGAATAATATTGTGTACTATAAAAACAAATAGAAGGTGTTCAGTAAAAAGAGGCATTTTTTAGAAGAAAAAAATACTTTCGTATAAAGTAATCTTATGGAATACGAGACTATGTTGTAACGAATTGTTTTCAAGTTTCGATCTTATCTTTTAAATACTTGACTAAGACGGCTTTACCAGTTTTTTTTATTTGTTCTGGAGGCACAAATTGCACGAAATGTGGAAAATTGTGATTGTTCATTTTTTTCAAGCTTGAAAAACCAGTTCTTCAAATTGCTTGTACGATAAAACGACTTCATTTTGTTAATAGGTAAATAAATCTATTTTTGATATAAAAATTGGCTATTTCTGAGTCTGACGTTACAATGTATATAGGTTTTCCAAATTCACGGTATTTATTTCCAGCAAAGTAAGTAGCTCCATGTTCGGAAAGAATGCTAACGGTAAAATAGATTTCTTCTGAACGCACTAACTTTCTTCCTTAGGGAAAAAGGCTGATCAAATAAAAGAGCGCCCAGTGCAAGGAGATAAGATGGAAAAAGAAGACACAGTACGCCTTTATCCACTTCACACATTTGCTTGTTTTTTGGGCACATTTACTTCTTCCCTATTTGGCTTTCAAATGCTCTTTGACTCGAGATTGATATAATTCCATTGCTCTTTCAACTGAATTTCAAAACGAAGAGTTATGTGGATTCTGTGCAGAATCTTGCTCCAAAACAGAGGTAAAAGCTTTTGAACTTCAATGAAAAACAGCTTTTTATTTTTCTGCATTAATCTCGATTAGGCAAATAGCTGGCGAATTTTAGGTTTAAGTATAGGAAGTTGTGTAAGAAAAACGAATTTAAACATCACCAGAGATCAAAATTATTAGCAGCAACATAAGAGATATATGAAAAAGACGAACTATATTTGCAATTTGTGTTAAATGCTTAGAAAGAAAAAATATATGAGTACAGCAAAACAAATTACCAACTACTTCAACTTGGGATATTTTTGTTACTTAGAGGGCTGAAGTGCGCACTCTTATTTAATATCCACCTCTCTTCTTCACAAAATTACTAGTGTTCTAAAAGATTTTTCACATTTGGATTGCATTTATGAAAAAAGCTGATTTCTAATTTGACGGATCAAAATTAGGATTTAATACACTGAGAATAGATTTGAAATTGGCATTGTTATTGGAAAAACCTTCACGGCATCTTCATCGAAAATGTTTCATCTCTCCAAAATTCGTCTACAAATACCATTATTTTTCCTTCTAGATAGGAATAAATGCGTTTCTTCTTCCTCACCGAATTTTCTATTTTTAGGGTTGTAGAATCATTTAATTCGTTGCCGCATTCTGCATTTTTAACTTCACTTTTTATCATAAATATCAGATGGAAAAGATAATAAGTATTGAGTATCCCTTTGCGACCATATGATAAGTTTCCCTGTCTTAAAACAGTCTAACCATTATCTTTTGTAGATCGAAAAAGAAAATAATTCCGGAATTGATACTGCTACTGACTGAAAACAGACTGGAAGGAAAGAGGATTTTAGAATTAATTATTTTTTAGCAAAAATGATGTTAATCATTAAGTTTCATCTATTTATTAGTTTACTAATCAACTAAACCCTTCAGTCTACAAAACTAACCATTTGAGTTATCATCTGACCAATCAGGAGAACAAAATTTCGGAATCTGTTTACTGCTTATATATTTATCTATCAGTTCCTCCACTTGGAAAATCCAATTTTTTTAAATGTTTGTAACGAATTCACAAGCTTTACATTGTGATTCAAATTGAAACACCAAAAAAATCACAAAAGATGGGATTAAAGCGATACTTTGTTACACCAGAAATCTACTTTTAAGTTATTGCACGATTAAAGACACTTAAAGCAAATCTATAGAATTGTCGCTAAAAGCTCCTAATTGCATCAAAGTTCGTTCTTTGTTATTTATTTTCCCGTGCTAAAATGAGTAGCTTTTATCGATACATATCCCAATTTAAACTCAATACCAGTTCCTTTTTGAGTTAAATGCAGTTCACTCTTCACTTATATATTTTTAAGTAGATGTCAGGGCAAGATGGGAATGGCTTATTTTAAGTTCATATTACTAGGTAACGCTACCCTACTGATAATACCAGCCCTCTATACTGCTGTGCATTAAAAAATCCGATAATGAGATCACTGACTCCATGTCATTGTTTGTTATATGGTGTTCGTGGTTTTTGCCTGACCCGTTGTAATTTTCAAAACCTTCAACGCAAGATCTAGTGGACTAGCAGTTAAGATATTTGTTTATTCTTTGCTATTCATGGCTACCTTAGATAATATGCTTTTAAAATCACTATTTATTTTTATCTAATTCTTGTTGATCCCACAAAAAAAGGCTTTTAACATTGCCGATGAGGGCAAGATGACGAGGTCATAATCTAGCCCTAAGTGCATTTTAGTGTTGTTTTTTTTGAAGAATATACGACTTTTTAGTTATTTTGTATAATTTTCTTGAGCTACATGTTCCACTATCTGTTCCATCACATGTTTCAAGATGTGAGACCTGCAGAATATATTTTAATAAGATTACCTATATATATGAAAGAGCTGTCGGTTCAGAAATACATACACAAGGTGGAAGAAGAAAGTTTAAAGTAGCAAAGATGACCTGCTAATCAAGGAAAAAATACTTAGAAACGTTTAATTAATTAGTGTTCTGCCCTAAAATTTCGAAATATAAAAATGTATTGAACTTTTTTCATAATATTCATTTTGCTTTGCTTATTTTAAATGGAATAATAACTTTAATAATATTAAAATAAAAATTTCTCAATTTAGTGCATTACAGTAAAAGGTCAATCTAATAATGTATGCGAAGAAAAAAAACTACCTCAGAAACTAAATTTATTAAAAATGGTTAAATGGTTAAAACATCGCCATTTTGCCCTGACTTCCCCTATATTTATTATGCAGAAAAGGAAAAATAAATTAATATATATTTTTTTTCAAGCAAGTAAATAGCCCTATCCTTGTATCAGTGACATCCTCACTCTTGTCCATTCCGGAACCGTGTTCTTTCTGTCAGGGAAAAGGTGATTTTTATTCACCTTCTAAGTTCCCCCTGGGGTTTCCCTTCTTCCGTAGATTTTGAGCTGTGACCACGGTATCTTACTTTATTCTGCCTTCTTATTTTGCAGAGAGATACAGAACATCTTCTCTAAGCAGCTACATAGTATGTCATTACGAAAATTCTGTTAATACAAGGACTCAACAGCTCGTTCAGAAATCCCTGGATAACTTCACAATGCATCTACCATTGAGCTTATCCACAGAGATTGTTTTAGCATATAATTATCACTTAAAGTCACACTAATTAAGCATAGTATGATGATAAATAGAAATATTTAACCAGAATATGAAAAAATGACCTCGGAAAATTTTGTCTTCGTTTTGAAAATTTGTAAATTATATGCTTTTTGCAAAATGTCTAAGGTGTTTATATACTGCAGCTGAAATAGCACTTAACTAGTAACTAGTAACTTAGTGAGGTGAAAGAATTTGGTTAATGGTCAGAGTTGAGTTGATTCAATTCCTACGACAGTAAATAAAAATTTAGATGTTTGTCACCTGTATATTGTGCCTGTAGAGAATATTTAGTCAAGCAGATTTAAACTAACCTCATGACTACACCTAAGTCGAAAATATCTATTCATAGTCGCGTTATTTCTGATGTACAAGGAATAAAAGTGTAACAGACAGCATTCTGCTGATATCTCGATATTTATTTCAAATTCGCACTGTCATTATTTCTGCTTCATTGATGAGTCACAAAGAAACATTTCAACTCACTGATTCTTCCTAATCCTTTGATATTTATTAGTCCATAATTTATATTTTCTTTTGCTCGAGTGCAGTTGTGAGAAACAGTGGCAAACCATTCAATACACATGAGCGCACCCGATACTGAAAAAATGAAAAGAGATAGGCCCGATCTGATTTCTTGCATGCGCTGTTCTGGTATTAAGAATTGCAAAGATGCAAATCACATGCAAATTTCAATCCTATAATTTCAAGTTATTTTTAACTCCAAGGTTCAGCGCCCTTTTATCTAAATCTCTTTCTCCCTCCCTTCTTTGCTTCGCTCCTTCTTCTTTTATTTATGCATTCCGCTTAATTCTTTTTCTTTCACATTATTTATATTCTTTTTCCTCTCGTCATAATTTAATTCTTTATCATTTGCTTAAGTTCTTTCAGGGCGTCGCGAAAATGAGATTTCTTTCTTTATTCATAATAATACAAAAGTTATTCCTTGATTTGCATGTCGCAAAGACGATAAAAATTGAGAAGTTTCGTGCGTTTGATTAGATGACTCTAAAAAATATACAAAATAGTCAACTGGGACGAGGATAAATTATCTTTTTTCTTTCTTTTCATATCTCGATCTCTATTATTCTTCAGGCTTTATTTGCTTATTATTACTTTATTTAGATGATTTTTCTTTTTAGCAAAGTCAAAAATTATTTCATAAAGTTCTTATTAGCTTTAAGGGTAGCTTTTAAATGGATATAATTCGAAGAAAATGCGAAAGAAAAAGATTTATGTCTGGTTGTTTATTGTTTAAATGCAATGAAATAGAATTTTAAAAGCTATTTAAAGGCGTCACCAAAGCTTTTTTTTGTCTGAAGGGCTGTTAATAAGATACTTTTTCTCTCAAAATTATATTGCTATTGAAGGTCTGTGTTTTGTCATAGAAATGAAAAAGAAACGTTTTCCTGTTGAATATTTTATACGAAAAACTGACCGAGAAGTAAAAATGTGACTACAAGTTTCATTTTGTTTTATTTATTTAATTTTTATAGAAGTATTAACAATTGGGAATTTTTCAATTTTGTTTCATGATAGATACTTTGAAGAAATCATAAGAATGATAAAGTTTCGAAAGCATGCAAAATCATTTTCAGCAAATGCATGTTTTGTAAACGGCAAAACCACGAAGAAAACGAGACTCTTCATTCTACAATCACTGATGATGGATATATGATGGAATATTGATGAAGGATGTATGATTGCATATATTTCTAAATGACATACTTTGTGCTTGTAAGAGATTTTACAAAAATGCGTTAACTAGATTTTTGTATTTCAGTCATTACCTTTCAACCAACAGTTACATAAAGTCATATATCGCCTTTGGTGTAAAGGTTACAACCATTCTAAACTGAAAAATAAAATATATATTCTAAATAGAATGCATCATGCAATATGTTTGGGAAATATTGTTATAAAAGCATCTAATATCAATACGAACATTGTATAAGAACTCAAACAGTAAGTTGCATCAAATAATACAGGTAAACTCTAATAATAAATTTATAATGACTTATTATTAGTTATTAATTAGCCAAACATTTGCCAGCGGTAAAGTAGAGAGAGAAAATTGTCGTTTGAACTCAGTTAATTTTGCATTATATTTGGATACCTGCAGAAAAAAAACCTCTAAAGACGCCAAAAATGAATGGTAAATATAGTTATCCTCGACCTGGCCGAAGCCGTGCGATCAAATTACAGGTAGCGCGAAGCAACCCCACCCAAATACTTCAACTTTCTTTCTTTCTCTTTTTCAACTATCTAAAAACAAAAACAAAACAATTGAACATTCAAAGTGGAAAAGCAAGGTTAAACAATTCTAGCAAAATGAATAGTATGTAAGAACGGGTGCAAAATGCCATAGAATGTGAACAAAATTTCAAACAATGTAAGAATTAAAATATAATATTGATTCATAAAGTAACAATTTTTCATCATTTAAATTCTGTACATGACAAAACCAATTATAATAATGTATTATCTAACTTCGTTTTAAGTGCATTTTAAGATACACCTCTCTTCTAGGATACTGAGTACAAATTATTTTACAAATACGGATTTATTTCCAAAGACAACGCATGCAGTACATGAAACACGAAATCCTTATCCAGTATGGAGTAGAATAGGACCACAAAGAATCAAGGACACATATAGATATTTTAAGGTTGCATTCTTGTAGATTTCTTCCCCCGAATCAAATTGTCCTCCTCCTCCTTCTTTTTTCTTTCAGGATAATTTTCCTTTCGAGGATTCTTCATACAGTTTTTTCAAAAGTACAGATTCAATCTCAAAGACAACGCAGACTATATAAAATACGTGTTCTCTAACCAGTATGAACTACAAAAGGACAGAACGAGGAAACGTAAAGATATTTTAAGGTTGCATTCGTATAGCTTTCTTCTTCCAAATCACATTGTCCCTCCTCTCCGATTCAAAAAATAACCGTTGTAGTAAATCAAATTCTTCCTCCAATACGAAACGCGATAGAGTTATTCAAAATGGCCAGATTTCTTGCTTTACTGGCTGGAAATTTTTTCTGTAAGATCGCCAGGGCGCGATAGGGCACGTCTTGTGTGGGGTGCACACAATGGGAGACTGGGGAGCGTGATAAATAACGACGTCAGGGGGCGCTGAATTCTCTTAATTTTTATCATTTCTCTACCCTTTTTCTCTCTCTCTCTCATTTATTCATTTATTTTTTGTTTAAATCTTCTGTTGGAAGGTTTCAGAAACGAAAGGATTTATGGAAGGATATTCCTAGTTCCCTCTCCCGTGAAAAAAGGCATTCTTCTTTTCCAGAAAGGGACTTAATTTACTTTCTTTTGGGACAACGTCTCAAAACCTTCTCAGCGTACTGAAGTGAAGTGGGAATCATGAGCATGCTGAGCTATTGAATCTCAAATAAATCTCTATATTCAAAATAACTGGCAAGACCAAAGAACGTGTCCCCCAGGCCAATGGAGGAGTATTTAATATATTCAGAGATTAGAATACACAGAAAAACTCGCTGCTGAGACCATGCTGGATCAATGACTCGTCAGGCCATAATCCACTCGTCCTTGACCATAATCCATCTGAGGAACTCAGCGTCCTGTCAACAACTGTCTCAGAACAACTGGAATATTCCCAGAATTCTCTCGCACACTCCCATTGCGTCACCAAGCATATCCGGTCATTTGACCGCCAGTGTCCACTATCAAAGGCAACTGCTCCTGGGAAAGAAATTAACATTCCTTTCCCACCTGATGTTTGTCAGGTATACGTTACATCTTCTTTGACAGATTTGAAAATTTCTTTTAAAAAATTGAAACGAGAAGGAGAAATAAAAGGGGAAAAGGAACTTTTCTTATCCCTACCTATTTATTGTGCATTTTGTTGGAACTGCAATTTTTGGGATTTTTGCAGGGGAGGGTAGTAAAATCTCACACACTTTCTGGATGAGATAAATTCTTTCTATAGCTGATACAATGTATTTCTGATAAATGGTGTGAGGAAACGTATCATTTATCACTTTCTGTAAGTAATGCGATAAAAGAATGCAATAAAATGAAGAATCCTTAAAATAACTTACGTGTTTCATAACTTTTAGGGGATTTTCATCAAGTTATTCTTTTAGTTGGATTTCAGGGGAAAATGGCCAGTATAAAAATAATATACAAGTTTAACTTTTTGTTGATTTCATCTCAGAAGAAATATTTTTGAATGCATAGGGTTCAGAAACTTCTTGAACCTTCTATCAAAAATTACTGATACTATTTTACCATAGTTTTGTAGAAAACAAATTCACAGTAGTAACTGATATGATTCATTAAGAATGTCAATGCACTTTTTCAGATTTATATGGTTATGTTACAGCTACATTCTTTTGGATGAAATAAATAACTATAACAAATAATATATATTCATAAAGCTAATAGAGGATTGTTATTTTACCTTCGGCCATGGATCGAATATAAAATCTTTTTACCCGCTTATTTTAATTAAAGAATTATTTGTCTTAAAAAGTGTTTTCCTTTATCTCAACTGATTTCTGCATGCTAGAAATATTTTACACAGGCTTACCTTCCTGTAAAAGTATAACCTATTGAGCCTATTGTTCTAGATCTTTTATCCTTAATGATTTTTATATATTCAACTGTTTAGAAATTAAATAGGATGCATTAATCATTGAATACTTTTTAATCTGCTTTGTTCCTTGACAATGGTCGTTTTAAGGTATCATTGTATTTGATTACTTTTATCTTCGACATGTTTCCGGTGAATAAATTTATTTTACAATCTTTTCTTACTTAAACTATTCACCATAAAATATTTTATGCTGTGCATTCTTTTTTTATATTTTTCACTAAACCCTTTCCAAATAATTTGAATACGAAATTCTCATTATGTTAGAAATGTTACTTTTATTTTGATATTTTTAATAACGTTTCAAAGTTAGATATTATAACAGTTACATTAAGATTATTTATATTTAAATGACAGAAATTATTCAAAAAATTGCTTCAAAAATCAAACATAGGGAAGACTGATGTACCTTTATCATAATGCACCTTGGATCACTAGCTGCTATCTTGTAGCAAACAGTTGAACTTTCTCAAGCTATACTCACTGGTACTCAGTAGACACCTGTTGCTGTTTATGAGTGCAACTGTGAAATTGTTTTTTCGATGTAAAAAGAAATTTTTTTAAGGAATTATATTTCTTTATTTACAAACTTCAAGAATTGTTTTAAGATTTCCTCTACATTCCAATTTGCCCTGCATAATTTGGCAAGTGAAATACATGTTATTTATAAGTTCAAACGTAACTTGTAAAGATTATCATGTGTTAGAACAGAAAACTGTCACCTCTTGTAACATAGATCGCAAAGTCATCCTCTGCCATGGACTACTGATCCTACAAGGCACCTGATGTTAAATATACTGGTCTTTTTCAGATTATAACACCCTGCCACACAGCAAGAGGGGATAAACTTACGAAAAATATTGTGCCTTGAGCTATGAAAAAAAGCATTTGAAGATGTGTTTGTTGAAAGAGAAAAGAACATTTTGATTAGAGAGTCGTTTCAAGTTAAATTTCTAATATTTACTCGGCATTTGACGGTTTTAAAGATGTCTGGGAAGGAGAAATTTAAATATAATCTTTGGTACGACACTAGAAGAGCATTTTCTGAAACAGAAGATATCTATTTAGTAGAGTAAATAAACAAAATGGTAAACATGAACTATGGATTGACAGACAGAGAAGGGATTTTGGAGTCTGCTTTGTAAGTTTGTTGTGGCCAATAATAAGAATCGAGCTGTAAAGTGGAACGAAGAAAAAGCTCTAGAAGAATAGTTGTGACTATTTATGACAAGACGCGGTGCAAAATTATCCATCAGAGAGA
Organism: Araneus ventricosus; assembly: GCA_013235015.1. NCBI lineage: Eukaryota > Metazoa > Arthropoda > Arachnida > Araneae > Araneidae > Araneus > Araneus ventricosus. Next base: position 3,373,980 of record BGPR01000010.1, on the reverse strand, counting down.
TAGGAAAGACAAGTTTGTCAAGGGCAACAGTTTTTAACCCTACCAATATTGAAATCTTTAAAAATCTCGAATACGAACAGTTGAGATTTTTTTTTACTAATTTCCTGTTATCTTATTTTTAATCCAAGGTACATGCGTATAGGTTTCTGAATGATCCCAGGTACAACAGGGTGTGGTTCAAAGTACAAGTCAATCTTCTACCATAAATCCCTTTGCATGCAATTATAATTTTTTTTGATAAACCTTCCTTATCTAACTGTTTATAGAAAGTGAAAACTGAAGTTGAATAGATGTTACATAAAATAGGGCACCTATAAATAAATTAAAAATGTAAATTGTGAGTTTTTAGTCATGTAATGGAAAAAAATGATCCAAGGTAAAACAGATTCTCCTATATTTTGAATAAGAATATAATACATTTTGAATAAAAGCATTTTCTGTATAACATTTTAGAATGAACAGAATCGTTCTGATTCATATCTGTTATTATCATATGCCAAGAAGGTGTTGTTTCGTAACAGAAGTTATGTGGTGTCTCCAAAAATGCTTGGGAAACAAAAATAGATCGAAAACATTTTCAAATTAACGACTCGTCGTAGTACCTGCCAAGTGTTTGAATATACGTAGAAATCACTATTATTGTAGCTACGCTCAATGGCAGAATGGTTAGCATATGATAGCTCGTCTCTTATAAAGAACGCATGTGAATGTGACAGAAACCAGATGAACAGAAAGCGGGCTCACAAGTTTCAACAAGCAACTGATATTAAATTCAGTCGCAGCCCTCCAGTTTCGAGTACGAGACTCCGCCACAGTGTTCATGTTAGCCTTGAAATATATAATCTAAAAAAATAATATTTTTTGTAAACAGAAACTGTCAGAAGTTAGGTATTTCCTGAAAATTGAAAATAATTTAAAGATTGAAAATTTCTTTAAAACAATTGAATGGCATATTTTTTTCTAAACATAAGCAATCAGATGTGCAGTTTTTCATTTGAATATAAAGAAAAAAATTTAATTCATTAGAACTTCCAATGTGAACCCTTTAGGAAAGTAATTGTTGTCTTAGTAAGAGTTTAAAACGGTAGGATTGAACTTTTAAATGAAAGCAACATTGAATGTTAGCGCATAAGAACAAAAGCATTTAAGATAATTAAAATTATCTACAGCACACTTCAAAATCAGCAATATTGGTGAATAGGATGCAACCGGAGTGGAAAATGAATTTCATGCTCGAGAAGGAATTTATCAAAGAAAGTTAAATCATAATAATTCCTACGAGAATTATGTTTAATTCTTTCAGAAGAAAAGCTCAGGAGCTCCATCATTATCGAAACAATATTACAGCTTCGATCCCATAATGTAATTATAAATATGCGTTCATTTTATCTAACTATCTCGGTAAATGTATTGTCCTCAGAACACTGCATAGACATTCATGGATTCGTCAATTCTATGAAACAATGAAACCGTCACTATCAATGAATTTGGAAACTGGAATTCCTGAATGATTAGTATGAGAGATTACGGGGTAATATGAGAAAAATGGATAATATATCCCAAGTTAGATGATTTAAAATTTTTTAATAAAACGGTTCTATTTATATATTATCTTTATCATTATATTAAACTTAAGAAGTAGAAATTTTAAAGGAGTTTTTAAAGCGAGATGAAACTGGTTTTACTTAAAGACGGAAAGGTATTATTTGCTACTTAAATTACCAAAAAAATTCCTAAAATTATTTGATAAATTACCTTAAATCACTAAATTTTTATATCAAATATTTTAAAAGTGGATAAACTTGGTAAATATATTTTTATTCTCTTATTAGAATATTCTTTGTTTTGTTTTTGTTGACGCTTCTGATATTTGGAATTGTATAGAAATAATCAACAATTGGAGAAATGTCGGTTGCGTTTTCAAAAACAAAATCAAATGTTATGTACCTTTCTGAAAACATTATCAATTCTTATCAATCAGAAATATTTTTCAATTATTAAATTAATGTACCCTCAGTCGGAGGTCCTGAGTCAGTGCGCTCAAGACCTCTGGTTAGGTCAATCTGTGACGCTTGGCATTATATTATGTTAGCTCAAACGAAATAACTTAAATAACTTGATACCTGGAAAAGTATCAAGTTATTAGGTTCTGATTTTTGATTCTGCTAAAGGGAATCTTAGTTAGGATTATGATTCACCTTGCATGCTTTATTCATTCACACACACACATCTTTCATTCATGTATGCAATCGCATCAGATCGTTAGAATTGAAGTAACAATCATAAAAGTTGGAACTTTTAGTTTTCATATATAAACATGATAGGTTTTGTGATAGAATGATGTTGGATTTTACAAAAACACAACGGCAACGAATAAAAATCTATATACCTATCGAGTAATGCCCCAAATGAAGATCTATAATACTGCCAAACGGTTCCTACCATGGACAAACTAGCATTGCAGAATTAAAAAAAAAAGAGAAGAGCTTCCGTCATCTAGAGGGAACATTACTATCTATTTCATTGCTTCCACTCAATGTACGAAGTTTTATTCTGTGATATTAGTTATGAAATATTTTGTATTATATTTTTAACCTAATTCTCATAGATATCATTCAGTGCCATATATGAAAATAGTCAATATTAAATTTTAGCAAATTTCACTGTTTTCTTTAAAAAATCGTAAACGTAAGATATTTCTAATGTTTATAGCAGTAGATGGGTAATAAATTTAATAGGAATGAAGAATACAAAATTTCCATAATATCCGTAATCTATCTCAATACATTAAGGAAAAAATTTCATTCCAGTGAGCAGAAAAAAAAGAACGTCTTATAGATAAGAAACTTACACAAGTACTTTTTGACTTTAAAAAATAACACCTATAATTCTCTCTGAAATACGAAAAAAGAAATACCCATTAAATGCTTCTGTTGAGAATTTATGTAGACTTATGTTTTCCCAGAATGGTTGAAACTGTATTACTTTGTTTTCACCTTCAGGAATTTATTGCTTATTTCTTACGACAGACATATTAAAAGATATTATGCCTTCGCTGTAAAATTGTCTTGATTTATTATATATGCATGTTTTTTCAATGAATTGAGAACACTGAAATAAAAAGGATAAATCACTGAGAATTTTAAATTATGTACTTTAAAATTAGAAAAGAAAAGAAAATATAAGAAATGCTTTATTCTCGAGACTAAGGAATTCAGGTAAAAGCATACTTACACCATGTATCCAATATTCGAAGATTATCATATTCTTTGCTTCAAATAATTTTCCCCAGTGGATAGGAGGAATGTTCGGTGTATTTAATTTGTAAGCTAGCATGATATTCATTAAAGGCGAAGGACTTTTGTTAACATTCTTTTTATCATTAAAAAGAAGATCATTTTAGCTGTAAACCCCCAAAACAGATTTTGATCAGGATTTCTTGGAGAGAAACTTACATGAAACATCTAGATTTCGAAATTTATAAAGAGATCACGAATGCTTGATTGCTGCATGAAAGATCTGATGCTTTATTAACACGTTCAAATCTGACTGGACCTATTTGTAACAGTACATAGCATAATTTTTCCAACATCAGTTCTGAAAGGTTAATAAATCCTTCGCATGCACTTTCAAGCTCAAGTAGGGTGCATCACGCACGGAACCTTCAGAAAATTCCCTTCAAATGAGTGCGCAAGGTCCACTTATAATCAGAAACTGTCTGCTGCGCTCATGTCCAAATACTTCCTTCATCCATCTTTATCGAAACCTCATTTGTTGTAAATCTGCTTATGCTATTACGTGAGAATGCCCGTTCTGCATTGTTCCACATTATGTGGAAAGGAGTCTGATTCACGAAAATTTGATAACTCCCAGGTAAGCGTGCAGTGATATATTTAGTCTAAAAGGGCCTCGAGCCCATTATACTCCGATACTGAAGACGATACTTTTCGACTAGAAACCATGGCCCCATAAATTGGTTGGGAAGGCATCTGTTGCAGCGCTTATCATTACCAGCTCTTCCCTCAAGGTATTTTTAATATATTTTGGGTATTTTAACAACTGTACATAGAAAGTTCCTTGCTTGTTGCAGAGGAAAAGAAAAGGGACAGTGCAGGTAGAATCTGGAAGGAAGGGAGAATTGAAGGATCCCTTGGGTAGCTCCGGATTGGGATACCCGCGCTAAACTAAAGAAAATGAGCTCTTCAGAAAGTGAGAACTAGTACAGGAGTCACAGGGAGAGGGTTATTAGCGAGGGCATCATCATTACGACCCCTTTAGTGGTCGCACGTTGCGTATCTCACCCCATTCTCCTGTGTTAAAATTGTTTTTTGTTGTGTTCCTCATCTTCGTGCAAATTATTGAATCGTTATTCTGAATCCCCCTGTTTACTGAAATGGCCACAGGTAAAAAATAAGATTATTATCCCTTTTAGCATGTAATGTAGTATGAAACAGATTATTAGTCAAACAGATTTAAATTAACTTTACGAATATATATAAATAGAACATATCCACTCACATTCGTTATTAATTCTGATGAATTTTTCATCCTTATATAATGACGAAAGGCAAAATTTTTGCGCAAACCTCTCTCACCCTAATCTATATTCCCCTCACCACCACCACTCCCATTTTCGAATGAAATCGAAAAAGCATTTCTCCGCCATACATTCTCTATGGGGAAAAAGCTTTACACAGTTCGCCATCCACAACCACACAACGGATGTCGGCAATTTGTATATCATATGAAAGCATATTACGTCTAGATATGTCATCAAAGGTCCCCCCGTTTTTGAACGAAATCGAAAAAACACTTCTCCACCATACATTCTCTATGGGGAAAAACCTTTATATAGTTCGCCAGACACAACCATCCGACGGATTTCAACAATTTGTATCTCATATGAAAGAATATGACGTCTAGATATGTCATCAAGGGTCGTCTGCCACCTACCCACCCTTAATTTTTGAGAGATATTGCAAAATAAACGGAATATATTGACAGAAATTTATTGGCAAAATAGTACCGTGTTCCTGAGCCTCAAAAATTGGACCGATTTCGCCACTTTATTACGTCACTTATATCAAATAACTAACGAGTCAGAATGCTCCTCCTTATTTTCGTAAGTTTAAAATAGTATTTTTCATTTGTATGCAGTTCTGTTGCATTTCATTAAAATTTAATTTTACTAATAGTAAACGATTTTGTTAAGACATATCTATAAATATTATTATCTTTGTCTTAGTTACTATTTAATTTAAAATCAATAGCAAACGATTTTGTTTCCTTCCTAAATTTATTTTTATTATATTGGAAACAAGAAAATTAGTTGTTGTTAAAAACTTTTACGGAATGCAGCGTTGTTAGATAAGAGAATGAAGTTGTTTCTGGAATAAACATTTTAATTTTTAGATAACTTTTTTGTTTTCATCAATAATCCCAACAGTTTCATCAAAATGGCGTGTCGATAATATTGTAAAGTACCTACTGTAGATGATGGAAACTGTTTATTTAGGGCGATATGCATCTGAAGACTTTCATACCGAAATTCGTGAGAAAGTTATACAAAACATTACAACTAGTTTATTGAAAGATTTTACAATTTTAAAAGAATTTCTTGCGTACAAAGAATATGAAATCTACTATTGTTTTTGTAGTCTGTTCCAATGATCTTCATGCAGTATTTAAAACTGAAAAAAGTAGTGTCTGAGAACCTCGAAGCAGCGAAGTGGCAGGAGCAGTGCTGAGCAAAGTGGGTGCTGGACGCGAACATCCCCGGAGGGCGGCGAGAGTGGCTATTAATTTTTATAACAGATAAGCTTTCATCCATATCTCAAAGATTTTTTTAAATCTTAGCTTGATGCTTATTATTTCCGCTTGCATTATTTCATACATTGATGGACAATAAATAAAAAGTTAAACGTTTAATTTAACTCAATGATCCATCCTGATCTTTTAAGATTTATTAGTCCGTAGTTTATTTTTTTCTTCTGCTTCCGCCCGTTTGTGAGAAACAATGGCAAAAGATTCATTAACACTTGCGTACCCGATACTGAGATGGTCCTGATTTATTTTCTGGCATGCGCTATCTAAAGTTAAGAAATGTAAAGATGCAAATTGCACGCAAATTTCATTCCAATAATCCGAGAAATTTTTTACTCACCAGCGCTGCACCCATTTCCTAACTTGCTTCCTTTTCCCCTTTATTTATACGATTCCGCTTAATCCTTTTCCTTTTGCGTTTTTTATACTCTTTTTTTACTCTCGTCATAATTTAATTCTTTATCGTATGCTTAAGTTCTCTCCGGGCGGCGAAAACTATATATATTTTTTCCTTCTTTATAATCAGACGGAAGCCATCACTTGATTTCATGTCGCGAAGACGAATAAATATTGAGAAATTTTTGCGCATTTGATTAGATGGTTCTGAAAAATATAACAATATAAACAACTAAACGAAGATAAATTATCTATATTTTTTTATACTTTTACTATCTCGATCTCTGCTATCCTTGAGGATCTACTTGCTTGTTATTGCTTTATTAAGATTGTTTTTCTGTTTGACAAAGTCGAAAGTTATTTCATGAAACTCTTATTAGCTTGATTGGTAGCTCTTAACTGAATAAGGTTGAAGAAACTGGTTGGATGTTTATTGTTTAGATAGAGGGAAGCCATATTTTTGTAATCATCAAAGCTGCTTTCGTTAGAGAAGGTATTAATATGGCATTTTTTTAAATCTCAAAATATACTTTTATTAAATGTCTGTGTTTTTTCTTAGAAATTAGAAGAAACATTCTGTATTGAAAAAGAGACATTTCTTCACCGGTATATTTTATGTAAAAAATATGAACACAAAATATAACAATATGACTAGAAGCTTCATCTTACTTAAGGGGAGTCAGTACCCTAATATACTCTCAAAAATTCGATTTTTTTGATTTTTATATATTCGAAACCTCCATTTCATGACCTTTATAACGATATAAGTCTTTTGCTTGTGTTCATATTAGAAGTAAGTTAAAATAAACTTTTGAAAAATGTAAACAAATTAATGTAACACAAATATTTTCTTTTAACTTGAATTATCTCAAAATGGTATTTTTGAAACTGCGTGTACCTTTTTCCCAAAATCTACTTTATATATACTCTTGAAATTGTTTCCGCCTATTCTATACATATAAATGTATAAACTGATGTGAAATGTTTTTCTGATATTCCAAAAATAATTCTTAACACTGTTGATCTCGTGTTAGAAAACGGTATTTTTTGAAAAATTCATAGTGACATTCGGTTAAATTTTTTTTAAACCAAGCTATATTTATGTAAGATTTTCATTTCAGTATAGAGATAAATGTTGATTTAAACTGTATACAAAATTTCAAACATGTTTCTATAGAAGATTGTGAGAAAAGGTACATAGAAAATGGCCAATTTAACATTGGCGGTATAGAGGGCATTGACTCCTCTTAATTTATTTCTTTTTTTCAGGAATATTGCTAAAAAATGACCAATTTAACATTGGCGGTATAGAGGGTATTGACTCCCCTTAATTTATTTCTTTTTTTCAGGAATATTGATTATCCAAAATTTTCCAATTTCGTTTGGTGATATAAATGTTATAAGCTCTAAAATACTAGAAATCATAAGAATAATTAGTTCTTTAAAAAAATGTGGAATGTATTGTCGTTGAAAGTGTTTCTGCATGCGTTGTTCTTGCTTTTCTATGCGAGACATCTACAAAAAAACATTTTATTTGCAGAAATTAGTTATTTTGGATTAAAATTTTATTTTGATTAAGAAAGCTAGAAACAAGTTTTTAATTACCATGAACAGTTTTCTATTTGACATTATGTTCGAAATTTGAGATTCATTATTATCTTTTCACTAGAGATTATTACATACCTTATTGCATTACATTACACCACCTGCATTTCCGTGTTTAGAGCCATTTGCATCCTTTCCGGTTAGGATGGATGGAGGTGAATTTCATTTTTTAAGAAAGGACAAAAACAAATAATGATGAAAAGAAACATACATTGGGCAGAACAACATAGGAAACAAAAAAAATAGTAAAAAATAAAAATACGTAGAGGAAAAAACAAAAGAAGAGTCAGAAGTAGCTGGAAGTGTGTGTCAGTCTGGGTGGATGCGTGCTCAATGATTATCCTCTACAATGAGATTGTTCTCATCACATATGAAGCGCATTAGGAGTCGAAGTCGGGTTCTTGATAAGTTATTCCTGATAATGTTTTTCAACTACTGTAATTTAAGTGACACTGTAGGAGTTTGGAAATGCCAGGAGAGGCTAAACCGACATTTTGTGGCATAGTGCATTGGATCTCCTTTTCCTCCACATGAACAGTTGTCATTTGTTCGAAGATTGAAGCGATGAAGGTATGAAGGGAAGGGCCCGTGTCCTGTAACGAACATTAGCTCTTCTCTATTCCATCCTACTGGCTTGTTTGAGACCCCAGGCACTATATCGTGTGTACTGCGGCCAGTTTCTCCGTTATCCTAGTTGTCTTGCCAGATGCTTAAAGCAGCTGACCTAAACTCAGATTTCAGGTAGGAAAGTGGCTTGGGTAGAAAGAAAGTGTCGCCTTTTGTGATGGCTTCTTTGGCTAATTGGTCTGCGCATTCATTGCCCAAATAACCGACGTGGGCTTTAAGCCATCTCAGGTGAATGTGTTTATGGGAGAGCAAAAGGGTTTGAATCTCTCGGACCATACTATGGTGGGATTTAGGATTAAGTATGGCCATTAAACTTGACAAACTGTCTGTCCAAATTTTGATTGGTCTATAAAGGGAAGAAGCTGCTTCAATTACCATTTTAATTGCAAGGATTTCAGCTTGGAAAACCGAATTGTTGTGATCAAGTTTACCTTGCCATGAGGCTATTATTCCATAGTTTTCGAGAGCGCAATATGCGCTACCATTGCCTTCGTCCGTTTTAGATCCATCAGTATATATAGCCTTGGTTCCTGAGTCCCTGTGATTTTCTGCAAATGAAATTTGATTGTGGAGAAGAAAATTATGGGGGTGAATATGAATTCCACTGCTTTTTCTCCCGTAATCTATTGGTCTGAATATAACGGTGAAAAATTTGGATGAAGATCTTGCTCGAGCAACTCGGGCATAAGTTACTTCTTGTTGGATTTGTAAGTGGAGGGGTTGAAGACCGGTGACCACTTGGAGTGCAGCGGTAGGGGTTGTCTTGTATGCACCAGTAATATAAAGAAGAAACAGACGTTGAATAGAGTCCAGCTTTTTTCGGAGTCTAGATGTCATATTACGTCCCCAGGCAGCTGCCCCATGGAATAGTGTTCTTTCTATAACTGTTTTATACAATAGCCTTCTTATGTTCTTGTTGATACCCCAAGTTTTCCTGCGATTCTGCAAAGATGTTGGTATTGATCCATGGCTCTTTTGCGCTGCTCTATTACGTGTGGTAACCAGCTTAATTTATGATCTATTCTAATGCCTAGATATTTTAAATCGTTTTTGCGGCTAATTGATTGGTTCCCCCATTTAATTGTTGGTCCTCTTATAAGATTGCTGAAAAGGACATAGCTTGATTTTTCCATTGAGACGTGCAGTTTATTTTTGTCTGACTAGTCCTTGAACTTGTCCAGTGCTAGTTTTCTGAGCTTTCTGAGACCTTCTCTGGTGTTATTCGTAACGATAAACTCAAAATCATCGGCAAATGCTTGTAGATGAACTCCTTGAGTCCACTGTACCGATAGGATTTCGTCTCCCACGATGTTCCAAAATGCTGGCCTACTACATGAACACTGTGGACATCCTTTGTTCCCAGAGGAGTGGCCCTTCGCTGGTTTGCATCGCTACTTTTCTGTTTCTTAATGTGTCAAGAAGCGTTTCTCTAATGTTGGAGAAGAGAGAGAGGGAATCAAATCTATCTCTGATGCAAGAGTATTGCAGACTGTCAAATGCACCCGAGATGCCTAAAGATATCAACACAGCGTGTTTTTTCTGCCTTCGCGCTTGTTCTAGGAGAGATGTGACATGCAGGAGTGTGTCGTCAGCTGACTTCCCTTCTCTAAATCCGTACTGCAGTGGATGTTGGAGTTTTTTCTCTTTAATTGGAAGTTAAATCTTTGAAGAAGAAGTTTCTTTAGAAATTTACCAAGTGTGGGGAGCAAAGATATTAGTCTGTAAGATTTAATATTCTGTTCCTCTTTGCCCGTCTTGTGAAACAGGATAACAAGTCCAATTTTCAGAGGATCCGGGAAACATCTAAGTTCTAAACGCTTATTGAAAAAGTCTAACAAAAGAGAGAGAAAGGAGTTAAAAATTACTTTTACAATGATGTTATCAAAGTCATCATATCCAGGGGCATTACCATTAGGAATGTTCTTGAGGATGTCATCTATTTCTTGTTGAGAGAACTTTTCTTCTTCAAGGATGGTCTGATGAGGTTGTATCTGTGCTGTTCTTGGTGCAATTTTTGGATACAGTTTTTGTAGTATTTTAGCCCGAATTCTGTGGGAGTTTCTTTCTCACTGCTTTCCATTATTTGAAATTAGTCCAAGGGTGGTTTGTAGGCTTTTAATGCTGACCGGTATGGAGTTCCGTAGGGAGTTTGTGTCTGGGTGTATAGCAGTCTCCAAGATCCACGTTGGGCTCTTTTGACTGATTTCTTGAACAGAGCTCCTTTTTTGACAGAACAATTTTGTAATGAATTCTATCTTCGCCTCTACTCTTTGGAGACGTCTCGCTAGGGCTGTTAATTATTGCTTCTTTATTTGGAGATCTCTAGTCTACCAAGTTACGTTAGGAATAAGGGGGTTACGTTTAATTTTATAAACTTGTTTGCAAGTTTTGTGGATTTCAAGTTCTGGTTGTTTCATTGAACTCTTCTTGAAACAACCAGAACCATTCAACTTGAAAAGATTACTACATATTACAAGTGAAATTAAGTAAACTTTTCTAGTCCTTCAAAATCTTCCAAATGAAATATCTTGTTTCAGCTTATATCAAAGTAACTCGTCCGATGACGATGAGAAAGCAATTCTAGGCCTCATGAAAGGAATAAAATTTTTTAAAAAGCTACTACAATTTTCCAAAAACAGAAAAAACAATGTAAAGTTTCATATGGTTTTATTCTGAATAATGTTAAGTACATGCAGAAATATTTTCCCCAGAATTGGTAACAACCCCAGTACTACAAAATACTGTACAGTATTCACAATGTTTGAAATAAAATGCATGGATAGATTTTATTTTACTATATCTTACAATACAGGTACATACCCATATACAGGTACTGACCATTGAAGTAAAAACTTGCTTCAAAATTTAATTGGATTTTGATCCAATTACAGCCCATATTCAGAAGGCTCAGTTTCTATGAGACACTCGAGTACGTTTAAGTTCAAAGATTTAAGTTCACAGATTGCCTTTGCATGTGTCTTTCCAACATTTACCAAACGTTCTCTATAGAGTTTAGATCTGGACATTTCAGTGGGCAGTGTAGATGTGGAACTCAGTCCTGCTCATAGAACTACTGTCACCACCTCTGACAGCTGAGCTGGGCCCCTGGGCAAATTACTGCACGCGGACCCTAACCACACACCTGGGCGGACTGCTCACTCATAAAAATAAACATCATCAAACTGTAAATAAACAAGACTTAATGCGGAACGACAATACGACAGTGGCACTTGACTTCTGACTGATCAGTTTATAGGTAAGTTGGCATCACTTTGCATCGCGAGTTAAAACCTAACCTCCTCTTGCGAATTATGACTGTGGTGACTAATCATCGGAAGGACGCCTTTCTTCCAATTTTCCTGTCATGTCACGTGCTATCAGGAAAGTCTGAGTTCTAGACACCTTCTGTAATTTAGAATAATATTATGAGAATTTGTGAGTTTTATATTCGGAGAAAATAAATGTAAAAAATCATTCTAATCATACCGGGTCCCATACGCTACGTATGAAAATAAAATGCTTCTTAAAATAAAAACAAAATTTTTTCCTTATCCCGGGCTGGTGGGCCGCACAGTGGACCTCGACCCGGGAGATTTTGCCCCTTCCTCTCGGAGGGCCTGACTACTGTTTAACAGTTCTAACAGTGGAGGATAGCATTACCATCCATAAAAGACCCATCAGATGCGGGGTAAAAATGCAGTATCGTTGGAAGGAATTCAATAGCAAATATTTTCGTGTAATCCTTGGATGACACCCTATCTTCCAGAAGCAGAGGGGAACAACGCCAGACGTGTTGAACATACCCTACACCAGAGATTCTCCACCTGTGGTACGCGTACCCCTAGGGGTACGCGAAAATAAAGTCGGTAATGGTGGACACAAGAAAATATAAAGGATTAAAATAGTTACAGTATTTTGTTTTTCTAAGTTCGTTTGAAAAGTAAAAGTGGAAGTTATGCTTGTCTAAAACCTACGCTCAAAATAAGAAAAAGAAAGCAAAAGAAAACCTGGTAAATTATTGATATTTTGTATTCACCAGCCCCGATTATGCATGAATCATCAGTGTGTTCGAGAAAGCTGTAGCTTCACTATCACGCTAAATTCAATTGAGCGATTTCTGGACTCCAAAAGGGAGCGAACGTAAAAATTCGCCTTTTCGATCTTTTAGTACCGAAAAACGCTCTTTAAAACACTTTCATAGTCAAGAACCTGTTTCGACTGCTTACCCGCCAGAAACTGATAACAGAATCTGAATACGTTGATCCTTTTAGGAGCGTTTTATAATTACTGCTTTGCTTACTAGGGATATTCGAAAAATCATTGGTTAAAAATCATCACGTGACGATTTAGCGTCTTTCCTTATCTGTGTTTACACAAGTTGGGTGCCATTTTTTTATTTTAGGAAGCGCTATCCATGGAAGCGCATTAAAATGAATTGAAGTTAAGAAGATTTGCTCTACGGTGAGTTCCATTTTCAAATTCACTTTATCGTATTTCAAAATCAGTATTAAGTATTTTTTATACGATTGATATTATATTTATGCACATTCTGCAAAATCTTTGTTAAATGACCTGCCATTCTGAACATATCCATGACGTATGTTATAATTGAATGCAAATTTGAAAATTCCTGAGACATTAAGAATAATAAGAGATATCTTCATCCTGAATACATTGTTTTATGACACTTTATTTTTAGAAAATTATATATCATTAAAGATTATCCATTAGGAAGTGCAGGAAGAAATTTAAAATAATGAAAATTAATTTCATCCACTATCATATTAATCACACTTATTTTTATTTTTAATTTATGGTGTATGTAAATTTGGTATCAGCTGTGAATGCATGTGTTAATGTTCAAGTTGATTGTAGCAGTAATAGATAAAAGAATTTTAAAGCAAAAACTTGTGTCCCCCAATTAAAAAAATACTGATAGTGAAATGAAATTTATAGTGTTTATTAATTTTTCATTATTTTAGTATTTTGGACATAGTTTAATAATTAGAAAGTATCTACAGTTTCCATATATATTTTTTTGATTTATGTGTTTATTTTATTTGGATAAAATGTGTACTCCTCATAATAACTTCCATTTTTTTGCAAAATTTAATTTGCCTGTCCACAAAATGCTTGTGTTTGTCAGACTATTCTAATTAAAATTTAGTTATCTAAATTATATCTAATACATATAATATAATTAACATTATATCTATGCACATTCTGCAAAAACTTTGTTAAATGAGGTAATTCCCCTTTTTGGCTCGACTTAAAATAATGAAAATTATCTTTATCGAATATATTAATCACATTTATTTTTATTTATATCACTTATTATATTTTTATGTATACATTCTTAGAATGTTAATGAGAATTTCTTAATCAATCTGGATTTCTTCTTATAGATTTACTTTCCATTGAGATTATTTAAATTCTATGTTTTGTCTCCTATTGATATACAAGTTACCTAACTGATCAAGCCATTTACAAGCATAAAACTAGTTTTTATTTTTATTAATTGTGCACTGGGATGAGTGTTTTTAGTTTAATTGATCCACTATTAGAATATTTGGGGGGGAGGGGGTGCAGTAGATTATTTTGGGTACAATTAGCTTTTTCCATTTCTCTCGCATCTTCATACTTCCCTATAAGCTTCCCTCTACATGTTGAACTCAGTGCTGTAGGGTAAATATCTTTTAAGAAATGATATTTTTTTTAAATTTTTGATTTTAGGTTATGCTATTTAATCATCGACACTGACATCTATAAAATGCCTTGGTATACTTGCTTCAAATGCTACAAAGTTGTTGCAGATAGATTCTCTGAAAAAATAGATGGTATGACTGAATAAACAAAATTGATTTTTTTTCATTGCAGAATAGTAATGAATTTTCTTTAGAAAGTTATACAATGCATAACTTCTTTACTAAATATCATGGTTTTTCCTTAGAAATATAACTGTGTTTATGTCAACTAATTAAAAATTATCATATGTTTAGGAAAATCCATCTATTTAATATAGCTGCAAATGCTTTGCAACTTATATTAAAAAAATTACACACAATTTTTTATGAATAATTTTATTTCTCTCATTCATAAAGAGTTAACTTTTGCTTTAGTTTAAAATTTTGCATGCCATTGCTTGGTTACTAACTAAAGGATCTTACTGTAACTTTTATATAACAGTTATTTTTAATTACATTTGGAAGGTTACTAATTGAGGTCATACTTCATAGTTTAATTGCTATGCCTCTGTTTTTGTCTAAGGTTTACAGACAAATTTATTAAAAGCTCTATTTATAGGGGATATTACTGTTTGTAGTGGACTTGAAAATATTTGTTTAGATTTTTTTTAATATTTTTTTTAGAAAATTGATTGCTAATGCTTGCAGAGTTGTTCCCAGTAACTGGCCCAAGAAAGAAAAAGGTACATTTTTGTTATTCTATCTTAATTTTAAGAGATTTTATAGAATTTTAAACACACACACTTCCAGAATAATCAAAATAATTTTCAAACTCAATAATCATTGTTGCATTGAGGCTGTACTTACACGACAGCAAAACATTGCGAGCTGTTCCCCAATGTCTGCTTTCCATTTACTATAGTTGTATGCATCATACAGTTGTACCAAACAAAAGTCACAAGAAAACGTTTTCTAGAGGTCCCGTGATATACTTCAAAACAAAAAGCTAAATATTATATAAAAATTTGCAAATATGTGTGGGAAACAAATGGATGTGTGTCTCATCTTAAAAATGACAACTATCAATAGAATGGTGTGGGGAGTATGTGTCAAGACCTAATTCCATAATTTGTTCAAAAAGTTTATTCAAAACCTTTTTTTACTGCTCTGTATGTAAGAATAATTAAACCATTAGTTTGTAAACATTTTTAACTAAATGTTTATATGGAAACCAGTGGCGAATCCAGGATTTGGGTCGGGCCCGCCCCGATGAGGTATAAAAAGTTTTGTATCGTCGTGACGAATGTCAAATCTTGTGGTTTATGTAAACCAAAACACTAACTTTACAGACTTTACTCATCTAACAATAAGAATCTTAAAGAACACGACAATACTTTCGATAATTTAACAAAAAACACAATGAAATAAACTAGAAAAAACATTCTTTGACCATGTCAATGCTGCAAATATGAGTGGAATGACTACAAAAGTGAGAACTTTCAAGCCTGTCAAAAACCAGGAAGAAATGTTTTCACTTTCTTTAAAGGGAGATTAAGAAAAAACAGCTGTAGTGATTTTAGATAAAATAAAGAATTCTGGTCTGGCTCTGGTGGGGGGGGACCTGCAGCCCGATAGCCACCCCCCTGGATTTGCCACTGATGGAAACAAAAACCAATTGTTTAAAAAAAATCTGTGTGAGCTATGTCTTTCACTATGTTGCAGAAAAATTTTCTCTAATTAAATAATTTATTTTGCAGGTTTCGGGAGATTAAAGGCTTCATTAGGCAATCAAGGAATAGCAAAAAGAAATTTACACAGGAAATGGCTATCTTTTATAATATATTTGATTACCAAGTGAGATTTTTTTGGGCAGGGGGTAACTTTTATGTGTTTATTTGTGATTTTAGAAGTCAGTTTTTTATGTGTGCAATGTATTTCAATAAATTTAGACACTGTGTTAATTTTAAGCATAAAATTTACAGATAAATATGTGTAATATTTTTTTTATATAAATGTCAAAAATTTTGCTTGGGGTGTGTAATCAAGAGAGTTTTAAGTAACATCTTTTTTACTTATTTATGTTTTACCTTTATTTAAAACTGCCTTTACACCAATAACATTTATACACTCTAGTTGGTTACATTTTGCTTCCATGTAAATATAGTATAATTTAAAATTTAAAATTGTAACACATTTCAGTATATTCTCTTTCTCTTCAAATTTATTTTAAGCTTTTAATCCATGTGCAGTTCTAATTTCTCAATTGGGTACTCATTATAATGAGTTTTTATTCTGTAATTTATCATCAGTTCGATTCTTTTTCAGTAAGCATTTTTCATCTTGGTTGTTATTGTAGGAAGTGTACTACACTGAATTTATGTAAAAATGTATTTTTATGTTGTAATAAAAGTATAAAAATACTGTGTTGCTGTTATTTGTTACTTGAGTTATTATCTATAAATTAGTATCTTATGCGCAGTATTATTTGAAATAATAAATGGAATAAAAAAAACTTATATTCATTTATAAAAGCATAAGTTTTTGATTAGAGCAATTAATTTCTTATGATTTGTTAAAGAATAAAGATTTGAAGTAATATTTTGGCAGTTTCTCTTGTTTAAATCTTTGCAAAAATATATATTATTAGGTACGTATAATTATACTATTTTTATATTTATGCTCCAACATCTTATTCTGGTACTCAGGCAAAGAGCACTAATTAGTTATTGAAGTTTTGAGCAAAGATCATTATAACCTTTACTGTTAATATAACTTAACTTGTGTTGCAAAGAGTAGTTTTAATGTTTCTTAGAATTCTTATGCAGTTTTAGAAACAAAGTATTTTGTTAAAATTTCCAGTATTCTTTTACATATAAGAAATGTAATATACTGTTTCAATAGATTTTTTTAGGATGTTCATTCCATTTTTAAAAAATTAAATTTCATAAAAATATATGTAGGAAAGGTGTCTAGGGGATAAAGGTTCTAATTTGGTGCAAAATGAAAAGAGAGAGTTAAAATCAACTAATTTATTATTTAAACACAATTAAAACATTTAACTATTTACAAAGGGGTTAAAACAATAAACATAAGAGCAAGTTCACCTCCGAGATAGCACCAGGCTAATTCATAATTTACTTTCGCTCAGAAAACGGAGAGCCTAAATTATAACGACCGCTTCGGTGAAAATCCAACATCGAACTGATTTAATCCCCGCCGCGTGACGTGACTTCACTTCGCCATAAAACAGACGATTTTATTAGTGGTGCCATCTCTTACAATTTTAAATGAACAAAAATGCCAAAGTTAGTTTCTACAAGTTCCGCCATCCTGGGTATCACTGACCCCAGTGATTTTACATAACATACAATAATAGATATAGGCCATTAACAACTCTTCAAAATTAATACATTTAAAAAGATAAAAATTTCATTATAACATTTAAACATGAAAGTAAAAATACAATTCTCACAAAGAAAATATTGATAATAAAGAAAGCAGAACACTTCATTATACACTGTGTTCTAAAAGAAAATAGGAAAGTTTCTTGTATAAAAAAACACATATTTCATCCTGGTGAGTAAAATTTCATTAGATCAGCAGATGAATTCGTTAGCTTAGGACCGTCATGATTACCTACTTTTTCTAAGTCATATCTTTTTCTAAGCTTTACTTTAACTATTCTATATGGTCCCAAAAACCTAGGCCTTAATTTCAAACCCGTCCCAAATTGTGTTCTCTGAATGACCACTAAGTCACCTCTCTGGTAACTAGGGGCATTCATGCATTTCCTGTCGTAGGTTCTTTTATTCTCCGCCTGTATCTTCTGGATATTTTTCTTTGCATCTTGTCGTAGCTCGTCTCTCTGTTCTTCCATCATTTCTTCCATTAGTAGATCTCTCAGATGAAGGTCCTCCTTATTTCTCATGGTGACACCAATTAACAATTCAAACGGAGACCACTTAGTACTACGATTGAATGTACTATTTAGAATTCTTTGAAGTGGGTCTACGAACTTGAACCACTTGGTTGAGTCTCCAATTGACAGTTTGGTCAAAACGGGAATAAGAGTTCGGTGTATTCTCTCGACTTGGTCATTTCCTCGGGGTACTCCGGTGGTGATTTGAAAATGCTGGATGTTTCCATTAGTACAATAATCTCCAAATGCTTTAGAGGTGAAAGCAGAGCCTCTGTCTGTTATTATTCTTTTGGGATTACCAAAAGTCTTTGTTGTACTTTTAACTTATCCAAAGCATCTTCTGCGGAAGTAGATCTAACGGGATAAAGCCAAGTAAATTTGGTGAAAGCATCCACTATTGTGAGGATATGCTGGTATTTTTTGTTGGTAGAAGGCAAAGGTCCGATGAAATCAACGTGATAAGTACTTAATGGCACATCTTCTTTAGGAATGGGGTTGAGAAATCCATCTTTCTTTCCGCTCTTTTTGTTGGTCAAAATACATGGCACACAGTTGACAATTACATTTTGTACTTGTTTACTCAAATTAGGTATGAAGAATTCCTGTTTGACAACTCCTTCCGTTTTGGCAGCGGAGAAATGTCCTTTCTCATGAGCTAACTTTATTATTTCAGTTTGCATATCTCTTGGTACAACTATTAATTCGCGACCATCAACATATTTGTAGAGTATTTCGTTTTTATCGAAAAAGTCTGAATCGTTGTTTGATCCAATCATTGATCTTAAACTCTGCGTGTATTCATCTTCTTGTTGTGCCCTTTTTAACCTTGCGGTTAGAGTATCGCTCGTAATTATGGCGACCGGATACCTACTAAGGGCGTCCACATGTTGCATTCGCTGGCCGGAACGATGGACAATTTCATAATCAAACTCTTCCAACAGTAATGCTCATCTCGCTATACGAGTAACTAAATCCTTTTTGTCCATAGTCCTTTGAAAGGCTGAACAGTCCGTTATGATTTTGAAATGATTCCCCATTAGGTAGGTGCGAAATTTCCTTAAAGCGTTGACAACAGCGAGAACTTCAAGTTCATAGCTGCTATACTTCTCCTCTGCTGGAGTAGTTTTCTTAGACATGTATTGAACAGGATGCAATTTTCCATCTTCCGC
>BGPR01000010.1:3329836-3349757 GCA_013235015.1 Araneus ventricosus | reverse complement strand
ATTCATTTTAAATAACTGGTAAAAGTGTTTTTAATAATGTATATTGTACACATACAGTGATTCTGAGTTCGGAGAAAGCCAGGAAACTAATATAATTAAGCCTTAAATCGGGGAAATTTCTTCACAGTTTCTGTAGCCACCTCCCCTGTATTATATTTTTTAAGCTGATTCAGTCTGTCAAGACTTTACTAGTCAGTGCAAACTCAAAAGCCTTATAATTAATATTTTCTAAAAATTATAATTTGTAAAAGAATAAGTAAAATTCATGCAAATAACTGGTGTGCTTTAGATGTTCTTATAAGATAAATGGAAAATAAAGCTGCAATATTAGAGAATATGGTGAAAAATATGTATTTAGAGAAATGCAGATTTAGATTATGCAGTTAAATCTTCAACAAAAAAAAACAGATATTGGTCAAGTTTAATGATTTTGTGAAAATTGCTAAATAACTGCAAATTGAATTGAAGACAAAATACAAATTCTTAAATCTACAGGATATTTAAAGAAAAATTAAAAAGAATTTTTTGCATATTTTATTAAATTAAATTGAAGAAAAAATGCAGTTTTTTTCTGTATTCAAAAATCTGCAGAATATTTAGAGGAAAATATAGTAAGAATTTTTTTTGCAGATTACATTGAAGAAAAAATACAGTTTTTTTGCTGTCTTACAAAAATCTGCAGAATATTTAGAGAAAAATATAATAAAAATTTATGCTGATTAAATTGAAGAAAAAATGCAGATTTCTTCTGCCTTCAAAAAATCTGAAGAATATTTAAGAGAAAAATATAAGAAGAAAATTTTCTGCAGATTAAATTGAAGAAAAACTGCAGATTTTTTGTCTTCAAAAAATCTGCAGAAATCTTTAAGAAAACCTCAAAAAAAAATTCTGCAGATTTTTTTGCTGGGTTATTAAAAAATTATTTATTATAAACCGTGCTATATAGTTTACAATTGTTTCCATTATAGAAATCTGTTGCACTGTGCAGAATAATGCAGATATTAAAAGAAGCACCCCCCCAATTGTTTCTTACTAGTTTTTAAAATGGCAGAAGTGATCAAACTAGGGTAAAAGACCGTTTATGTTGGTTAAAAAGATTTACAAGGATAAAATAATAAGCGGCATTTTACTACCTCAAGGGGGATATTTATTCATAAAGCTCTTTATAAGGTACTAAATCACTGGTCTCAATATTGCTTTAAAAAATGTTATCTTTTAAACGTCCAGAAATGTTGAATAATTAATTAATCAATATTAAAAGCATTTAAAAAAAGCGGTTCTTTTTAAACGCTCTGAATAAGTTTACAAACTGATTAAAAAGGAGCGAAATCAATAAAAACATTTCCAGAAAAGAGCGTTTTTCTTTTCAACGCTCTAAATAAAGTTACAAATTAATCAGAGAGGATCGAAATGAGTAATGAAAACATTTCCAAAAAAGAGCGTTTTTTCTCAAACGCTCCCTTTAACATTAAAAATTAATCAACAAAGAGCGAAATCATTGCTTAAAATATTGCTCAAAAAGGAGCATTTCTTTTAACACGCTCCTTTTAATATTAAAAACTAATGGAAAAGGAGCGAAATTCGTTCCGCGGAAGGATTATAAAACGCTCCGAAAGGACGATGCACTTTCAAGTACGGAAAGGAGCGAAAATTCGCTCCATCGGAGCGAATTTCACTCGATTGGTTTAAGCGTGTAGGCACCAGTGTGGTATGATTTTTTTTTTTGTTCTTCTAGTTTAGGCTTATAGATGACAATCCGGAATCCTCTCAAAGATTCTTGTTTTGACGTTTTTATTAATTACATTTTAAATTCTTATTTGCGTCAATAATTGCTTGATTGGGATGCATAATGAATAACGACTGTTCATATAAATCAAGCTCTGTGTTTTTATGGTTGTTCAATTTAATTGGTTTTTTTTGTGGCACAAAACTGGTGTTTGTAGGCTATGCGTGCTCAATTTGAAGCGTTTATCTTTAGAGTGACTACAATTCGATATTGTTTGATTTCTCAAAATGGACAAGTGGTTGAAAACTGGAACTCTTAAAAAATCGGCATCTAGAACTGAAATTCGAACCACCGATTTCGCAGATATTGAGATAACTGTGGATCAGCAAGATGATAATCATGAAGTGGAAAGGCCGACAGATTGACCTGATCAGGTAAGAAATAAAACTGATTTCGATAAAAAAAACTCAAAACATCAGCGCGCCTCCGAAGAAGAGAAAACATTCTAATGAATACTTAAAACATGGA
The DNA here is from genome assembly GCA_013235015.1 of Araneus ventricosus. Lineage (NCBI taxonomy): Eukaryota > Metazoa > Arthropoda > Arachnida > Araneae > Araneidae > Araneus > Araneus ventricosus. The sequence continues at coordinate 3,347,503 of BGPR01000010.1, read as the reverse complement.
TTTTCCGTCACCGGTTATGAAGATTGTCCAAAACCACTTTGCATTGTTTGTGGAGAGATATTGTCAAATAGCAGCATGAAACCATCTTTACTAATGCGCCATTTAGCGGCTAATTCAACTAATATCCCTTTGTTCAAATCTTTGTGTGGAGACATGGGCAGCCTACATACTACGTTACTTTTGTACACAGAAGTGAGATGGCTTTCGAGATGAAATGTACTCGCAAGATTGTTTGAACTGAGACATGAAGTTCATATGTTTTTTGAAGACCACCCTTTTACGCTGAGCTCTAACTTTTATGAAAGTGAATGGTTGCAGCAGCTTGCGTACTTATATGACATTTTTTTCAGAAATAAATAAACTTGCAGAACCATTTTTAAGGTAACTGACAAAATCGAGTCTATGATTAAGAAGCTGAATTTTTGGGAATCCTGTATTTAAAAAAAACAGTATGAAGTTTTGAGACACTTCACAGCTTTTTATCTGAGAACGAACTTAATTAACAAATCAAGTAAAAACTAGTATAATAGTACATTTAAAAGGACTTAAGTTGTCATTCAGACAATATTTTCCGAAGCGCAGTGATGCAGATATGTGGATTTTAAATTCATTCAACGCAACGTTTTTCCAAAAAGCTGAAAAATTAACAATTTCTGAAAAAAAAAAATTGAACTTTCCACTGATTCTTCATTAGAATCTGAATTTAAAAAAAGAAATTTGATTGGCTCCTGGGTAGCAGTGAAAGAAAAGTACCAAGAACTTGGTGTTAAAGCAATGAAATATTTAATACCTTTCACGAACACAGAACTTGTGGAAAGAGCATTCTCGTCTTATTCATATATTAAGAATAAATATCGAAATAAACTTCTCGCAGCTCCAGACGTGAGATTATATCTTTCTTCATTTGAACCCAATTTTATAAAACTCAGCTCCATGAAACAAGCTCAAGGATCGCACTGAAATTTTCTTGCACTTGAATAACTGATTATTACGAAGTGTAATTTTTAGCTAGCCTTATAAGTTAATCTGAAATTATTACAATACTGTTTTTATTTGTTTTGCCGTTAACTAATATTATTTTAAAATTGGGATAAAAAATAAAATTAAAAATAAGTCCTGCAAATGCCATTAATTCGCGTTATTTGGCTCTTAACATTATTGATAAAAACTTTTTTCCATAGACAGATGATTGGGTGGGAGGTATGACAGAGGGGGTACGCGAAAAAGACTAATCAAGGGGTACGAGAGGGAAAAAAGGTTGAGAACCCTTGCCCTACACTATGATACATCCACCAGAACATTGGCTGGTCCAAGTTATTTAGAGTAATTTAGACTTTCGTGTAAATGTTCATGTTTTTAATTCACTGGCCAGTACCTGTAATATGTAGTTTGTATTTGTAATGCATTTACATAATAACAGCTTGCCAACACTGTCTCAAATATGTATTCTATCGGGTTTTATATCAAATACACTTATATTCAGCCAAAAGTGTATCACACGAAATCGTATATCACAATTAGAGTAACCGTAAACCGTGTAACCTCAGTCCCGCCTAGGCATCCAGGGACCTGTGAATGACAGTCGCTGCAATAGCTCGAGTACTGAGGCAGAAGTCCTAGTAGTCCTCACCGGCCAAGCCCCTCCAGAATGAGGTACAAACTATCACTGGAGGGGGCAACACAACCCCACCATTTTGCGCCTGCAGGAGAATTGAGAAAAGGCTTAATTATCCGGCGTCTTCTCACACACGTACTCGTGGTGCCCCCTTCCCCGGGAGAATCACAATTTGCACAAAGTTAGCAATCATTTAATAACATAAAATCTAGGCTCAAAAAATTAGATCAGTCATTCTAATCAGAGTGTATTGGGCAATGTATTTAGAAACGCTTTGTGTGAAAGCATATAATATCGATTTGAGCTCTACGTAAAAACTGAAGAACGAAGTTATACCAAATGATACAGCCACACGGTATAAGAATTGCTTGGTTAGTGTTAGAATTAGCACAGAAAAAACACATCCAATTTCGAAACAAATCAAACTGTTAGGGGAGGTATTGGAATTTAAAGCTACCACCAGGTGGCTCTGTAAGGGGTCTCATCGCACAGCGCATCAATATTTTAATATATCTAAACACTACTTTTATGACTACAGCTGCCATCGTTCTGAAGTTAAGAGGGGGTGACCCTTATTTAAGTGGGAATCCTGCAGATTAAGATTCAACTGTTATACATACATGTGAAAAATTTCATTAAAATTTCCAAAAAGGAACAGTATGTAAGAACGGATGAACTGCCAAATAGCATCTAAACAGCGTTTCAGAAGAAAAAGTAAGTAAGAAGCAAAAATAAAACTGTTACATTTCTTTTGTTATTTAAATTCGGTATAACTTGACCTAAAGAATTACAAAAATATACTATTTCTCCTCGTTCTAAATATACTTGAAAGATAACTTTCATTTCCAGGATTCTTCAAACAGTTATTTCAAAAGTACCGATTTATTCTCAAAGACAACGCAGACTACATAAAATACGTGTTCGCTAACCAGTATGAACTAGAAAAAGACAGAAAGAGGGACACGTAAAGATATTTTACGGTTGCATTCGTATAGCTTTCTTCTTCCAAATCGCATTGTCCCTTCTCTCCTATTCAAAAGAGAACCGTTGTAGTAAATCAAATTCTTCCTCCAATACGAAACGCGATAGAGTTATTCAAAATGGCCAGATTTCTGGCTTAAATGGTTGGATTTTTTTTTTTTGGAAGATCGCCAAGGCGCGATAAAGCACGTCTTGTGTGGGGCACACACAAAGAGAGATTGGAGACCGTGATAAATGACGACGTCAGGGGGCGCTGAATTCTCTCCATTTTTACCATTTCCAGGCCATGTTTCTCTCTGTCTTTACTTTTTTTCTATGTTCTGAAACTTGAGGAACAGAAGGATTTATTGGAGGTTCTTTCTACTTCCCAGCCTCCCTTAAAAAATTCTTCTTTTCTAGAACCGGCCTTAATTAACTTATTCTTGTGGCAACATTTCAAAACCTTCTGAGAAGGATTTGAAAATTCCTTTAAAAAATCAAAACTAGAAGGAAAAAATAAATGGGAAGGAGGAGCTTTTGATATCGTCTAGCCATCACGGTTATCAGCAGACGATAATAAATGCTTTGTTTTATCTTCCACTCCTCTTTCCAAGGTTTCATCTTTAAAGATAATCTTAAGAAGGTGTGTCGAAATGGTTCTTCTGTCTTTCTGAATCAGAGGAGAGGCGGGGTTTAAGCATTGCGAGAAGTGGAACTTTATTCGTAGGGGCGGAATGGCTAAATCCTTAATTTCCATTGAATAAAACAAATCCTTCTTGGAGCTGATACAATTTATTTCTGATAAATGGTACGAGAAAAAATATCATCAATAACTTTCTTGGAATCAATGAGATAAAAATATATAAAATGAATTTTGGTGATATTTCTTAATTTCTTGAGGATTAGTTTCAAGTTATTGTTTTTCTGCATTTAAGAGAAAAAGTTTCATTCTAAAAGGGATGTATTAGATTAAATATTTATGATTATATTATCCAAGAAATCTTTGAATAGCTTGGGTAAAAACTTCTTATACCAAAATTCGTTCGATTATTTTATCGTTATTTCTCTGTAAAACATAATTATAATTGATTTCCCATTCACCATGAAAGTCGTTTCTAGTTATGAGTACAACTACATTCTTTTGGAAGAGCCGCTTAAAATATGAAATATTATCAATTCATAAAGATGAAAGAGGATTTTCATTTATCTTTATGGCATGAACCAAAATGTTTCATTTACTAAATATTATGAATGAGTTCTTTGCCTTTAGAAGAATGTCTGTATCTATATAATTCGTTCTTTAGTATTGATTTCTTTCAGAGTGAAAGTAAAAATATCGATTTCATTTTCTATGAAAGCATAATCTATTTCTGCACACTTTTTCATTATTTTTTAAATAATTCTTAGTGATTTGTGATTTTAATAGTATATAATAAATACAGTAAATGCATAAAAGATTTCCATTCCGTTTCCGTTCATAATAACGGGACTTTCAGGGTTTTATCGTATTCGATTATTTTTTATCTTGCACATTAGACGAAAAATATTTTGGTTTTGGGAATAGTTTTCCACTCAGAATATTCACCATAAGATATTTTATATTATTTTTAATCATTACCTAAATATATTTTTCATAATTGCTTTTTAAATAATATTTGAATCAGATTTCCCTTCTCTTACAAATAATATTTTAATTTAAAAAATGTCATTTTTTCACTTTCAAATCTTATAATAGTATGCAAATAAAAAAAATCATCCTTTTCTGCTGTAGCATGACAAGTATAATGTGTTTTGACTTTTAAAGTAATTGCATCAAAGTATTTAGATTATCTTACTGGATATTTTCATTTATTTTATTCAATTATATTTTCAAAATTGTTTTCTTGTTTAAGGTGGTTTTATTCATGTGTTATCCTTTATTTTCATAATTATTTCATTTTTAATTCACTTTATTAGCAAGATTTTAATTGGGTGTCTGGCCACTTCTAAGATTATCTCATTATTTTGTATAATCTCTTCTTTGTAATCAACTCTGCTCCAAAGTCATATAACGCTTCCTTAAGTCTCTGCTTGATTCTTCATCCTATAAGTTTTTTAACTGGTTGCATAGCATATGAGAAATTTACTTGTTTGTTTATTGATATCGAAGTCTATTTTTATGTTCTTATATATCAGATCTCTTCGTTCTTCACCATACAAATTGCATCATTTAGAAATTCAGTTTTCGTATTCCCTTTTAAAAAAATTTCTTTATAAGTATACAGCCAGTAGATGAATGGGTACCCCAAAATGACTGCACTTCATGATTTGGTATTCCTAAAAGAGCTCAAAAGAATCAATTTATAATTTGACCTTATCCTCTCTATATGAGAGTTTGCGCCTGCCTTTTTCGCAGAAGTACCAAGAACTCATTTAGTCAAGGAAATGTCCAATATTTAGGAGTAATAATGTTGTGCGACATCCTGTAATATTTGCGATATTGCACATTAAAGATAGGTATACTGAGTATGATATTTTAAAATATTTTTCAACAATAAAAGGTGTAATATAAATTTTGACAAGGTCCTTCAGTGAAAGAGGGTGAATGACAGTTTGTTTTAAATTAGTCTGTATTCTTGGTTAAGACCTTTCTTTCTTATTCATTCGTAATTTTCTGTAATGTACGTTTTCTCCTCAAGCTCCTCATTTACTGATTAATACATTGCTTTGGGTTATATACAAGTGTTCCGGAATTTCACGTACAAATTTGAAGGTGAGGTAGGAATCATAATCACTTAGGAAAGCATTGCCGGAAGTGGATAGATGGCACTGTGAGTCCCCTCTCAAGATCGACACTTAAGGGTTCTTCTTTGTAGACGTCGACTGAATGCAGTCAACATGAATCGTTTCACGAACACCGAGTTCGCCGATATTCACTTAAAGTATGGCCTAGCTAACGGAAATGGCCTCGCTGCTGCACGATTGTATCTGGAAAGATTTCCAACGATGCCAGTACCTAATCACCAAACGTTGACTTATGCACATCAGAACCTTTCTGAACATGGATTCATTACAGTACCGATGCAGCATACCAGTAGTTTGGACGTAGATGGATTGGGAGTGGTGGTACCGTCACATGGCCGCCCCAGATTACGTGAATCATCTCCTCGATTTTTTTCTGAGGTGCCTTGAAGACATGTAAGGGCTACTGGAGTGTACGGAACGCCAGTCGATTCTGACATGAACCTGGTAGCATGAATCGCCTGCTGGCACGCTACACGAGAAGCTCGGTATCTTTCAGAATGTTCGGCAATTCATGCGGCGTAGATGTCAGGCGTGCATTTTCTGAACACCTCTTGTGATTCTTGTAACTTTTATTGTATTCTTTTTAGGGACAATAAAGTGTTTTGCACTGCTTTCTGTAACGCGTTCTTTCTATAACTTTACACCTCTTTATCGTTTGGGGGTGACATTTCCGACCTTGATTTCCTATGCGATTATGATTCCTAATAATGTTCTCTAACTCCCCTCAAAGTTTGTGCTTGGAGTTCAGGAATACTCGGTATATGACTACTTGTATTGAACATTCAGAAACTATTGAAAATTTACATGCATAAATTTTTAATGAAAAAAATTATCAATGATTAATAAAATCAATCATTAACATAGACTCCATCCTTGGGCTCATATCCATCATACAATGAGCTGAACAGATCACTCTTCATTTAAAGCTTTGCAGAAGGTTTTCGGTTTTGATATGGAAATTTCATTTAGTGTAATTTCTACACCATATTTACCATGAAAATTTTATCCATAAAAAAGTACAGCAATGATCAAAACAGATTGTCACCTGAGAATGTTTTATCTATAACATATAGCGGAAGAAGAAGAGACTTCCGTCCAAAGGCATAGAACTTCTGTTGAGTCAACCATAGGCGAACGTATCGTGCCGTAGCAGTATTATTCTAAAAGTGTCGTATTCCACTTACTGACTACTGCATATCGTTTAATAATTAAAGGCTGTATGTAATTATTTCACTAACGACAACAGATGCCAAAAATAGGAGTTTGGTTATTTTCTAACAGTTCATAACAGGGTATGCCTTCCATATCCCACCATGTTCTAAGAAAATCTTACTTTTAATGTAATTTTGTCTTCGCTATTGAAACAGATTTCTCTGGGCTCAACCATTGTCTTTTACGCGTAACATTATCATAAAGTATCCACTTTTCAGCACCAGTCACAAATCACCTTAACAAATTGGCTCTACTTCCTTTCGCGTGAGCGATAGAAGTTAAAAGTATACTAGGTACTGATGGTATCGAGCAGATAATTCTAATTGGAGATCCATAGACTGACAGAACAAGAATTACCTATTTATTTTAAGCATTCCATTGCTGCTGACTATACACAATGAATACTCTGAACTATTTGTCTGTAGATGATACGTAAATCTTACTCTAACATTATCACCAACTCATTATTATCAAATTTTCTTGGCTACTGTCAACTAGGCTAGTCCTCCCGAATGCAGTTTACCTCAAGGAACTTTTTAAATATTTTGATCACTGTTTTTTATTTATAAATTTCGGATATACTGAACAAACCTACCGAGTGGCTTTTATAGCATTTTCGAGAAGCTAAGATTCTGATCACATGCTAAGTTTATGATGACATGATATGGCGGATGATATTAGCTTAATAAATAATTTGTGTGCATATGAAAAGAAGTTGTGAAAATGAATGGGGAAATTAAAGAGAATGAACTCAGAATGATAAAAATTGCAAAATTTACTATAACAGAATCTGTTCAGTGGAATTTTATGCAAATAATATTTGGTTCTGGATTTCCGTCCGATCAGCCTGATACACATAAGCTTAATGTACAACGTAATAATGCATAAAGCGACAAGATACAAAATATCTAAGGACTGATATTCGACCTCTTCGACAATCAACTCCTCCTTTCCATATTCTGACATGTCTGATTGCCATCAATGTTCTTTAATAATCCCTTTGCAGATACTTCAAAGAATTTATCATATCTGTAAGAATGATTTAAAAGCAAAGAGGACTTATTGGTATATGAGAGAAATCATTAAAATGATCTCGAGAACCTCCGAAAGTACTGCTGAGCATTTGCCAAATCCACATTGCGTAAGATTGTTATTTGAAACTCATTGCAGTTTTATGAAGTTTCCAATGCGATGGAATTTGGGAAAGAGAGTGTTCTCGAATTGACGAAAATTCTCAAAGGATGAAATTTGCTCATAAGAGCAGAAATAATTCACACTTCGTCTAGAAAGTTATTCATAAAATGTAATATTAAAATATGTTTGCTTCAGTAACAAACCATCGCAATCTTTCACAAAAAGAGTAGAAGTTTACTGTATATTTATTTACCGAGTAAGATGTACACAAGACTTTTTTACATTTCCTTAATGAATAAAAAAATTCCGAAACTACTTCGAAAGGAACGCAAGATTTCTATACGCTTGTTTATTGAACAAAATACAAAAATAAACAATACAGCTCTTTGTTGCTAACAAATGTAAGTTATTGATAAAAACATATTTTCAATCATCTGACGCTTCCTGTAAATCTCTATTCATATAATGTAAGATTCTTGTTTGCTTGCTTTAATGCACGAAAGGATTTCAAAATTCTTACAAGATGTATACAAGATTATTTTGAGTTGCGAGTGAGTATCATGTTTTTTCGTATGCTATTCTGAATAATACAGAACTTGAGTGTAACTGAGTTATGCAAACTGTAGAGTTGGGCAGAAATAGGTTACAAAAATTAAAAACCTTTTGGATTATGCATCTTGAGTTTGAAATAATTAGATTCAGAAAGCAGAGTACTTATCTGCATTGCACCAGAATAATGAATAGCTATTTGTAAAATAAATGTTTCTAACGATATTTCGTTAGCGATAATGCTGATAAATATCTTTTCTGTGCGTTTTCTCTACAGGCCGAACAAAGCATTTGTCGCTGCTTAGATGTCGAAGACAATATCATCTTTCTTTAGCCATACGTTCCTTACCCTAAACTCCTCAGCTTAGCGATCGCAAAATCCTCACCTCTAATACGCATACTTAAAGGGTTTCCCTCCGAAAAACAGGATCCTCCTACATCGTCTGGACAACGGCTATTTTGCAGTGCATACAGGAGAGGCCATGTGTTTTCATCTCAAAGCAGTCTTACCGTGGTTATTTCAGCGCAGAAAATTCACGATAGCATAAGCTTTCTTGCCAGCATCACAAAAAGATTCAATAAACACTTATCTGGAGAACCATTCTCCATTCGATCGTGGATCTTGATTTTTGGAAGTTCTCAGACACGTTGAGGAGATTTAAATCTTGTCCATCTTCGACTTCAAAATCAGCATCGTTGTTGACAATTTCAAAAGATCCACTACATTCATGTAGATAATTTTCTAAAACTTTTAATAATATTGTTGAAATTTTCTCATTATGGTCGTATCCGCATAATTAACAATCATTAAGGAATATAATACGGCCTATTTTACATGGGACATTAATAATGGGTCTTTATTTGGTGTATATATGTCTCTTGATTCATAAACTGGACTAAGCAATGGCGCTTTTTGTGAAAATCTTTTTCTGGATTTTCTGGAGGATTCCTTTATATATATTATCCGCAAATATCTACTCACGACATTTCTTTTTAATTTCTTCATTTCTTGTGACAGAAAATAATCTGTCACAAGAACTCTACAGCATGGCAATTCGCTGAGCGACTGGAAGTTGTTTCTGGGTCCAAGGTAAACCTTCCGCTTCTGAAAGCACATCTCAGAATTTTTTTTCAGAATTGTATTTGTTAAGGTATAATTTTCATCCATAATGCCTATCGTTATCAGCTTTAAAATGTTTCCAATTTCCATATTTGTAATAAAATAACTGGTTGTGAACATTAATGATAGGTCTTCGCTTTTTCGACTAGAAGACAGTTCGGGTTCGCTACGGACACTTCTACTTAATTTTATGGCAAGAACCTCCAGTCTCCTTGTTGCTGTTTTACACCAAATGCAATTAATTCCGTAAATATCACTTTCTGTAAGCGTCTTGTTTTTGGATAAGCATATTCAATATTTGGTATCCAAAGTAATGCAAACTTAGTTCACTTCTCCTTTAAGTGAATTATGTATATTACCATGAATGATCCCTTCTTCCTAAAATATATCCTAGAACTTTTTAAAAATATCCTAGAACCAATCATTCAAGCATTTTCTCCATGAGCTAATTTATTCTTTCTAGTCGCGATCGAAAGCGAGGGGGAAAGCATTCTTTGCTTTCTTGGAATTTGCTGCCAAATGTACATTTATGGACTTTGGCTGGAGACAAACCAGCCGCAGTGGAAAGTAATTTTTCTCCATTTTGATTTGGCTTATTTTCCCTTTTCTTCTATAGAGATGACATTAGCTTCGAAAGTGGTTTGATATAGTTTGGTTCTTTCCATATTCCCCGCCTCTTTTTGAAACAATTAAGCAGATCGGAATGACACGACCAGGTTGTGTTTCTTCACTAATGAAGACAGGACTTCTCTGAGAAGCATATAAAATATCTGTTGACAAACACGATTTTACATACAACCATTTTGCGTTTCTATTGTCATTTATCCTCATCGACTCCAAAGCTGACGTACTGTTTGTCCCATTCCAATTAGTAAAGGATACATTTACTCCCGTTCTTGAGTAAGTCATTCTCTGACTTACGTAAGTAATGCACTCAATATTACTTCACAAAATTTGAATATTACATTAGTAGAATTTGCATTTTTAAGTCATTAAAATTACAAATTTATGGCATATGGAAAAAAACGCGTTAAATATTCTAACTGAAGTAAGTAAATTCAATTGCTCGCTGAAAGAAATTACGTGTTAAAATGCTAATTCTGAACATTACTTATTAATCCTTTAATGTCTTTCTCATCATGGTTACTCATTTACACTACATATTAACCTGTTTATCCTTTAAAAGGTTAGTTTGTGCATGAAATCTACGTATTACTTATTCAAAAATAGTGTAATAATTACCAGCGTTAAAATCACATTTTTTTCGAAAAACCTCTAAAATTGGGATGCGGGATCCAATAAATATGGTAAATTAAAGTAAAATTAATTGCGAGTGGCACATCAAAATACTAAAGTTTATTTTAAATATTCATAAGAACAGAATTGAGTCGTAGGAGGACTTTTAAACACTTGCCTTCAGCTATTCTCTGAGCTTGCAAAACTTGTTACGTAACTGTGAATTTACGTAAGTCAAAGATTACGTAATATCAGGGAAGTATTACGTATCGGGGGAGAGATTTTTTTTATACTTAAAGGAAGATTGCTTAGTGAAGGAAAAGAAAACAAGTTTCCTACTCAAAGAGTGATAGGTTTTTGTAACTTGCTCGAATCAAATATCATTTAAAAGAAAAAAATGCTGTACTTTTTTCTATCGGCAACTCTTCAGCGAAGTCTAAATGCAAGAGTGAATAACATGCACTTAACAAGAAGGCATTTTAATGCACCAGAGTATTTCTAAATTTAAAACAGAATAAGACATTTTTGTAGTTTTCATTTCACAAATACAATACTAATGATAATGAAATAAGTTATAAGATGTAAATGGTCTTGGGCATTTGATATCATAAAAAGAATACGATATCTTCGTAGCTTTCTTCTCACAAATATAATAATGAAATCAGTGATATGCAAATGGTTTTGGGTATTTGATACCTTCTTATTCGTAAAATAAAAGTTCTTTTTACTGGCAGAACTACCTAAAGTGCAAAAAATTATATATTTTTAAATTTTTTTATCTTACACATGACACAAAAAATAATATGAATTAAACACAAGGCTGGTACTGACTAGAGCTGGGCATTGACCAGATTTCAATATCGCGATATATCGTCTAAGATAAATCGATATAACGAGATTTTATTATTTATTTATTTGAATTATAAATTACCTCTAAACACATTAACTAATCAAAATTAATCCAAATAAAAGGAATCTTTAGTTTATATCTTGCTTAATTTTCATTTCAAACAATAAACATATTTTTTGCTTTTTCCCTCAAATAAAATAAAAAAATAATGGTATTAATCTTTTCATCAGAGTATACAATTCTGGAATAGCAATTCGGTTAAGAAAAGTTGGCACGTCACAATCTATCATAATATTTGATGAATTCTGTCATTCCTTAAAATAATGGAGTGATTTTTAAAACTTTTAGCTTCAATACTGCTGTTATATTAAACATCAATTTCTTTCATCTTTCACAAAAGAAAAAACATAGTAATACCTTTAACAATCTAACTTAAGTAGTTTCAAATAGATCCTGAATTCAAAGTCTATAGGCATTAAAACTTAATCCTCCACTTGAACGAACTAAAAGTGTTATTTTATTTTCAATGTATGAACGGATAATTTAATATAAATATGAAACTAAAATTTTAGCGCAATTGGTAGTATAGCTGAAAACAATTAGATGAAATAAAAGTAACTGATCGGAAGGTTTACAGTAGAAGTATTAAATATATAATTTAAGTTGAAAACAGAGCCGGAATGAAACAGGAAATAAAACCTTAAATCGTAAAAATAATTTGTTTCAATGTATTCCAAAATCCAAGTGAAAATTACGTGAAAGAAAAATAAAAAAGAGGGGGAAAAACTTTCTTCAAAAAATTCAATTAGTTTCAATGTATGTGCTTAGAATCCAGGGAAAATTAAGCAGAAAAAAAATAAAGAAAAATATAGAAAAAAAGGAATTTATTATAAACACAAGAAAACAAACATAAATTTCTGTTTGGAAAAGTTGGAGTTCCAAGATTTGGCAATCTATCGCTCGGAATTTGTCTTCATATTGAGATCACATCGTGCAGATTGTTAAGGTTTTCAGAGCGAGAGAACTCGATATGATATCGATATCAGTCAGCTGAGAGTTTAGTTCATATTGCGATAATATTGAATATATCATTAGGGTTTCAGAGGTGGTTCAGAGTAAAGTTCTCATTCAATCAGCGGAACACCCCAAAACTGACTCCGTTACCCAGATGATGATGACTCGCGTCAAGGCCAAAAGGGTAGAAACGCAGAATTATTTTTATGTGTCCTTTTTCGCTTTGCTTTAGCATTTTTCGTTCTGAATGTTTTGTTTGCTTTAATGGCTGTCATGCGTTATATTCATTCCTCATTTTTTATGCAGTTCTTCAGAAAAATATTATTTTCTCTTCGGCAATTTATTACGATTGCCTTGAAAAGAAAAGAATCTGTCTAAATTCCGTTATGTAATGCAGCATTCTTCATTGTATGTATCTCACATGTGATTGATTTTTTTATACTTCTGTAAAAAACAACTGCATTACAGGCTCTTTTTGATTTTTAAGCCTATAATTTAAATTATTTTTTCAAGTTGTAGCCGGTAATAAATTAAACTACGAATACTCTAAATTTTCGCTGGTTTATTTGAATTCAAAAACTATCAGCTAATGCATGTAAATAAAAAAAAGGCTTAATTTGTTCAGAGTAAAAAAATGAATAATTTTTTATTCAATCAATATATCGATTATTTTTTGAAGAATCTTATTTTTTGACATCGAAAAATCGATTTTTAAAAAAAAAAAATATCGATTATTTTCAATAAATCGAAAATCAGTACAGCTCTAGTATTGATCCACCCCCCGTTCTTTATTATAGAATCATATGTAACTTAATTTTTAAATTACTTAGATTATCGCTCCATTTTGAATCGAGAATTATTTTGAAACTCATTCAGACAACCAAGAAGGTAACTGAAAGGGTAAATCGGTCTTGAAACGCCGAGGAAGACAACGACCACAGGAGAAGACAGCGACAAATTTAATGTACACCAAGCTAGATAGCTAGCTCCAATTCTGGATACATAGCGGATCTTCGTTGGAATCTGTGTCGAAACCACCACACTCTGACACAAGGTCCCAGATGGTACTTTGAAAAGTATTATATAAAATAAAGGAAAAATTTCTCGTTAACATTAATTGCTGGGATTTGCAATTGCATTCAAAAAGTTCGGGAGTTTCTTTAAATATTTTCCGACTGACATTGTAAAATTGCGTTTCATGCAGAACAAGCAAAGTGTATTGTGTGACCGACTAGTCAGAACAGGTTTTATCTAGTTCAAATTCATGCAGGACATGCGTGTATATCGTGATTACAGGTTTTCAAAGCTTCCCGTCGCGAAGAAGACCAAACCATGTGCGCTTCATCACGATAATATCTCTCCTGAAGTCAACTTACCTTTCAAAATATCACATTTCTGTATATCCTATTCCTCTGACTTCGCCCCATATATCTTGTCTTTCTAGGAAGAATTCGCGTAAGAGACAACGGCTCTCAAGTTCCAAAGAAGTGTAACGACGAATACACTGGAGGAGGTGGCAAAAGAATCTTGTAATCCGCTCTTACTTTTTTGTTTGTTCGGTGTGTATATGGTGAAAACAGTCCAACAAGCAGGTAACAGAGAATAACACTTTATTCTCGAATACTCTGGAAAACACGAAGCGCAGGTAACAGGAAAAACAGCACTTACATTGATCAGCAACACAAACTGACAGCAATAAGAACAGCGACAGCACTTTCAATACCGCTCGGCGTCTAAGAGCTTACTAGCTCGCACAGAGGATAAAACTCCAAAGAGACATTCCAAAGACGTTAGCACTCCAAAGGCGATCCCAGTCGATCAACATGTTTAAAGTCGATCAACACACACTATTACTCTGTGATCCGAGCACGGTCCTTTTATAGTCTCCCAGACAGGCCGTGACTTCGCATGGAATCATCTGGATAAATCCGAATCTCCTAATCCCCCTAATAGAGATATCGAGGAAATTCCAGCATCTTTGAGATCCAACATTTCGTCGCCGAAGTCGCCAAAATGGTCGCCGAGGTCATGTGTCCAGTCCTGGCTGCTGCCTGTCATTCCATACTTACCCCTGTAAAACTCTCTTCCCAACCATAAAACTGACATTGCTGGGAAGCGACTTTACATGTTCGTAAAAATATTAACGATGCATAAGTTTCACAGGGGCATTAATTCAAAAGAAACACTAATTAAACAGGTTCTATAATAAAATAAGTTACGGGAGATTTTCAATGAGCAGTATACTGACTCTTTATATGGAACATAATTTAAAAATTAAAGACGTATAAAAAGAATTAGGAGCGTTCTCCGTAATCATTCGCACTTTGATATATTACCTCCTTATAATCGAAAGGGAAATCTAAATTTATCTGAACATTAGAACGTCTGGAACAAACTAATTTTTATTTTAATAATTTTGATAAAATCGGCGGCTTTTAAATAAAAGCAAAATTTAATAATGGTTAGCTCGAAAGAACAAACGCACTTGCGATGATTAAAAAGCTTTACAGAGCATTTCAAATGCAGAAACTTTAACCAGAAGGTCTCAACAGAAGCAGGAAATAAATTTGATGCCCGCAAAGCAATTTATCAAAGAAAGTTTAATCATAATAATTCCTCCGAGAATTATAATCAGGTCTTTCAGCGGAAAAGTTTAAGAGCGCCATCATTATCTAATCACGATTATAGTCTCACTCCAATAATGCAATTATAAATATGCCTTCAATTTACCTTACCATCTCCTGAAATATATTGTTCGCTAAAGTCCTCAATGCTTTGCATGATGATTTATAGAATCATTCCTTCTTTGAAATAATAAAACCTTCATTTGTCAGTGAATCTGAAAATTGGGATTTCTAAATCATAATTATAAGGAATTATGCAGTAAAGTGACGCAAAAGGATAATGCATTCCACGTGAGATGAAACCGAATTTCAATGATGAAGCAGCCCTATTCGTATCGTAACATCATTATATTTCTCTCGGGTAGGCAAAATCTGTTGTGAATTTCTTAAACTGGGACAAAACTAAAATTACACGATGAGGAAAACGTACTTTGAGGCATCCTCATACGTTGAACACCCATTTTTGAAGGAATATCGCATTTTTTTAATGTTTTATCTGAAAACCTATTATTTTGTATTCCCAAAACTCTTTCTATTTAACTTCTCTAGTAAAGGGAAGAGAAATTAAGACATTTTAGTAGAACTAAACATCTGAAAGTTCAACTGTGAACAATACTATAAGGAAGCATTTTTAATTTTTTTTTATTTAGGTTATTTAAAATTTAAGGTTTTCTTTTAGTTCCAAAATATCACAAAAATCTAGCACAAGTGATACGCTCTGTAAAAGCCGAAAGACCAGTGGATAAAAACTGTATTTTGAGCGAAAAAAACCTCACGTTCAGAATAGCATTTCGAAGTCGACTTTAGTTAAAGTGGAAAAAAACTCTCACATGAACCATTCAATTTTGCTTCATTAATTAAAAACAGATTTGCAAAAGTCGCCTTAGATAATGGCACATTGCGAACTTTTGAGGCCTTATAATTAATATTTTTAATATTTTGAAATATTTAAATATTTTTTTTCTTTTTTTTCAGTTTTTACAGAGAGCATCACGTGTACCTCGTAAATATATAAAATGTACGAGTGAAATTATTTTTTCGTTTGGAGCCATAGAACTGGCTCTAGGCCTTTGTGATTAGGCGAACTTTAATTATAACAACCCTGTATATTCTGGTGGATGGGGAATTACTTTGAATTATCCAAAATTCTTCACTTCAGATATTTGAAAAATTCTACGTTTATCAGGGAGAATACAAGTGTTTAGAAGAGGAAAATTGGGCACTTGTGCTTGTTCTTTTTAACTTTCTCATACATGAAGTACGTGAAGAGATTGAATGATTAAAAGGTTTCGATGGTGCCAAACCTGCCATTGACTCGCCAAAACACTGAAACCAGCAAAACGGCCAACATCTTGAAACGGAATCAAAATATAAAAATTCTTACATATACGTCATTTTTATGACCTCAAAGAAGTTTCATGCCAAATTCGAAGAACATCGAATGCTTTTGGTCGTGACTGCGTAACAAACAAATTTACAGCAGACAAAATGCTGAATGGTCGAGTTGGAAATGAGACCTCCCTTCCCTCTGTCAAGTACTTTTAGCATTTTATAGTTATTGTACTATATAGTTATTGTTCTTGTTAGTATACTTGTTCTTTACTCATCACTTGACATTTTAGACATATTTTAATCTAGCATTTTAAAACTTGCGCCAGTGATCTTCTCTAGCCATTCATCCAGTCAGTTTTGATAGCATACTTTTAACCCTTCATAAGTCACTATGAGTCACGGCAAAATGATTTTAGAATTGATCTATCTTTTATTCTTTATCACCATATATTTTATCACCGGATCCCATTTATCCACCATATGTTCGGCGCAGCAGAGCCAAACATGTTCTTCCAGCAATAAAATCCAACAACCAACCAACCAACCAACTTTTCATTTTTGAATGGGGATAGATCCGTATGGGAAGACCTGTAAGTGGTCTGGTGTGATCCACGTTTCACCGGTAACTCCCTGCTTAGTGTGGTTGTGGGTGAGATCCTGAGATTTTTCCTCCACCCAGAGCATGGAAGTCATACAGGAGTAAAAAAGAAGTCAGAAGTGGTGAAAGTTTCAGAGCGTAAAGGATATAAATTATTGACGGTATACTTGATTCTTTAGAAATACTGACTGAAATAATTTGCTCTTTTCTAAGTGTAATGTGTCGCATAAGAAGTTTTCTGACTTATGACCCACAGTTGCAGATCCAGTGCAGTTTAAACAGACTGCTTATAAAATTTAATGCACTTTATTTCGTCTTGGTAGTGTTTCTTACTAATGGTTGTTCTCTTTTTGATAGGCATATATAATTTTACTTCGGCGCATTTTAAAATAACATAAAATCAAGTAATGGGGGCAAGTTATAATGAAAAGAAAACTAAATCCTTTTACTAATTAGAAGGCCCCAAGATTAACTGTTTTTGACCAAAGGGAAACAAAATTATTTTAAGAAGCTCCAGAAGTAAAAGAAGTTGTTTTTAAACTGTAGAAGTAAGCTTGGCTTATTTGAAAGAGCAAAAAAATAACTATAAAAGAGTACAGTGCTATTTATTTGCTTCAGTACAGTGCTATTTATTTGCTT
>BGPR01000010.1:3193568-3329826 GCA_013235015.1 Araneus ventricosus | reverse complement strand
AGTACAGTGCTATTTATTTGCTTCAGTACAGTGCTATTTATTTGCTTCAGTACAGTGCTATTTATTTGCTTCAGTACAGTGCTATATTATAAAGCTTCTGTTGAATAATGGTAGACTGACAGAAATGTACTACAGTTTCACGTGAACGTTTCAGACATTTCTTTGATATTATTGGTTAACAAATTTTAATTTGCTTTTTGTACAGGACAGTTGTAAGAAAAATTCTTTCCAAATTCGAATCTGTATTATAGTTCATTACTTTCTTCTATTTCTGCTCGTTAAAAACTTTAAAATTTCTATTTGTTTTGAAATATTTCACCAAGTATGCATACAATCAAGTTTCTGCTACAGAAAATATTATCCAGAAATAATGATTGGTACAAAACACACAAACGCAAGATGTTCAATAATAAAAAATGTATTATAAAAAAATCGTACAGAGCCGTTTTTTGCAAAAGTTAGATTTAAATTCAGGTTTTACGAATCTACAGAATTTATTTGCTATAAAAAAGACCTTCCCAATCCACATTCAGAAAAAATATTATCGCGAGAATAGAATTTCTTCTGGAACGCTCAAACTATTTTCCTTGGATGAAAGAGCCTTATCAAATAAAAGAGCACCCAGCGCGAAGAGATAAGATGAAGAAAGAATATGCAGTTCGCCTTTAACCACTTTGCACATTTGCTTGTTCTTCGGACTCTTCTGTGCGCAAAGAAATCTTCCCTATTTGGCTTCCAGATGCTTTCAGACACACTGAGACCGACATTGATAAAGTCCCGTTGCCCTTTTTGAAGGTCAGAAGAATGAATAGCACTGTGAACTCTGTAAGGAATAGTCCACAGAAACGGAGTTTGGACATTAATGTAGGTCAAATACATTGTAATATTTCGGCAATTTTCTTGAAATGTGCTTTTTCGACAAAGCAAAATGTTGTATTGAGATTTTGCTTTCTTATTTTTGAAGCGAAACTTCTTAACGCAAACTTTGGGATGGAGAGTCAGCATAGAATTTTCGACCGTCACGAACGGTAGTACGTCATACCAGCGGAGGCGCATTGATGCGGCCACGTGACGAGACGGAAGGATGTCATACCCACGCAGGCGCATCGATTATTACCTATTACCTATACCTATACCCTATACCCTCACAAACTGTGTATTTAAAAATGTTGATACGGAATGCCTGCATACATTCCGTTAGAGAATAGACTGTCTACTTGTGTTAAAGAGAAATAATACATAACTATAACAAAAATTGACGTTTCTAATGGTTTAGAGAATGGTGCACATGGAAAGTTGGTACATGCAGAAGTCAAAGAAGAAAACAACGTTTTCAGAGTACGGTTCGAATTTTCTGGTTCTTCTAAGATTAATTGTTCGATGGAATGGCCACAATTACAATGAAAGGTCACTTATTTTGGCGGGTGATTTTAGTGTAAACTTTGCGGATAAAAAATCAGAGCCACTTGTAAAATCTCTTATTGATAAATTTAATTTAACTATGAACAGTAATCCAGCAGTGTCGACGACAAAATTTCACACAACCACTGATGCAGTTTCTTCCAGATGTTTTCATAAAACAGAATCGCAGACATTTCTATCATATTTCAGTTATCACAAACCGATTGTTCCCATGATAGAGTGTGGTGATTAGATTAGATTTTTTTGTTTCAATATACTGATTAATAAGAATCTAAATATTTTTTTTCAATAACTGCTTGTATGCCTTATATTTTTTTTATCTGTTTTAGTCATAAATTATAAATAAATAACGAGTTCATATATATGTACTTATTATCATTACTATAAATAAATAATTATATAAATTTTAAATGTTTTGTTTCATTTGGGGAAAGGAAGTGAAAGAAATAGAGAGAGGAAAAAAGACAGTGTGATTCTACCATTATAAAATTAGTCATACAGAAAAGCGTAAGAAGATTCGCTTCTGTCGTACGTACACTCACCGACACACCTGTTTTTTCATCAAACGTTATAAGAAGGAAATAACAATAATAAGAAAAAATGTGTTATTGTCCTTTTTCTGAACAGTTCGATTCTGTAACCTCTTTGTTCTGGTAAATCTTTCGTGTTTACTTCTACCACCAGATTTCCATAACTACAATTTCTTCTTGGGGTGTCTCTCGAAGGATGCAATGTATCGACAGAACCCAAAATTCTGGAGGAATTGGAATATATAATCAGTTGTGGATTTGCTGTTAATCCAACAGCAACCAATGGCTGCTAACTTCGCGATTAGCTTGAGCTATATCATTGCTGGAGATGACGGACATTTCGAGAACATTTTCTGGCAAATTCCAGCAGTTTTCCAATGAATTACAGCTTCTGAAGCTCGAGCGCCTGGTGTATGTGAGATATGGCACTAACAAAATTCTTCTCCTCTCTCTTTAATCTCCTGTAGGAATAACTAAAATCTCCGTAATAGTTTGTTTAATATTAAATTTTAAATCTCTTTGTCTTTTTCTAAAAAAAAACCTGTAATTAGTCATTAATCCTTAAAAAGTTAAACCGCTCTATGCCCTGAATTTAACTCTTATTGGCCCAATGTTGCTTTTAAGCAACATACCCAATTTTTTATTCTAAATTTTTGAGTATCAGACTGAAGCCCTAACTCCTGTTGTTGTCAATAGGATACATTTAGAAAATTTTATTAAATAAATTTACAACATATAGATGGCAGCCTGAGTGCCGATATAAAAATAAAAATAAATTGTAGCTTTTCACTTGAGGCTGTATCTATTTAACTTTGTTTGTTCGCTTGATAATACTATATTTTATTCTACAATGCTGAAGTAAATTCCTTATCGGTATTATTATTTGTCTGTGTTTGACATTATAGAACATGATCAAGGAATTTTTTCTGAAATAAAACCAGGTGTTGTCAATTGGTATCAAGCGCTTTTTATCCATAAACCATACTTAAAACAAAATAGGAATTTTTTAAAAGTATTTTATTATAGAAATGAAAGTCAGAAAACATTTTAAAATCAATTTTTAAAAAATTAGGTTAAAATAATTAGACCAGAAGAAATATAATGAAAAAAGTGACAGCATAGAAGATTTCTTATGATTAGAAAAATTCAGATCTTTCTCTGGGGAAAAAAACTTTTAAGTGGCTTCATCAAGAAGAAGAATAAAACCAAATCTCGAATACTGTTGTTCATCTTCGATATTTTCAAAGAAATTGAAGTAAAGCGACGATATATTGAGCAATTTTACATGATGGATATAGGAACGTGATGCAAAGTGTCTGCTGAATGTATCTGTTTTGTTTTTAAGCTTTCGGAAACAAGAGATAGGCAATTTATTGAAAATAATTATGCTTTGATTTTAAATATACTTTCATTGTGGAAGCAAGTTGCTAAGTTCATTCAATAGATGTTGTTCCAAACAAATGCATTTGTTAAGTTTCACAACATAATTTTTAAAAAAATTCTTATACTGTTCGATAGCTGTGGATGGTAAGATGTATTGAAGTAGTCGTCACTCAGATTGGTGTGGTGACGAATTTGGGGGTGAGTGGCTCGCTAAGAGTGCAAATTTTTATTTCAGCAGCGTTTAATGGAAAAATTATAAAACATTTCATTATTTACTTAAACTGAATATAAATCGATTAACATTTCAGACCCTTTTTATCTCTCAGTATAGAAAACGAAAAATTGATACATATTTTTACGAAAAATCGTCCGGTGAGTGTAAGGTGAAAGAAGTCCAACAAGCAGGATAATGGAGAACGACGATTTATTCAATGAATATTCCTGAAAACACGAATTATAGGTAACAAGAAAAACAGCTCTTGCACATGCTCGAGCAGACAGAAAAGCACTAATAATAAACAGAAACAGCACTATAAATAGCGCTCAGCATCGAACAGCTGACCAATTCGCACTGGGAACCAAACTCCAAAAAGATTCCTCTCGTTTGCGCAACTCCGGGTATTTATAGCTTTCCGATTAGGCGTGACGTCACATAGAATTCTCCAAAAAAATCCGTTCCTAAGAGAGATTGGGCCATAATTCTTGAATTTTCTAGTATCTTCATTTTTGTCGCCAAAGTCTGGGGTCATCGGTCTGGCAACCATTAAGAATCTCTGGAAGTCTCTCTTTCCTACAATAAGATTAACATGACAGGGAAATGGAATTAAAGGTTCCTAACAATGTTTACTTCTTATATCTTTTAAAACGTATTGCATTTCACTCGGGATTTGATCTTTTTCTAAATCTTACGTTTTCTCTTTTAGTACTCATTACTGAACAAAAAAAAGCGTTAAAGCTTCATTTTAACTAAATACAGTAAAACCAGTTTATAGCGATATTGTAGAGACCAGGAAAAAATAGTTGAAAATATATTGAGCAGACAGTGTTTATGTATGTGTGCATGCACTGATATATTAACTAATTTATTGCGCTTGTTGATTCACCTTAGTAATACTCGCTGATATGAAACTATATTTTATAAACTTTAAATTATTACTTATACATTTTTTAAGAACTTCAAAGTGAAAATGTTTGTTAACATTTTTTACTCACAATAAAAGTATGAATAATAAGGAGATGTAAACATAATTCTACTTCATAATAGTTTTTGTTTACCCATGTTTTACATAATGTATTCAAACGCCAGTGTTTTACCACCATCGTAGATTCAAAGATTTAAAACACAAAAAACCCTTCAAGGAACAAGTGGGCAGTCCGAAGCACTAAGTGTGAATGAAAAGGTTAGTGTTCAGGAGACAGAACTCCGCCACGTGCCCCCGTGGCCGTCAGAAGGAGACAGAGGAAACAATCATCTGTGCACATTCCAATCACTAACCCTCCCACCCCGATATCCCTGCTACAACAGGCTCCAGTTTCTAGTCCCTTCCCGCCGATTCCTCTGTTATCTCACATTCTGGACTATGGGGTATCGTTTTCCAAAAAAAATCTGGAATTTACTGTACCAGCTTTATGAAAAGGCCAAATTATCGTTATAGACATATGCCTTTAATAAAGTGATTATCGCTGTAGGAAGTTTCAAAATACATTGAGTAAATAGGAAGTCTGCCGGGGCTATAGAAAACATAGTTATATTCAGGTTTATATCGCACTACACATTTTCACAGTAGTTATCCATTTTTTCTTCAATGCTTTACCGCTTATGAGCTGTTATCACAAAATATTCAATACTGTTACGAACATGGAATGCCTTTTCCCGGCAATGTTAGTCTTATGGTTCGGAAGATAGTTTTACAGGGGTATGTAGGAATAAGGATAGTTTTACAGGGGTGCCTGTATGGAATACAGGCAACAGTCAGGCTTGGACCTCTGACCTTGTCGACCATTTTGGCTACAAATAGAAGATTCCCGAAAATGCGACTATTTTCTCGATATCTCTATTAGGATAAGAAATATACAGAATGTACTGGATGATTCCATGTGACGTCACGATCAGTCGAAATAGGGTATATAAACGGAGGCAAATGAAAGGATGTAAGTCTTCGGAGTGTGAAGAATGACTTTGGAGTTTCGTCTGCAGAGAGAGATGGAAAGCCGGTGAGCTGAGCGCTATTGAAAGTGCTATTACTGTCATCATTAGTTATTTGCTGACTGT
Source organism: Araneus ventricosus (assembly GCA_013235015.1). NCBI lineage: Eukaryota > Metazoa > Arthropoda > Arachnida > Araneae > Araneidae > Araneus > Araneus ventricosus. The sequence goes on along the minus strand of BGPR01000010.1, from coordinate 3,324,219 downwards.
TTGTGTTGCTAAATCCGAAAGTGTTATTACTAGTAAGTTGTTGACAGTTTGCATTGCTAATATGTATAAGAGATATTGTTCCTGTTACCTGTGCTTGTTCTCCTGAGTATTTGTCAACAAAGCGTCATTCTCCATTATCCTGCCTGTCGGACTTTTTCCACCATACACTCACAGGGCGATTTTTGTAAGAATACGAATATGTACGAGATAGCGAAACGACTAAGTGTAAGTAAATTTCAGATCGGTTTTGTGACAATCGCTACCACGATTTTAATACCAATATTTTTTTTGGTTCCCAGTGCAGCGTCCTTTTCCTCGAATCTCATCTTTCCCTTACTTTTTGCATCATTCTTTTTCCCTCATTTATATTTTCGCTTAAATCTTTCCCTTTCACATTATTTATATTAAGTCTTTCATTATCTTATCATAATTTATTCTTTATCATTTGCCTTATGTTCTCTCCTGCCTTCGATTTTTCCCCCTTTCTTTATAGCTAGGCGGAAGTCATCTCCTGATTTGCATGTTGTAAAGAACAACGAAAAAAATAAAGAAATTTTGCGCATTTGATTAGATGTCTTTGAAAAATATAATAAAAAGATATTTCAGACGAAAATAAATTATCGTTCTTTGCATTTTTACATTTCGATCTCTGTTATGCTTGAGGCTACCAGCATCTATTGCTTTTATTCGCATGATTTTTGTTTTTGGTATTATCGAAAGTTATTCCATGAAATTCTTATTAGCTTAGCTGTTGTTTCTTAAATTGAATTATATTTGAAGAAAATGCGAAAGAATAAAAAAAATATGAAAATGTATCCATTGCTTAGATACAATTAATTAAAATTTTAGAGCATCAAAGCTGTTTTTGTCTAAAGAGATATTAAAAAGTTAATTTTTCTCTCAAAGGTATGCTGTTATTGAACAGTTAGACATGTTTTTCCCTCTTGAATGCTTTATGCTATGAACTGATAATAAATAATAATATGCCTGCAGGATTGATTTTACTTCGTTTATTAATTATTTTTAAGAAAATTATCAACATCCTTTCAATTTTTCTTCATCATAGAAATGCTGGAAAATTTTTGAATTCGTAGAAATCATGTGAATGATAAAATTTCGACACTGAAAAAAAAATTGGCGGGAGGCTGTCTCGGCGAAACGGCCGCTGGGATTGAGGGGCTTAAGAGACTTACTAACCTTACTCAACTGCGACTTTCTGTGACTAAAGTAGCTCTATGTGACAATTAGCTCTATCGTCTATAGTGATTATTAGTCTAGTGTGACTCTATCTATGTAAAATGCTTCATGATTTTCACCAACTTTGCAACTTGACTGTGACTAAACCGTAATTAAAGATTCTAAAGTGTTTTTTGCAATATTCAATCTCTACCTTTCCCTATTAAATAAAACTAAAACCAACTCTCTATGTCATTTGGTTGCGGAGCTATAAGCGCTTAACTTTAGCACTGAATTCGACGTAATTCAATAATTCTTGAGTAATATTTCGTGCGATCGATGAATGAATTGCCTTAGTCTGCGTGAGCGTGCATCGATGGTGTGACGTCATCAAAACTTTTCGTGATTTTCACCAACTTTGCAGCTCAACTGTGACTAAACCGTAATTCCAAATTCTACAATTATTTTTGCAATCTTCAATTTACACCTTTCTCTGTTAAATAAAACTAAAACCAATTCTCTATGTTATTTGGTTACGGAGCTATAAACATTTAGCTTTAGCGCGAAAAGCGTCATAATTTTTTCCTTTCTCGACACACCTTTAGACCACTATGGAGAGACGCAAGTCTAAGTCAAAAGAGTTTCACACAAATATGTTTTTAAATAGGTCGATTGATTGAAATTTTACTGAAAAGTAAGACGCGAGCGAGATCAGTGATAACTTTATTATTGGGGTGTTAAAATATTAAAAATAAGTGAATCAATAAAATGTTTCTAAATGTTTTATCCAAAAGCACATAACGGTTAATTCTAAATAGAATGCTATTAATAAAATTAAATAGCATATAAACATTCTTGTTCGTTATTTGTTTTTCGTTTGCTTTCTCGTATACAAAAAAGGAAGTATTAAGTTCACCAAAAAGATTTAATTATGTGATTTCAATGAATATATATCTTTTATATCTCCTTCAGTAAAAAAAGCCATATTCGGGTCTATATATCCGTGAGGACATGTTAACGAAATAAATGGAACAAGTTAGATTAATGAAATTTGGTAGTTGGTCCTCATATCAAAATTGTAGATCTGTATCTGATTTTGGTTGAAATCTGTATGTTGTCTTAGCATTAACTGTATCAAATTCGGATTCAATTCAGTCAACGGGAATAACTGATCCAATCCAAATACTCTCTTCACTATTGAGGAAATTGAACACAAAACGCTCTATATTGTGAAAATATGTTAGAAAATAGAAGGGAAACATTCTTGGTGATCTTGCATTTGGGATCATAAATTTTATCTTTGTTTGTCAAACATGTTCTAATGAATTGCCGTTGATCTGCATCTATATTTTTGTACCAAATTCGATTGAAATTATCATTTATTACCCGCAAAAAATGGCTGTGCTTCAAGAACGAATTAACATGCTAGACATAAAATGCCAAGGAAATAATGTTCGTTTTAAAAATGCACTAATGTATGAAATTGACAAAAATACTGATAGAGATGTTTCTTTGAATTTGATTAAGCAGTAAGAAAATCTATGATTGTATTTTTCACAAAAAGATTATTAATAACGTTTTAAAAATATTGAGGAATAATTTCCTCAGCGTTGATTTGCCTTGGATTGAAATTTGAATTTGATTCCCAAAGCAATAAAATAAATCTTTGCTTAAGTGAATAGTTTTCTAATAGATTCGACCTTGGGAATGTTATGTAGTTCATTATTTATTGTCTTGCCAGAAGAGGTCACACCCAACAAGTCAATTTTCGAAAACTTTTACAATTTATTAGTTTTTAACACATGTGTTAAAAAGATACTAGTTAGATTTAAATAGATACTTTTTCAAGGCTTAGTGAAAGAATGATAAATATACAAAAATAAATAAAAAGTTTCAGCACTGAGAGACATAGGTGCAGCTTTATATGAAATTCAGTTAGATGTTTTAAAGTATTTGTAGAATCAGTCACTTCTAGAAGAGCTCAAACATTAAGTGTTTTAAAATTATGTAGACAAGGAGAAGCTATTTCTTCTGTTTTAACCTGGCAATGATGGAAAAAAACCAGTTTCAATTTTCTAATTCAATAAGCCATCAATAAATTCTGCCACAAGGCTCCATTTTCAAAGCTTCTCCATTTATTATTTCAAACAATCAATGGAGAAACTAAAAGAAAAGACCAGGTGAATCTCTTCGAGTATCCTCTGTCTTTTCAATGTAATCTTAAGTAGGTTTCCAGAAGTGAGCTCATGTATAGAGTTGTGAAATCCATATGTTGCTCATATGACCAGCTGCTATTAACTAATCGGTGAGCAACGAGCAGTTAATTAGTGTCAAAAAGAACCGCCAGTTTTTATATTGTAATTGGATTCCAATGATTTCGCATGCAATTTCGTCTCTATCTCCTGATAAGGACAAAATTTCATGCGACTGATTGTATGTTTCAAAATAAAATATCAAGTTGAAATAAATCAGAATGTTATTTCATCATCGAAATTCTTTATAGTCTGACCAAGCCATCTAGAAAAAGGCTCCATCTTACATCGTCTAAAATATATTTTAAAAGTATATTGACTTAGTAGGAATTTCAACAACGTAGATTATTCTGTAGTACGGACTTATTCTCAAATATAACACAGATTCTGCATAAAATACGTGTTCGCTATCCATTTTGAACTAAAAAAAAAGGAACTGACAGAGACAGAAAGAAGGACACGTGAAGATAGTTTAAGGTTGCATTCGTATAGCTTTCTTCTCCCAAATCACATTGTCCCTCCTCTCTTATTCAAAAGAGAACCGTTGTAGTAAATCAAATTCTTCCTTCAATACGAAACGCGATAGAGTTATTCAAAATGGCCCGATTTCTGGCTTAACTGGCTGGAATTTTTTTTCTGGAAGATCGCCAAGGCGCGATAGGGCACGTCTTGTGTGGGGCGCACACAATGGGAGATTGGGGGCGTGATAAATGACGACGTCAGGGGGCGCTCAATTCTCTCCATTTTTACCATGTCTCGACTTGGTTTCTCTTTATCTCTTATTTATTTTTTCATTTCTCTCTTCTGAGGTTTGAGAGAAGGAAGGATTTATCGAAGGTTCTTTCTGCTGCTCTAAAAAGCATTCTTCTTTTCCAGAAGGGGCTTAATTAACTTATTTTTGTGGCAACATCTCAAAACCTTATGGTACGGATATGAAAATACATTTAAAAAATTGAAGCACGAAGGAAAAATAAATGGGGAGGAGGAGCTTTTCGTATCGTCTGGGCCATCACGCTTATCAACAGAAGATAATAAATGCTTTGTGTTGTCTTCCACCCCCTGTTTCCAAGGTTTCATGCTCAATGACATTCTTAAGACCGTGTGTCGAAAAGGATCTTCTTGCATTAAGAATCAAACGGGGGGGGGGATCAAAATACTCTGTTCGAATGGAACTTTATTCGTAGAGGAAAAAAGTGATAAAATCTTATGCTTCCCCTAAAAGGGATAAATTCTACTTGAAACTTTATTTCTGATTAATGGTGAGAGGAAAGTTAACATTTATTTCTTTCTTGGTAAGAAGCAGATAAAAGATATTAATGAATTTTTGTGGTGTTTCATGATTTTTTGTGGATTAATTTTAAGATATTGTTTTGGTTGGATTTAAGAGAAAAACCGTCGTCCGAAAAGTAATAAGTTAACACAACTTTTTCTAATATGATCTCGTAAGAAATACTTCTGAATGGACGGGATTAAAAAAATCTTAACCCTTCTAACAAAAGTTTATTGGACAATTTCATCTTAGACTAGCAGAAAAAATATAACTGTAGTAACTGACATCATTTATCCAAAAAGTCATTACACTTTTTCTGGTTTGTCTAGTTCCGATTACGGCTACGTCCTTTTCGCGAAGCTGCGTAACTATAACTAATACTATCATCTCGTAAAGTTAGCAGATGACTTTCATTATATTTTTGTCATAAACCTACTTCAGAACCTTTTTTCATTTGGTTACAATAATCAATGAGTTCTTTGACTTTTGAATGATCCCTTTCTATATTTAAATAGATTTGTTTATAGAAGAAAGGAATTACATAGATTTCATTTCTATGAAAGTTTAATCAACTGATGTATAGTAAGTATTACCATTATTAACTATTTATACTGATTCATTAATTCTAGGAAATGTATTAAGTGTATAATAAATTTCCATTCTGTTTCTATTCTTGGCAATAAGTGATTCAGCGTTCTTCCGTATTTTATATTGGATATTTATCCAAGAACAGATTTCCTTAACAGATTTTCTAATAATTTTGGGATGAAAACTCTCTTGTTCTCTCTCTTGTTAAAATAATTATTTGCTTTTCAAAGCCATTTTTTCTAATGGAACAGACAATTTTCATATAAATGATGGAATAAGTCATAAAATATAAAAAGCATTTTGTTTTGTATAAAAATATTTGATTGTATAGTTATTATTTAACCTACTCAGAATAGTTCTGATTTTCTTTCATTTTTCTTACTATTTTATAATTTCATAAATTTTATTATTATATATATTATTTCTATTATATATTACTATATTTCATTATATTACTCTTATTTCCTATTTTCATTCATTCATTCAATATAGTTTTTCTTTATTATATTTTCATATTTCTTATTTATTTTGATAGAATACATTTAGAATGGATATCTTGCCACCGTTAGATTCATTTAAATAAATTCGTATGATTCCTTCGTTGTAATAAATATCGCATTGGAATCGCGTGATGCTTTCATGCGTGTTTATTCTTAATAGCTCTACCAAACGTTTTTTAATCAGATTCATATTAAGGTGTAGTAGACTGTACATAGTTTTTATAGATTTATTTATTTTTTTATCTAAATTTATTCTTTTGTGTACTTGTGCATCGGATATCTTTTATCGATTGTAGTGCTAATATTATCATTTGTTGTCAAAATTTGTTGTCCTTTGCCTAACTTTCCCTCAAAGTCCAATGACAGGGATAAGTAAAGTAGCTATTTTGTATGCTGTTTATAGAATTTTACTCTATCACCAACACAAAGCAGTAATGAAGGTATGTTTACAAATAATTTTAATCCATCTTTGCAATGTCATGATCTATATTTGTTTCCCGCTTTATATGTCTTCATCTGAACATTCGCAATTTTCTTGATCATATCGAAGGCTAGCAATGAAGGAAAAATACAAATTATTTTCCAAAATATACGAAATATAAAATACCCAAAGAATATTTTTCAACCTCGTCGGTGATTAACTTTTCTCTTTCGTATTCTCAGATGTTTCAAAGCTGGAAATGGCCTTCAAAGGTAATGGTGACATCCTTCGGAGGTACCTGGAACTTAACCACGCTTGTAATAAAGACTTAAATGGAGAGAGGACTCACTAGGATGTCATTAAAATGACTTTGAGAGCCTTTGGAAATGCTGAAAAGTCTTCTGTGATCTGATAATAGCGGTGCATTTGGCGAATTCCCATTACCCGAGATTATTATTTGAAGTTCACCGCTGTCTTGTTAAGTTCCCGATGAAATGGATTTAGAAAGAGAGCTATGAACGTTCTGATGGACATCATTAACGGGTGAAGAGAAATATAAATTTCACGGAGTAGTTTACACTCTCTGCAGAAAGTTGTTCATAAAATACAAGGTTATTGTTTAGTAGTACCTACAAGGAATAATTAACACTCTCTATAAGAAGATTTTCCCGAAATACAAGATTATTGTAAAGTTTATTAAGAAAATTAAGTAAGATTGCAAAATAATCACCAAAAGAATTCACGATTTTTATCTACAGCCTGTCAAAAAAGACATCCGAAACAATCTTATTGCTCGCAATCTATGAATATCATAATCCAGCAGAATATTTTATATGATTTAGTAATTGTTCCGCTTGAAAAACACATGAATCACATTTGCATATGGAGGAAGGTGGTCTTCGCATTTATTTTCATACCATCTTAGCAACTTTCATTGTTTCTTCAGTTAAACGATTCCATTAATTGTCAAATTTTAGGAAATTCCATGCAAAACAACCGGAGATATACAAGAAAAAAGATCTAAAGGTTGTGCCAATATATACAAATGTGGAAAATAGTTGGCCCTTATTACTTCTAACATTTTATTAGGGTATTCGATAATTTTCCTATGGGCCTTTTCGCTGTTCTTAAAAAAATGTACAATGAATATTTAACTAAAAGATATGTCAAAATATAAATCCAAAATAATATATTTTTATTTTCATGTGCATTTATGAAAGGAAATTAAAGAAAAAACAAACAATAAATTTAAAATCAAAAGCTCCTTATAATTACCTCATCCTCTATAGATAAAATTCGGATGCATTATTCTGAAGTTAACTACTTTTTTGTCGATTATGTTAATTCATGTTTACAGAGACAGGTCATTTGACTTGTCATTATGTCGTTTGAAGCATTTTTTTACATTAACAAAATTATCAAGCATAATGAAAAATTTAGACAATTATTATTAAATTTAAGAAACACCTCCAGCTATTGGAAGAAAACGGTTCCTTGGGGGGGGGGGAAATGAAGCATTCGTTTTTCTTTCAGAAACAATACAAACAACGTATGTCTTTTTTCTCTTTTGGCAGAAATGCTGTTCTTTCCTATAGATGTGTGTCATTTAACTTGTCATAAATACTATGCACTAGACTTCAATATTTTTTATGAGTGCAAGAGAAAAGGAATGATAGTAGATATAATTTAACCTTTTGGCTTATTTATATCAGTTTCCTCACTAGGAGGCACCACGAGTATGTGGATGAGAAGTCACCGGATAAGTAAGCGGGTTCTCGCTTCTCTTGGGGGCATAGTAATGGTTTAAATTCATGTTACCTCACTCCGGTGACGGAACGTACCTCCTTCGAGAGGGGTTGGGCATGGCTATTAGGACTCCGACCTCAGTATCAGAGCTGTCGTGGAGACCGTTCTTCAAAGGATCTCGGGTGCTTCGGTAGGTTTGAAGTTATTCAGCTCAGTTTCAAGTTATTTATATCAGTTATTTTTATTAGACTTTCTCTCTTCTGAAACTTCCAGTCAGATTGTTTATATCCATCAAACTGTTTGGTTTTTTAGAATATAACAGAAACGCCCACGACTAAAACCTTGCTCTTGTGTTTTTTGAGTGAAAAACACTTTTTGCAGATCAGTATCATTGTAATAAGTTTAATATATGTTTAATAAGAACATTTCTTAACTCACCAGAATATCTCAAAACTCTCACAAGATGAATACAAATTTTTCTTTTTAACTAAATCGCAACGAATATTAGTAAAATAATGGAATCCATTCATGTGGTAATGGTCTTGTTGGCTTCTACTTATTTAAACATGAAAGAAGCAACATGAACTATGAATACTCCATTTAATTCAATTTATTTCTTTCTTTTCTAGAAGAATCTATTTGCAACGGAAATGATCAACAAAATTCTAAAAACTACATTTTTCTACTGTTGCCACAAAAGATATATGTGATGAACAAAATTAAATATGATAAAAAATAAATGCTTTAAATAAAAAGAAAGCGATATTTACAAACAAATATTAAATTCTTTAAATAAAAAGAAAACGATATTTACAATCAAATATTAAATGCTGCGTGAGCTATAATTCAGCCACTACAGTCTTAAGTACTTCACACATTATATAAATCAGTTTTTTAAACAGAAGGTTTTAATATATTTACTTCGGCATCACAATAGATTATTATTTTTTTTATCTTCGCACCTGAAACGATGGAATAACTTCAAATAAATCCAAATATTGGATACATTCCATTCTATTCTTTCGAATCATATTTGCCAAGATTTTTCGGTTTAGACCTATTACTGTCCTTTTTTAAATATTATATTTGTTTTTCTATTTATAATCTTTATCAGATGGTCAAGTATTTTAAATAGAAGAAAAATTAAATAAGAGCATAAAATTAATAGAAACAGTTTTTAATAACATTTTTATTATTGTACTTAAATACCAAATTTTTATTAAATGATTTTTTTAGTCTTCAATTTCTAAATTATGGAATCCAGAAATCAGTTTTTTCTGAAATTCGTTACCAGATGGCGTCACTCGTATAGAAGCAAAATTTAATTAAATCAATCAGTTAGCTGGTAATTAAGATCTAAAATTAATAAAATAAAGTATTGTCATTGACAATACACATCTGTGTAAAATTTCAAAAGTCAAGTACATCAAAGGGCGAGTGAAAAAACTGATTAGAAAAATCCCATCTATGCAAGCATGAAACAAGTCAAGTTAAATAAAAAGTGTTTAAAAACAAACGCACTTACGAAGATTAAAAATCTTTACAGCAGACTTCAAAAAAGGAAATTTATAGAGGAGGAGTTAAATGAAGTGGAAAATAAATTTGATGCTCTCAAAGGAATTCATCAGAGTGCGTTTAATCTTAATAATTCCTACGATAAATATATCCAGTTCTTTAAACAGAAAGGTTTAAGAGGGCCATCATTATTTGAGTTCGATTATCATCTCTATCCAATAATGCAATTATAAATATGCGTACATTTTATTTTGCTGTCTCTTTTAATTTATTGTCTCGAATACTTTTCATAGACATTTAGAGATTCCTATTTTTTTAAAGAAATAATAGAAATTTCATTATCATGGAATTATCTGAAATTTGGAAATTCTGTTTTATAATTATGATAGATTAGAAAGGAAAACGATAAAGAAGGATAAATATCCCATCTTTTCATCTGATTAAAAAAGTAATATTTAACATATCTTATCGAAATCATTATATTTGCTCTTGTGATGACCAAACTTGGTATAAATTTCTTATACCGAGGCGAAACTAATTTTATTCGTCGACGAAAATTTATTATCTGCTACTTAAATCAATAAAAGAATTCAAGAAAATATTTTGTCAAGTATTTTAAAATTTAATAAATATGCACATCAAATCTGTTCTATATGTGCATTAAGGGATGAAAAATCTTTTTATTTAATAACTAAATTTATAATTGTTCCGTAGCTACTGACATAGGCTTGGAAAATTCAGCCATCACTAGTAAATTTTTCACAGATGAAATTCCATTCTTTTATTATTTCCTAATATAAATATTGTATGAGTTTACATGCTGTAGGCTACTCTTAATAAATATTGTGATTTGTTTGTTTTTTTAAATTTTTGATATACATACAGATTAAGAAAATAATTTGGATCTTTCTTCTTTCTATGTGGAGACAAAATTCTTTATATATATATATATATATATATATATATATATATATATATATAAAAGAGGCAAAACATAATAGAAAAACAATAAAATAAATAACAAACATTCATATCAAATTCGAAAGGATATGAAAAAAACGAATTGAAAATAAATCCGAGTAAAGACAAAAATGCGAATAGTAACAGATGGAAAAATATATAAATATATCACATACACAATGAATGCGCTAAAAGCTGCAAGTTCAAAAGCGCTGTGGTAGATAGAGTATAAATCGAAAAATGAAAGAGTATAAAATGTGAAATGAAAAAAACGCAATAAAAGCACAATAACGTTTCTTCAATCAACTTATAAGAATCAACAAAATTTGCAATAACAATAATTCTGCCAAAATGAAAATCATGCACTTAAGAAATAGCCTCAACATTAATAAAATTCCCCCCTCACTTTACGAACCTCTGATTAATGGATTTAAGATGTAAGTAAAGGATTGCTTATCAGAGAGATGCCGACGCGAAGTTTAATCTTCGTGGTAGGGTCACTCAAGTCGGTAATGTCTGATATTTTAACTCGAAAACGCATCTTTTAAACATTTTTCACTGGTCTCTCATTTTTTACTGATTTCTTCCACTATTTCTCTACGCTATCTATCTATCGTTTTCGCTCTTCCATTTAATCTTCATCGTTCACAACATACTACACTCCCCTGGCAACAGCCAAAGTTAAGCGCGAAAACTGACACTTGACACCCTGTTCACACCCCTTCAACGCCAGTCTGTAGCGTGACCCTCCGCTTACACTGCCACGTCAACATCCGTCCTTCTGGTACGTAAAATATTTTTTCTTACTTTTCTCTAATATTATCGCATCGTAATTCTGTTTTAATTATTCAAAACTCCTCTCTGTTTTTTTCTGGTTGGTTTGGCATTAGGGATGAAAATCAGTGTTTTAGGTCTTGCGGCATAACTGATTGCAAGAAAATGTCAAACTTTTATATTTAGCAATTCACAATAATTTCATCCCCTGAAGAAACGTTATTGTGCTTTTATTGCGTTTTTTTCATTTCACATTTTATACTCTTTCATTTTTCGATTTATACTCTATATATATATATATATTAACAAGATAATGATTGATGCATGAAAATATTAAAAGATTTAGTGTGACTTTACATGAAATTAAGAGCACTGCAGAATGAAATGAAAATATTTACTCTTGATTTTACGATGGTTGCATGCGTATTTTAAAGTCTCAAATATAGTTTCAGAAATTTTGGTCTGAGCGATTTTGTCTTTCAGTCTCCGAAAATTTAATAACTAACCCCAAAAAATAGATTAATATAATAATTATTTCCTAAACTCATTCTTTTATTCGTATGTTACTACTTTTCTACCACTCAAAAAGCAGACGATTTTAATACCATGTATTATTTTTTCCTTAAATGATGGTCTGTGACAAAAATAATACTTAATAACTAGGGGAGAGTCGCCGACTTTGGACCGGTATCGTAACTACAATTCTATTAAATATTTGGAAAGTAAAGTAGGCAAATTATGTTGTAACGATGTAAATGGGGTGTATGAAATGATTTTTAAGAGAACGCGCTACGTGGTAACAGTTAGAGAACAAGTGTTTATATTTAGGTATCAGCAATCAATTATTTTAACAAAAGACAAAAAGCCCTTACGTTGCTCTAAATTAAGTAGGAAAATATGTTATTACAGCCTCAGATAGGAATTTTCTTTAGCTACAATTTACTATAATCATTTTATGAAATAGTTTTAAATTAAGTTTAGGGGAATTTTTTGTTGTCGTCCAAAAGTTGCCTATATTGGACCACAAATTGTAACCTTAATTGGACTGTTTATGTCAATGAGATTATTACATTAATCTACATGAATAGTTCATAAATCAGTTGCCACTACTAATAGACCTCATAAATTGGAATTGAAAAAATGAAAGCAATAAAAGGATATCAAAGCCATAAAATGTTGGATAAAAAAATATAAAAACTTAGGATACGTATAATTTGTATCATTTGTGAGGGAACAAAGGAAGAGGAGGAAGTGATACAGTGCATAAAATGACATGCTTTAGCTCATGCATTGTGTTCTAGTGTGAATTTGAGAATCAAAATTATTTCTCAAAGAAATTGGTGGTCCAATTGGGACAACCAGTGGACCACTCTAGGAAACCGGCTTCCTTAATTGGACCTAATGGCACATTTTTTTAAAGTTGTTTTATCCTTATTTAAAGTGCATTTCATACAAATTTAATTAAGCTGTTCTGAACATAAATAAACTACAAAAAATTCTACTACTGGTTTTTCCTTAAACTTCCTTCTCCATCATTGTATCAATAAAAAATGTCCAGGTGGGCCAAATTCGGCGATTCTCCTGTAAGGAGTTCACTTAGAGAATAAAAATAAACACCTTACATAAAATGGAAAATCTGCCTTTTAGGGAATTAAAGTGTAATAGGACGATGAAGTAATCAAGAAAATTAATTACTTTAATTGATATTATAAAATGCGTTTAGCTTCTAGATGATACTAAAGAAATTCAACTAATAAAGAAAGGGATTTAATTAATTTAATTAACCTGCATATAGTTAATTACCATCAAGTTAAATTTATGCGGCGATGCATTTTATCCTTCTTTTATCGGCTTGAAAAGTCAACAGCCCATGAACGGCTTTGCTGAAATATATTTACATAGAATATATTCTTGAGTGAAAATTTTAATCACTCAAAATTCTTTTCCTGGGCAAGTATTCCAAAAGCGCTCAGTGGTGAAAAGTTGGCGCTTGTTTTGATTCAATTTTTATTCTGTTCCTTGTTGGAATTTGCATTTCAAGTAATTTAATTTTGATTTCCTTATTCGGTTTTCCAAAGCTATTAGCTTCTTTATGTATTTGTTTATGTAAACTATATTTAGAGCAGATCAGCTTCATAATTGAACTTTTGCCAGTTTTTCTTTACATTAATGATCTACTACATCATTTTTAAAATTTAAATTAAAAAGAGAGCGAAATATATCAAACTGTAGGCTGGAAATTGAGTGGAAACCACTTTCTAAGAAAAAAAAAATACACTTTTTTGTCGTAAAATGCTTACAAGCTACTGTGCTGGATAGGTTTGAGTTTAAATATCCTCAGTAGATCTCACGCAAAATGTAATGACTAATATGTATAAACTTTTGAATTCAAGACATTTAAACGTCGATTGTAAGATAAACTCTAATCAACAAGAAATTTAAAACGCAAGATAAGGATAAACAATGTTAGAAAAACAGAGAAAAATTCAATAATGAACATGAAGTGCTTTTATATGAATATCCATTAGTAAACATTGTGGTACTTGTACCCTTAATGATTAATTATTGAAAAAGGTATACCTCTCGCAAAACAGCATTTTATTAAATTATAGTAAGAATGTTTTCTTTACAGCATTTGTCGTCATACCGAAAAGAATATGTTTCACCAAAAATACAATATATATAAATTGTTTTCCTTTTTTACTTTTAGAGTATAAATTAATATTTCTCACTTCGATTCGTTAAATTCACTAAATAGTGTTACGAACATGTAATGCCACTTTCCCACAATATTAGTCTTATGGGTGGAAAGAAACATTTACAGAGGTTCTTTCTACCTATCTGGGAATGGAGGCCAACGACCCCCGAACTTGACAACCATTTTGGCGGCTTTGCTACAAATTTGGGCGACTTTGGAGGCAAAATGTAGGACCTCAAAAATGCTGGAATTTTCTCGATATCTCTATTGGGGGGGGCGGAGAAATATAGAATTTACTAGATGATTCTATGTGACTTCACATCCTGTTAGAAAGGTATGAAAACCCGGGAGTTGCTGAGATGAGACAATCGTCTTTGAAAGTCTTCGGAGTTCGAAGAATCTCTTTGGAGTGTTGTTCTCTTTGCGAGTTGGTCAGCTCTTGGAAGCTGAGCGCTATTGTTCTTGCTATTACTGTTATTGTTCGTGATTTACTGTCTGCTGGTGTTGTTAATTTGTGCAAGTGATGTGTTTTCTTGTTACCTGTACTTCGTATTTTCCAGAATATTCGAGAATATGTCATTCTCCGTTATTCTGCTTGTTGGACAGTTTTCAACGTACGCACACAGGATAATTTTCGTAACAATAGTTAATTTTTCCAAATTCGATTTTTAAAACTAAAAGTAGATGAAATTCGAACTTCTAGTTCGAAAAATCATAGGATGATACTGTTCCAGCCTTGGTCCGTCTCTAATGTCTTCATCATCATTGCCAAAAGCACGCATAACGACTTCTGTATCACGGATACAGACATTAAATATTATCATGTTAATAAAAAGAAAGAAAAAAACTTAAGAAAAACTATATAAATTAAGTCGAAGATTTAAATAAGCATTCTATACGCCTATTAGTAAACCACAATGCTCATAACCATCAAATTTGATTAACAAAAAGAATATATTTTTCATTAAATATTTCAATATTTCTTGCCGTAAAATTCAAAAGAATACATTTCCCATTAAAATTACCATGTTATGATATTACATCGTTTTAGTTCACGCGCTTACACATCGAAGTTCACAAGGTTCATGTCTCTTGAGAGATAAACTCGTCCTAATGTGAAATTTAGAACGAAAATTAGAAACAAAACGGGAAAAAACGAAAAGACAGAGAGGGAAAAATGGATAAAAGACAGTGAGGGCTGAAATGAAAATCCTATTTTAGACAGTTAAAAACGATGATGGAAAATGGAACTTAAATGAGAATTCTATACTCTTGTTAGTAAACTACAACTCTCAGAACCATATAAACTGATTAACAAAAGAAATATTTTTTCATAAAATATTTCATTAATATTGCATTTAAAAGTCTTTTTGTAATTTCTACGTACCTTAAAATTCAAAATAATACTTTTCCCATAAAATATAATACCACGTTATGGCATTGCGTCGTTTTAGTTGACGCGCTTACACTTAACAGTTCGCAAGGTTAACGTCTCTTGAGAGATAAACTCGACCCAATGAGAAATTTAAAACGAAAATTAAAAGCAAAAGGGAAAAAAAGCGAAAAGGCAGAGAGAAAAAAATTGGATGAAGGACAGTGAGTGCTTAAATGAAAATCCCATTTGAGATAGTTAAATGTGATGATGGGAAATAAATTGAATGAAAATGTCCTCCTCTTCAGTTCCCTTAATTAGTCACTCTGGCCTTCAAATATTTCAACACCTCCCTTTTTTTCTCTTTTCTTTTCAGCACTTACGGATTCAAAGGACCGGAATCATTAATTTGTGCAAGGGTAAATATTTTCATTTGGGTCTGGCAGCCAACTCTTTGTATCGGGAAGAACGACGTTTTGCTTTGCTTTTTCAACTTTAAATGGAAATTAAGGACTTTTAAAGGAAGTGCTGTTTTTAACCCATGTTGCAGAGTCAATAAGAGTGGCGAAAGTAAGTTTAATCAGTCAGAGAGAAAATAGAAAGACAATATACGTTGGAAATAAAAAGTACTTTGGAAAATAATGTTAACCAGTTGAAATGTGAAATTTGTTTATGGGCCGAAGTGCTTCTCGAGCAAGCAGAAAAAGCAAGTCAATTTTTGTTTTAAACTTCGAATATTTTCAGTAGACAAAGTTCAGCATAACCTTAAGAATGTACAATATTTACATGTATTACTTTTCAGATGTCGTCCTCGTCATCTGACAGGTGTTAAAAATTACGAGGTCCGTCGCAAAATAGCGCTCGCGTTGCTTCCAAAGAGGAGGTAAATATAACTAAACTAAACGAATGCTTATGTTAATTTCATACGGACAGAACGGTATTTTATGACAATTTAGCAAATTGGAAACGTATAAATATTCTAATTAACAGACACGATGCCATAGAACTGCGAAACTTCTTAAAGTTTGCTGCAATGATAGTCTCATTTAAAAGCTCGAGTTCCTTCAAATCATCCTTTCAGGCACTTATAAAGTCGAATTAAAGGTGTATGTTTTCCATTGGAATAATAAAGCTTATATTTCTTGTCATACAAAAGTAAACAACGTGGCGATTCATTTAAAATTGTCCCATTGAATTTATTTATAATTCAAATTACATTAACAAGTCAAAATTACGGTATATTAATATATGGGACTTAACCCAGTAAGGGCAGGATGATTGAACAAGCGGCAAAATTAATGTGCGATAGTCTTGCAATTTCGGATATCGTCCAGTTTACCGACTAAGGAGGATTGAATATGTAAACCCACAATACTGAAGAATAAGAATGTTTAAATACCCACATGAGATTGTTGAACCTGCATTATGCACACAAATGGTTGGTGTATGCCATATCAAGTCTAAGAATCAATTGTCCGATCCTGCTCGACCTGACCATGACCATATTCTGTTATATTTTTGAAGAATTCCTACGAAGCAAAATTGCGTAGTTATCATTCGCCAACTCAGGTAACACTTGTGCCGTTTACACACATCAGATTCGTGAAAATCCATGGAATAAAATGATGTAGTTTTTAACAGTTTTTTAGTAAATACAATAAGTTTGATCTTATGAATCACCGAGTAAGATGAGAACAATATAGTGTCTCAAATTCAAATTCCTTATCAAAATAAAGAACTCGAAAATTTTAGACGTATTGTTTTTCATTCCAGTTCTTTCTTTTCACCAGCTAGTTCTTTTTCAGAGAAATACGAAAGTCCTCTTAAAAATGAACCGTCTTGTGTAAATTCCTAGTGACTGTAGTTGAGGAAACTATGACCTGAACTTGGAGCAACCAGCATAATTAATGATTAATTTTCAGCCTTTTTATTTTGGAAAGTTCTTATTTTTATAAAGAGTTTTGTAATTTCATTATTTTATGAGTTTGTGACGTACATTTGAAAGAATATGATCTTTTTTTGTAAGCGAAATATGTTTCTACCATTTTAAACAAATTTAAACTCCCAAAACAACTTGTAGGAATAAGCAACTCACATCAATTCTTCAATTAAACTGAATAATTATGTTAGTATAAAATAAAAAGAAATCTGCTTATAAAAGGGCATTGATTTTTAATGGATAAAAGTCGTAGTAATCGAAAGGATCTTCACTGAATTGTGTCTCTCAATACCAATTCTAAGCAGCTCAATCAAATTAAGAATTAGTATATCAGAACTTCTTCGATTCGAAATTTTTTCACTTTTCAGAAAATCCATCGAGGTAAATTCAAGTCGTTCAACTGTAATACTATTTAGATATATTTCCAACAAATTAATAAAATAAATTAAAGATTTCTGCATAATTCTATCCTAGCTTTTATAAAGATTCAGCTAATACATTTATTGAAAATTATCCAGATCATATCACTATATTCTGTTATTTTAGCCTATATTTTAAAAAAATCTACTTAAATGTCCTTTAAGATCAAAGAAATATTTATCACATTTCGCAATGAGATTTTTGAAAAGAAACTAATAAAAGTTGGACTGCAATGTTATTTTTTTCCAAGCCTTTTGCTAAATGTTCAAAATATTTAGTCCAGTTTAATTACAGCTTCAATGTCTCTTCGGAATTTGAGGGCCTATTTTGTCCCTATAATAACGGAAACAAATACAGATGCCACCTTGCTATAGAAACACTTACAAAAACATCCTTTCTAAAAGTTTATACCAAACTTGTGTGCCTTGCTGTACATAAATCCAAGATCAAATCATTTCGCTACAGCAATGATATACATCACAACGCATGGACTAATATAATATCGCCCTTAAAAATTCCGCACTCCTGCAGTAAAATTCTTCTTACCATAAATCATTCAGAAATCAATTGTAGATCTAAGTGGAGCAAAATCAATAAGAAAGGGGGGAAGGGTGCATCACAGTCGCATTTCTTAAAATTTCTCAACCCCCCCCCCCTCCGTCCCGACCCCAAGACACAAAGCAATTCGTCTCTTTCCCTCACCAACTCGGAATTGAAAACAGTCGTTTCCCAAAGAAGCCTGTTTCGTTTTGACGTTTACCATCCACTAGTGGAGGGGTTTGGAAATTCCATGATGGAAATCCAAGGTACAAACGACTTCTTTTCCCCGCTCCCTAAAGAGAAGGGGCGGCCACAATGGCGAAATAATCTGCTTTCACCTTTCGTGCACCGTTTTGTAGTGGAGGCGACCTCTGGCTCCGGAAGAGATGAAATATCCTTTTAGGTGAGGGGAGGGAAATCGAAGGCACTATGATGAATGTCCTTCCGAAAGCAAATCAAAAGTCAATCCCTACCCCACTCCCCAATAGGAAAAGGGAATAATAAAAACATCTGAGAGAAAGAAACCTGTCATATAACCATTTCTGGGGGTCTTGAAGTAACCGTTTCGGAGAAAAGTTGCAAAATATGAATTCGCATAAAATACAAAAAATAATCCTATTCGCTTCTAATTTTCGAATCCAAATAGAAGGTTTCAATATATTTCATATTTATTCGCTTAATCAGTTTCTGATATTCTTTTCTTTATTTTTTTTCAGTGATCATTGATAGTCTGCATTGCATGTGCAATTCAACCATACGTTGGTTCCACAGGCGAAATATGGGATAGCAATGATAACAAGTACTTTTAGAAAATGGTTCAGGAAGTACTGCCAAAATAGCGAAAAATGGAATTTAATTAGCTTAAGTAACTCCCTTTTTTTAGAGTAGCTGTCTGAATCATAAATGATTAAACTTCTGCATATATATATATATATATATATATATTCTCTAATACGATTTCATATTTACTATAGTAGGGCTTGGAACAAATATTCAGCTAGAAGCTGCCAATTTTCCCTATATTTTCGGGCAAGAAATCGGATAGAAATAGATGTTTGAAAGGCGGCTAACTCTTGAAAAGTTCCTTTCCAACATGGATCTTTCTGCTGCAGGAAAGCAGCAAATCTCTGAAACACATATTGGTTGATGCAAGGAAAAATAAGAGCTGTCTAACTCTTGAAAAGTTCCTTTCCAACATGGATTTTTCTGTTGCAGGAAAGCAGTAAAGATCTGAAACACATGAAGGAAACACATGACATAAGCGAAAATAAGACAAGTTACAACTATTTAATTGAGAAAGAATGTAACTTAAAAGTAGAACTAACACTAAACAGAAATAAAGAACAAGTAGCCAAAAATACACAAAGAAAAATTATTTCAAAAATATGTGTTTTTTCATAATTAAGATATAACTAATATAATTAATAAATAAAACATCAATTTGTAGAAGATAGTTTATTTATAAATAAATTAAACATCATTCGAATCGTATAACCCTCAATAAAGTTCCAAAGTCAATTATTGTTGTATGAACTAATAATTGTTGCAATATCGCATATTGTTCTAATCAAATAGCAATTTCTTAACGTTTTTGTACACCCTACTGAAATTTTTTCTTTCATTGAAATTTCAGAAATCTTTCTTTCAGACCATAAATAAATTATATGTTACATAGTATAATAAATCATGAATGGAAAAGAACGAAATATGAATTCCAAATTAACATTCTCTTCAGAATCAGACTAGTAACTTCTAAATACGTCAGATCTAAACAAAAAAAAATACAGCAGAAGGTGAAATTACTAAAATTTGTTTAAGGTACTTAAACATAGACAAAGTACAATAAAAATGGAGAAAAAAAATTGAAACACTTTATACTAGTTCTAAAGGTTTTTTTTTTTTTTTTTTTTTTTTTTTTTCGTTTTTTTCGTTTTTTTAACATGAATATGAACTGAATCGTTACCAGCAGGGGTATTAAAACTGCTGTTCAGAAAAGTATAGAAAGGTCGAAAGACATTTCATAACCAAAAAAATTTTTTTATATATATACCTCAACATTAATTATATTTTCTTTATCGATTTTAACATGGCACAAGTTGTTTATTGAAACGGAATTAAAGCAGATACTAAAAAGGAAAATCTTTGTAATTTAAAATTTTCTTGAAATGAATATTCTTTAAAAGTGATATTACATTTTGAGAGATATTTTCTTTTAATATGGGCAATTGTGGCCCAGATATAGCAGGAATTTCGGATTTCTGCTTTCTCAAATCCGGAATCTGTTGATATGTAATAATCTGCTTATAATCTGTTTCATATCTATATCGTTCATATTATAACAGAATGTAGAGCCTTGATAGCCTAGATGGCATGAAGTACTGTAAAATATTATCTTTTATTTTGATGAAACAAAAATATACGTAAAATATTTGAGTCAGAAAATCCTCTCAAGACTCTAATGGTGACTATTTAAGGATAATTTATTGAATATATGGGCAGCTAACCAAAATTCTTAATATTCCATAAAGTGTCGCCATTCTGAGATATATAGTACTTTCCTTTCATTTATTTTCATTCTTTTATACATTATTCATTCATTATTACACTGCAATAAAGGAAAAAGTAATAATTATTTTGAGATATTTTACAATGTTTTTTTAAAATTAATGTTTATCAATAAAAAGGATTTTTTTAGTGATTTTCTACCGATTTTTCGATTATTTTTCTTAAAAAATCAAAACTTTGTTTTTCTTTTAGGAATGGAATTTTACTTCACAGCTGTCTTAATCTTGATGTTTTTAACATAACTTTTAAAAAATTTTACTGAAATTTGTGATGTAAATTAATATAGACGGTTACGGGTCAGTTTTTAAATAATGCAGATATTACAAAACCAGTTTAAGTAATATGCTAGTTGTCTTGTAATGAAAAAGTTCCAATTCTAATAATCCAGACAACAAAGCACCCTCACTAAATAAACACTTTATTATCAACCACCATTTTAGTTCTGATACTCGTAAAATATTTGACAGAAAGTGCTCTTGTTCACAAAACTCTCAGAAGACTTTTCAGCAACACATTAAATTAAAAACGAATTCTTCAGGGTAGAAATATGCCAAAACAAGTCAACGAGTGAACTTGTAAATTGCCACCGGAAGAGATGCAATTGCCCGGATTTAATTGAGTCGTTGATCCATCTTAAGCAGTTTTCACGCTCTTTCGATGCAACTCTTTTAAATACATCTTACGAATCGGAAATAATCTACCGTCGAATAATGAGTGAACCCCGAGGGAATTTTCCAGCCCATCGCCCGCTCTCAGCCCCTCGGAGATTTCCGAAGTTTCCCGAACCGAGAGTGATGGACGCGCCATCTGTCGACGAGTGACAGAACTGTGCGACACAAGAAGAAAGAAGCGTCAGTTCAGTTCAGTTGTTTTATGTACTAAACACATTTTGTCGTTTAGAATGAAAGATGTTACGAATAGAGTAAATTAAGCAGATAATTTTAGTGCTACTTTTTACTCCATAAATTATTTAAAATTGAGAAGTAATAATTTTTGCGTGGAATTAATGCACAAATGTCTTTATTCTTATTTGTTCTTTTCCAATTTTTTTGTTAATTAATTTAAAGTCTTTAAATAAAGGGAGAATATACAAATTAACAATCAAAATATAGAAATTTAAATATTAGCTGGTAATGTCAGAAGGTGTATGAGCTAATGTTATTTATGTTATAAGAGAGTTACACATTTTTATAAATCGAGTTACAAAAAATTATTGAGAGAATAAACTTAAAGTCAAATGAATAGACTTAAAGTTAAATTAGAAGATATTTATTTATCAATCAGAAGTGTGGAAATTAATATCTAATGCACTAACCAGATGGGACCAGCATTTGGAATGATTTTACTTGTGGACATTTAAAAGAATCGAAAGAAAAATATTGACGACTAAAAGTTTACTGCGGCAATTTTTAGGTTAAATGTGCCCGCATAAATGTTGATATACATAGTTCGTTCATGACTTAACTTTATTTATGAAGTTGTCTGTTAATTTTAAAAAGTAATAGAAATGTGAAAGAGGTGATTTTAAACTTTTCGAATGGAAACTTTTCTTCATAAGTGCTAAGCTGTCGCAAGTAGCAATTTTAACATTAAAGATAGAAATGTATCGCATGCTGCACTTTACTTTTTGAGAGCGAGGTTTTTTTCTTTCTATCTACAGCTACGACTCTTTGACCATCCAAAAACGCGTTTTGGAAAATACAAATACTATAAAAACATCAAAGTAATAAAAATTGGACTTAACAATGGTTTACCTCTGAGATCTAAAGCTATGTTTAGACTTAGTTGTCGATATAAGTCTATCGTTTTATATTACAACATCACAAAAACTTCGGTGAACCTAAAGTTAATGGTACCCAGCCGTTCCTCCCCACTTAGGATCGCCAACTTTTTGTTGTCAAGAGCAAGTTGGCGATGTAAGAACCAAAGTTTGGGTGCGCAATGATCTTTTTATTGTTCTCTCAAGCACCCGATACCTTCGGCATCTGAAAGGAGAAATTCCGCACGCAAGACCTGCGGCATCTCAAGTGGGTTCCGGGCAAATTTTTTAAACTTTAAAAAACATCAGCGTCTTCGCTTTCAGCAAAGCGGGAAATTAGTAGTTTCGCTTTTTCATTGAATGTTAGGAATCTACGTTTTTTTTTTTTAAATTTCAAAAGCGAGAAGTCCATAAATAACATTTCGTATACGACAAGAATTGCACCGCGAAGGAGGATATGAAGCCATATTTTCCAACCACGTCTGTCGAAACAAATCCACTATCCAAACTGTCAAAATTCAAAACGTAGAATTCCAAACGAAGTTTTATTTAAATTCGAAGAAATTGACCAATGGAATAGTAAATAGCACTTACCTCACCAATAAAATCGAATCTCTGAAGCGCGGAACAAAAATATAACGATTCCTGCGCGAACCAGACACGAATTGGAACATTCCTGCGTAACTAAAACAAACGTTCTGTCGTCGCCAATCCGTCTTCCGTTTGGCGGTAAGGAATTGACGAGCCAAAGTGGAGAGGAATGGCTCGGTACCATAAACTTTAAGTTGACCAAAACGTCTTATGTCTTTTGTATAATTCTAAAGTGTTTCATGTTTCAAACATTTACTTATATGTAACTGAACAAACTTGGTTTTAAGGGGTTTCAGAAAAAATTACAAAGAATATCCCATTATAATACATTATAGCTATGCACTAAAATGTCATTTAAAATCAATTTCAAATACGATTTCTAAGACAAATTTAAAATCAAGTCTTTTACAAATGTTGATAGAAATGGCAAATGAACTCTAGATATGTGTTGATATGAAAATTTTGTAAGGCAAAGTATGTATAAATCTCGAAGTCATGCTTGATTCTTGGAATTATGCTTATTATTAATTAAGGTGAATTTAGATGTTAATTTATAAGGTAACATGATTTAAATTCTTAAAAATTACATAGAATGTTATGACGGCGACTTTTTGTGATTTAGAGATTTTCTCAGAAATTCAAAAGAATAAACAAATGTAAAATAGAGTCTCAATCCAGAAAACTTTGAAAAAGATAGCACAATTCTTATGAAAACGTAAGTGGACATTACTTAAACCTACTTACAGAATATGACGTGTTTTGAGATAAGCTTCGTAATATAGTGAAGAAAATAGAGTATGCAGTGTGAACACCTACCCGTCGATCAATTAGATCCGAAAACTGATACAGATCTAAAAATTTGATGTAAGGATCATATACTAAAATTAATTCCTCTAACATGAGTTTTTAAGTTACCATGTTCATATACACATGAATAGATAGACAGACAGTCAGTCAACTCTGACAGATTTGATCCAAAATTTGACACAAATCCATAATTTTGGCGAAAACCATATCCTAAATTTTCTGAGTCGTTTGATGAATGCGGACGAGTAGGCATATAAATAAAATTCACCACTTAAGAATTTCACCCAACATTTGATATGAGGTTTGTGACTACCTTCGGAGAACTTTTTTTAAAATGTTGATCAAAAATACATGTTTTTAATTAAAATGAGTTATAAAACTAAGAATTCCAATGCAATTTCATTGAAAATTTCATTGATTTTCAAAATATAGGAAATGTTTAGAAAAAAATTTAGTGAAAATTTGCATTTACGCCAAACCTCCTATAACAAATTCTATTGAATATATTTCATCAATTTTTGCACAGTATATAGCTAACAGGCTTATCTGTGTTATGAACTAAAAGATTTCTAATACCTCTAAAAGTTTTGGATATATTCCAAACTTTGTGAACAAACTCGAATTTAAAAAAAAAAAGATCGATTTTTTTCACTAAAAAGTCGTTAAAATTTCTACTAATAATAATAAAGGAGAATGTGTGTGTATGTGTCTGTGTGTTAGCCTTCTACAGGGAAGACCGCTAGACTTAGAGCTACGAAATTGGCACGAACATTCATTAGAGGGTGGGAATGTGCAGCTCGGAGCCATTGTTTTGAAATTTTGATTAGAATTTTCATTAATTAAAAGAGAAGAGAAATTTTGGCGTTTTCCCTTAATAACTTTCGAAAATATTACGGTATAAAAATCATTTTCACACCATCTGAAAGCGCAAAACATTATCTTTTCAATGATATCAATAAAGTTGTCGTACAATTTTTTCTCTAATTTTAATAACCTTTTAAAAATATGTTTTGCATAATTTACAACAATACTTTTCATTGTTACAAGGTATTTAAGGCCGTTTTCATTGTTTAAACAAATATTCAATTGCGTGTTTCTCTTACATTGTTTAAAGCTTAGAAAATATCTTTTGTATTTTACTTGCTTCTTTTATTAGATCAATTTTTTTGTGAAATCTGCAAATGAAGTCCTCAAGATTGTAAGTATATAATGAAACAATCCATTAAACTGAAAGATTATCTTTGCAGTGTTTTAATTCTTCTTATCAGCGTGTTTTAAGCCAATTAGCATACTGCTGGAAGTAAAATGTGCCGCGCCAATTTAATGTTGAAATCAAATGCGTACTTTTCGTTAATGTGGACGAGGAATAGAACAAGTGTAAGGCTACGAAAAGTCTATAACAATTTGAATTTTTAAACCATTTTGTTAAGGGAACCATGAATATAAAATTATGCGTAAGAGATTCAGTTGAAATTATATTTCCGGCGATCAAGCTGGTTGCCGAAGGCGGCTAGTAAATAAATATAAGCAGAGAGCTTAGACTTTAGTTTAAAACATAGATAGAAAGAAATAAAACATTTTGTCCAAATTTCATTTGAATATCTTAAAAACATTTTCCAAAATGATCTTTGCCGCGAAGAAAAATATCGAAAAACACAATTTCTCAGTAAATGCGTTTAAAGTTTTTCATACAGCGCAAAACTTTTTAACTCACTTTAGAATCATAAAACTCCCCATATTTATAAGTCGAACCCTCTTTTAATTGATTTTAAACTGATTTTGTGTTCTTTTAGCTTTTCAGATTTTTTCTGAATGATTTTGTGTAGTAGATAGTGAGTGACGTTTCAATATCTGATTAGTTTCTCGTCAATTTCCACGTAATTTTTAAACATCAATGGATAAATTTATATTTCAAAACATTTGAGAACAGGCAAGAGTGCAAAATAAATGGAATATTAAATTATAAAACTGCAATAATGAGCACCTAAAAATAATTTTTACTGTTGTAATTACTGATGTATTGTATTTTTTTTAAAAAAAAGTGTCGCCAAAAACCAATAAAACAATAAAAATAAGTAAAGGAATCAAAAATCTACGTTTTTAGACTATATATTGATTGAGAATTAAAAAAACGGTTGTTCAAAGTAATTGTTTGTATTTTTAAGTCTCTTTAAATTGCCCCTTCCGGTATCAGAATTATCACTTCCGGTTTATTATTTATGCAGTAACTTCACTTGTAATCATAGTAGAAAGGAAAATAAAGCATTTTTTAGATACCTAAATGTATGGCCTACGAAATGAACAAATAAAACAAATTTCGAAAGTTTTCACCAGAACGAGGAATTTAGGGTAGTCACATACCATAAATCTCCAATTTTGGAGTAAATGTCACAGATTAAATTTTATTCCTCCAACTCCTTCCGTTTTCGAATTATAGTGCCCGCAGACGAAACGTCGAACAGGAATAATTCTAAATTTGATTTTTCGGGTCGAAAGAGGCTTCAAAGGTGGGGATTCATCAAGGACTGGACTCCCCATACTTCATTTACGAAATAATAAGAAAAAGATTGGAAATATTTTCAGCAATTAAAATCTTATATCGATTTATTTTTGTTTCGTCGCAGTATTTCATAAATAATAAGGCAAAACTATAACATCAACAACTTTTTGTTACAAATGTCTATTAGGAAATTTCTTAAAATATCATAGATTAGATATTTTAAACAAAATGTGGATAAAAAATGGTGTTAATTTAGAAATGTGGAAATGAGTTTTCTATACCGCTATGCTGAAAGACTTCGGAGTAAATTTTCCCACTAGAGCAATATGATCGAAACAAAGAAGATGAACTCGTATTTATGACAAAAGGAACAAAGGCGCCTGCTATTGTCAGGAGAACGATAAAAAAATCTTTCAAAATATTTTCTTTATGTTATTTCTATACTTTCATAAAAATGTTTTTAAGGCAAGCTCCCTAAAGATAAGGAAAAGAAAATAAATAAATTTTTGATTGATTCAAATTTGTTGTTTTTAGGTTTATTTTAGCTATCAGCAATGTGCCTTATAAGAAGTTCTTGCCTGAAGCTACTAAATAACGGTGTATGATAAATATTAATGAGGAGAAAATTCTTTGTTTTTTGTTTGGTATTAAGTATCAAACAACAGAGTTTGACATTGTGTTAATTAAGGTGACGTCACAGTCGAATGGCAAACATAATTGAACATTTTATCTAACACATAACTAAACTTTGTCTTACGTTTTTCCCTCCAACAAGATGTTACTTACTCTATTAAGTATTGTAAAAAATCTTCAAAATAAACGCAGACGCAATTACGGCGTGCATTAATGAAAATATAAGCGACTTTTAACACTGCTTATAGAGGTATGAATAGGTGATTCAACACCCGTGCAACAAATTTGAGGGGGGAAAGGGGGTGCACGTGACAAAGACGATTCGGAATTGCATAGTATTGCAGGGCCGGAAATGCCTTCTTCGTGAGGTAAAAGAACTTCTATGGGAGCTGGACCGTATACTTGTAGCCGAAATAAGCATTTGCAACATGTGGGTAGTCATTGTTCGAGATAGCCTTATAAGGCCTTATCTTATGCCTTCTCGCCAGGGCGGTTGGTAATATTCGATCGTACTATAGCAAATCCTGCCGGGACTTTTCGAAGTTCAAGTTCCTCAGTCACTACGCCTCTCAGTGTGGTTCCAGCATGCTACGGGCCCTTCTTGCTTCACCAATGAACTCCGAAAACACCTGAAAGTTACATTGGGAAAGCAATGTGGTCCGTTTCATGGCCTGGCAGATCGCAGGATCTATTATATCTTGACTTCGCCTTTTGGGATCTGGAAAGTCCATGAACCCCCGTCAAATCAGTGAAGATCTTTTCTTTGTATTTTTGTTGTTGTCGAGGAGGCGCGAGTTAAGGAAGGAGTCTTCCAGAATGCAAAGGGTGATATGAAGAGTCGATGTCAAATCTGTGTAAGAGCTCGATGCCAAAATTTTAAGCATTATCAGTAACATTTTTGTTTCTTTGCTAATGTAAATCTCATGATTAAAATCCTTGGTTACGCTGACATGTTGCTGTTTTCATTTCTTGTCTTCTCTTTAAGTGAAGAAAGCAATTTAGACCATGCTATATTGTGTGATTCGGAATCATCTTTGCACTGCCTACCCCTCCAGAACATTTGTGACACTAGTGCTGAATCCTCCAGTATATCAAGTTCACTGATAATGCTATTAAGTTTCAAAGGAGAAATGCAAATTTCTTCTCAGTCTTTAGATCAGAACTTATAGCAATCGTGAGAGGAGAGTCTTTTATTTTATCAGGCCTTTTAGGAGTCTGGATTCTAACTGAGAATCATGCCTCAACCAAAAAACATATGAATTGGTCGTCTATTGCTTAAAGCACTGAAACAGCTGTTTAGATTTGCTCTGTAAAATTTCAACCTGACACAGATCCATCTGCAGTGATCACTTACCATATTGGAAGATGGAAAATAAAGAACCAGATAAAATGGCTATAGCTACTTCCACCAGTACTTTGGATTACGTTGAATTATTAAACTTAACTTTTAGTGAATTTTGTTCCATTGAAAGAAGCTGGTGTAGTAAGCTCTGGATTAAACTTGCATCTCACCCTGTTCTTTACAAAATGTCTCGGTGGGACTCTAATGTGCACTGGAGACAGATCCATGTATAATACTTTCTCTAGCTTCACAACTGGTTACCTTAGATGACTAGCCTTTGAGTATGGCGAAAGGGACATGTAAATCCGCTCGAAATACAGTTCCAAAGAAATGCCAGTTCCCCCACCCATCACACACACCGAACATCTTCAGCAATAAACCTTTCCTGAAGTTCTTCCTGATTCTTGAGCTTCGTTACAGTATATGCACTCATGTATTTCATCTAGCTAAGCTAGTCTTTGTGACATAAGACGCATCGCCATAAAACAAACTACTGCTTACTGTAATAATTCTAATTTTGTAATTGGTACAAGTCTGTACTTGCAGTTTCTGGCTGCCGATCATTCATGTATGCTCATGTTATGCCCCTGAGACGGGACGGGGACGCTCTAACTCATCCGTCGTCCCTTCATTTTTCACTATTATTATTAAGAAAATTTCTTAATAATTTAAATTTGGAACATTTGCAAGTTGTTACCAATTTAAAACATCATCCCACTGCTTGGAAATCACATGGATTAAAATTTTTAAATCCTTTTAAAACCATTGACAAAGCTAATACGCTCTCTAGAGTTTACAAGCAACTTTTTGCAGACCACCATGATGTCTACCATAAATTCATTTCTATTTTTACAGATGGTTCAAAATGCTCTTCTTCCACTTCATTTGCCTGTTTTTTAATAATTCTACTCTTTCATTCCAACTTCACCCATCATGCTCCAATTTTACAGCAAAAATCTCTGCCATCCTTCATGCTTTGTATCAAATTTCTAGAAGTCCTCCTGATAAATATAGCATTTATTCAGATTCAATAAGTGCCCTGGAATCTTTGACATCGCTCCATCGTTTCAGTCATCCATTTACATTTAATGTTCTCGAATTGAATGATAGACTTACAAGTAAAGGTTTCTCTCTTCTGTTTTGCTGTGCTCCCTTTCATGTAGGGATATCTGCCAATGAACTTGCCGAAAATTTAGCGAAATCCGTCACCAATAGTTTAAATTCTCTGTCCCTCTCAGCTATATTAAAAAAGTATGCAAAAATCATCCTTCATTCAAAATGGCAAGCCCAGTAGGATTTTAAGAAGGCAAATAAGCTTCACTATATCAAACATCTGATTGCCTGTTGGCCTAGTTTTACGAAGAGAAAACTTGATACAGTACTCACCCGATTAAGAATTGGCCACACTCGATCCACTCACAGGCATCTGTTATTGAGAGAGCTCGCCCCTCTTTGTACAGTATGCGAAGGTCAAATGACTGTACTCTACATTTTCATCGAATGACCACAAGTTAATCATCAACGCATCCACTGCTTTCATTCTTCCTCTATTTAAAAGACATTGTTCATGAAGTTCCTCACCCACAACCTTTTAATTTCTTAAAACTGATTAGTTTGTACTATTTTATCTGAATGTTATTTTACCATGTTTTAAAGTCGTTTCATCCCTACGCCTCGTTTTTTGCAGTCTTCACAATTTGACAAGTCATGACGTGTGACGTTAGTTCTTTTTTTAACTAACTCTTAAACTAAGACTTTATTTCGCACTATACGTTTGGCGCAGCATAATCAGTAAGGGTTTTTGCTCCAGTAAACTCAATCAAATCAATCAACTAACTCTTCGTTTATACCATATCTTTCTCAGCATTTATTGTATATTCGAATTAACGTAAACGAAAACCCCCGTCCTATCTTGGCAACCGGGTCCTAAATGACTGGTGTGTAATAATAACACAGGCCCTGTGCTCAGATACAATACGCCATCACCGGTATACGCACCAACCATAGCCGTATAAGTTATATCTCCTCATCGGAAATGTGGTCAACACAACCACACCACTATTATTGCTTCCCTCCAGAAAAGCAATAACCTGCTCACTTATCCGGAAACTTCTCTTCCCCATGTTTGAGATGCCTTCCCCCGGAGTGATGATGCTCAGTATTAAAGATTATTTTGAATTGATAGCTCATATTTGGCGGGGAGGAAGAGAATACCAAAATAACACGATTTAATCGAATTTGGTCTCAAAGGTACGCATGATGTAGTAGAGGGCGCTGTATGTCCTCGATATCTGTTAACGCGCAAAGCTACCCAACTACTGCAGCCAGCCATCATCCGATAAGTTGATTCCACAGAAGTAACATGAATTGGCACACATTTAATGACTTACCGGATATTCATTTAACATAACTGCAGCCGTAAAAAACGGTCGAGCAGATGCATGATTGAATGAAAAAAGCTACCCTAACTCCAGAATTCCGCAGTAACAAACATTTGCTCGTGTATATCAAAAACTGTGCGAAACTGGATCATTTGGCTGGGTCGTAACTTTCAACATCTGCTGTAATTGTGTAGTAATAACAAAGAAATATATTTTATTCGACGTTTCTTGATTATGCTGTTTCCTTTCCAGCACCTTAAGGGCATATTTTCCCCTTCTATATGACGTTCTCTAGCCATACCTTCCTATGTGAAATCGTGATCTTTTGCTATTCCTTACTGCCATACCAAATTTGAACGATCTATTTCGAATCACCCTGCATATACAAAGAAATAAGGCTACTGCAATTTCACAAACCCAGCCTTACGCTGAACAACGGCTTTTCCTTCGAAACGCCTAACTGTCACAATGTAATTTCGTTCAACAGATCCACCATAATGACTTTCTCATAACGGGTCTTTTAAAAAATGAGCTCCATTCTGAAGAAGAATGTGGACTAGCGTGTTCCTTGTCACCGCGAATTTGCCAACGTATTTTCTTTCACTTCTCGGGTTTCACGGGACTAATTACAAGCGGGACACAAAATTAATAAGACATCCCTCAATGAGCCGCATCCTCTTACACGAAGAAACCCTTTTCTCTGGGAGTAATTAAACTCTCAAAGGAAGAACTTCTTTTGTGCTGCGACCCTAATGGTTGGCCTCATCAACATGCATCTACGAGTATCGACCTATTGTTCTATTAATTTTAGCGGCTTCTCTGAGATGTACTGGTGCATACCCTAGAATTGTTCCCGTTGCGATGTTGAGCTTTCTTCGCTATCGACTTTTGATAAAAATTTACCCATAAGAATAACCAGGATAAGTAAAATTAACTTTGTAATTAAAACGAGATATAACAATTGTTTGATGAAAATTCACAGAATCTCTAGAAGTTTCTTAATTTTAAGACTAATATGTTGACATTGGGGTTATATATAAAAATATTTATGAAAGCATCATCCACACTATACTTCAAGTCAGGGTCGGCTTTAAACCGATTGGGCCAATTGCTCCCAATTGAGCCCCACGCCAAAATGCTATAGTGTCGTAACTAGGATGGAAAGGCAGGGAAAGTTGCCAGGGCGCCATTACCAGAAAGTTCAAAATTGAGTTTAAGAATAGTTAAGACAGCTACTTACTTTTCTTTCTCGTGGACTAGAAAGTGTTGCTGTCGTCAAAAAATTCGACACCTAAAATTCAGGGGTCTATTCTGGTACCCCCGGCTGGGTTGGGAGTTGTTAACGTGCGGAACCCAACCCAACCGGGAGTACCAGAATATACCCCTCAATGAATGTCCACTTTTCAGATCTAATTTGGTCGGAAAACATCATTTTGGGAGTTATGTTCATTTGTCTGTGACCATTATTACTCAAAAATACAACAAGCTGGACTGATTAAACTTAGTAAGGGGAGTTGAGGTAGATTGATAAACGGGAGACCATAAATTATGATGATTGGAATGGCTAAAGATGTTCATATCCCCTCATATATATGCCATTGTAACCCTTAGCACACGGTATATTTTTCGGCAAGTTCAGTCAAAAGTTAATTGACAAATGAGTCAAATTGCTAATCTTCTCGTCTAAGTGAATTTTACTCCAAGTATGTGCTGTGTGATTTCTTTAACTATTTACGTTTTCTTGCCAGGAATCTACTCCAAAGATAGGGAAAATATTTATTTTTCTGAACTCTACTAAGGTTTGAGGATGTTAAGCAATGTTTTTGATTAACCAATTGCTTTAAGCAAAAAAGGCTCTTAGGGCAGATTGATACATTTGACTCCGGGGCACATTAATACGCTTCTTCTGTATTTATCAATGTGCCTTAACAGCAGCTACTTTGCAAAATCGTCTTCAGTAATAGAAAAAACGTAAAATTGGAAGTATCTAAGAGAAATGCACAATTAAGTAATTGTTTAAACAATGAAAACGGTTTTAATTTCATTGCAAAAATGAAAAGTATTGTTGTAAATTCAGTTTAAATTTTTTTATGAATTTATTAAAATTGGAGAAAAAAATTGTACCGAAGCTTAATTAATATCATCAAAAAGGTAATTTTTTACATTTTCAGATAGAGTGAAAATGATTTTTGCGCTATTTTATTTTCGTAATTCATTGAGGAAGAACGCGAAAATTTCCTTTAAGTTTTAATTACTTAAAATATCCAAAAAATGGCTTTGAGGTACACATTCCCTCCCTCCAAAGTATTTTTACCACACGCACACGCACGCACACACACATTCTCCTTTATTATTTTGTAGAGATAAATTATTTTCCGAGGAATTATTGTTTCATTTTTCCAGTCTCATTAAAAATGTTGAATTTTGATTAATATAAAAGCTTGTTACTTTGTTTAACTTTTATATCTTGAATTGGAATACAAAGTTTATTGATAAAAATTTTTTTATTTTGATCCCACACCTATTAACCATCATTATTTTCGATATTTTCGAGTGTATCCATGTGCCCCCAGTATGGAACAGATTGATACAAATCAATTTTTTAGGAAAAAAGTGTAATAAGTATTTTATTATGTCATTTATGACCAAAACTTGACTGAAATCCTATATTAGATTAACAAATGTATAAATATAATGTATTAGTTCTAATTATTACCTTTAGTAAAATCATTTTTTAGCTTTCCATAAAAAAGTGCATCAATGTCCTCGCATTCCCACTATGTGGTCTCTGCACCAAAATTGTAGACCTCTATCAAGTTTTGGATGAAATCCGTCAAACGGAATTCTATCGGTCCATGTCCATCTGAACATGAAAACTCAAAAACAGAAATAGATAGATGAAATTTAGCATATGGTTTAATTCTTCAATTCCGATGAGACTCTTTTCTTCTAGTGCCTTTAAAACCGGGACTTTTTGTAAAGAAGCGGCAGGAGTTGGAATCTCCCAACCTGGATGGTCATTTACCCACGCCCTGCTATAGCCTTCCTTTAAGACGCACGGAACTGGGCTGTTTTTGGAAAGGATAATTGGACCCCCCACCGCGCTTATCTCCTAAACGATCTCAGAACCTCCCCTCAAACGAAGCGAACCGCCTCAGACCGGCCTTCATCGTTTTTATGGGGAAATTTTTAGAACGCCCGGTACAGCCTCGCTCGGTGTAAGAGATGAGTATTACATCTTGGTCCACATCCGATGAAAAGCATGGTTACGTGAACGTGTAATTGGGCTCCGTACTTCCTAAGGCATCCCTGCTTCAAGTTGAATCGATGAAGGACGCTAATGCAACCAATTAAAATGATACCGATTTATTTAGTTTAGTTAGATTAATGTCCCATTTTGATGTCGGGATGTCGTTACTGAAATATGCAGTAAGCGTTATTATTGAAATTGCGACCAGCGTAGCTGCGCACGCACAATCCGGTAAACTACTTTTGTTCAAAAGAGCTATATTATTCAAGTGCCAGAATGTGGTTTTGACAGAAAGCATGAGCTTTTCTTGACCAACAGACAGGAGAAAGGCCCATCTTACCTCAAATATGGTGCTGAGAAAAATTTATGTTAAGCGATCATCTGATCATTTAACATGCTCACGCGATACACGTTAAATTAACAGGAATCCATTGCGAATTTTGTAGGAGGAAACTGGAGATGACTTTACATCAATGCCACAAGAAATCCAATTTTTAGGCTATATAAAAGCGATTAAAATCGTGAAGTTTCCAAAATAAACATGAAGTAATATTTTCGAAGCACTTAGCTTCATGAATCTATATATTTAATCTCCTAAACGAGTCTAGGAGCTTATGTTTATTGTGTCTGAACTATTTTTATTGAGCCCTCCGAGCGAGAAATTCCATATGGAATTTGGCCTTTCTCCAGTCATAATGCCTTCTCCCCAAACAAAAGGCTGTGAAAAGCACTTAATTTGTCAGTTTTATGCTCTTCCTAGCTATATATGAAAGCCTTCATTTCCATCTTATAGACGCAAAGGCTAGACAAGGCGCTTTTTTTGTTGTCTAACTTCTCGGTGTCTGGAATCAGAGAAGGATGACTTATCTGGAAAATTAATATGCGTGGAAGAACCCCGTACACACATGATTACGGATCATAACGTAAAAATGCTTGGAATAAAAGTAAAATCTTTTCATTGTACGTAGAACCGTTTTCAATTACTTTCATTATATTAGATTTTCATATCTTATTGCTGTTATTTGTCCGGAGACCACGGTGGCCTGAGGGCCTGCTCTTATTTTTTGACCGGAGGTCGTTGGCTAAAGCCTTGATTTACCCGAAGACCCTTCAGTTACGATAATTCCATTCCTTTGATAAATCCATTAGGGATAAACGTTGGTGACACTACACTAATTAAACACTGATGTGATATTTTTTTTATAATGCCGCATATCCTCGAACTCGGAGCCAGTACGGCACCTTGTAGGTTGTATGGGTACGCGTGGATTTGCAAATACGATGATACTAGTGTGATACTGAAGTTTGGAGAGAGGCGAGTGCGGTTTCAGATGCCGTCCTCATCATCTGATATTGATTAAAAATTATGACCAGAGCCTTCGTTCAGTTTCAAAATGGGATTCAATTAAGAATAGTTGCTATAATTTCGAATACTGTCGCAAATATTTATTGTGGCATACTAGAACGTTAAGCGTATCCACTAAATAATAAACTGAATTGGGAAAAAAATTTTGGGTTGAATGTCACGTACGGATGAAAACCAAAAAGTTTCTTAAAAATAAAAATTGACAGAAACCAAATCCGTGTGAACACACATGAATTTGAGTTGATATTTAAGTTGTATTTGAAGTTGGTCGTCACAGGTTGCACATCCATCTGATCATTTAAAAAAAGCACCATAAAATTGAATTTGCGATTACGGCAGCTATCGTTTTAATATTAGTCTGATCAAATTAACGTCAATCAAATGTATCAAAAATTGTCGTCTTTCTCTAACTCAGTATGTTCTGTTTGAGAAAGATATCAAAAATTTGGCTAAGGGAGATTTCCGAAAGTAACAAGTATCGTTGTCTTTCCTAATATATTATTCCTTACTAACTGTACTATTCGTTTCTAATTATTTAGAGCAATGTACATCAAAATATCGAATCATTTAGAAATAGAAGTAGGTAGGAAGGAAGTAATATACCACTTAAACTCCAACCTTCCGGCACTCCGATGTGTCGCTGGATTGAAGATGTTACGGCTATTTAATCGTTGCCTACCTTTTTTGTAGATACCACCAATACTTTACCAAAACAATATCATGTTGTCACCGGATAATATACTTACTACATTAAAATCATACAGTGAAGTGCATCAACTCACGATCCAGAGATGAAGAATTTTATATTCTGTCAACTACACCTGCCCGGCATGCGCAATATATCACGCCAAAAGACATTTTTAAGATTTCAATTCTTTTACAACAATATTGATGCCTGAAAGTTTCATTAAGACTCATAAAAGAGTAAACACAACTATAGTTGCGGAAGTGCTTTTTTTAATCTAATGATAATATGTTTACATTTTATTTTCCGACTTTGCACGACAAAAAATATCAGAGTTAATTTTAAATTGCTTACAATAATAAATAAAAATGAGTAAGAATGTGACTTTTTTGTCTAAAAAGATACATATTAATATGAATTGGCTTTAAAATAGTGTTCCCTCGATTTGCAATGGAAGCTAGTGGGAAGGTCCGGGCATAAAAATCTCGGACCTTCGGTAAGGTCCCGACAACCAAGAGTACCCATATTTATATTGACTTGTTAGTCCTCTACAAGACGAAAAAGTAACGATACAAGCGGGAATAAAATACGCCAAACTGACGCCAATACAAATATGACGCGTTTGGGGCATCATAGTATGATGAAGAAAACCGAATATGCATTTTGAACGACTTGCTTTCGACCGAAGACTAGATAACGAATTTCATTCTTCTAAGTCATTGAGTGTTGGAGTTATGGTGTTCACATGGATGTAAATATACAGACCGACAGACAATCAATCCTTTTACTGATTTGGTCCAAAATTTGATAGATATGTACAATTTTGGTTATAAAGCGTGTATCAAATTTTATCCAACTACATATTTAGGATTTTGATTTACCGAGTTCACATGAACAATTCATACAGACATATGAACTTCCCATGGGTGAATTTTGTCCAAGATTTGATAAAAATCTACAAATTGTTTGTAAAGACCACATACCAATTTCATCCCCTGGCTCAAACCATTTTTGAGTTATCATGTTCAAACCGATAACAGAAAGACAGACACACGATGGCAAGTCAATAAGTAGATAACAAACCGATATAAGAATTCGGAAATTAGTAGTAAAATGTTTACAAATATGTCAATAAGGGGCAGAATAATTCAACGGTATGATGTTCATTTTTAATTATGAAACAACAGTTGTACACATGCGCAGATGCATTTGAAAATGTCGACTGTGCTCGAGGAGTGCACGTTAGAAGAGCAGCGAAGTTTTTTACGATTCTTGTCAGCGAAAAGATTTCCGGCAAAGGTTAATTCACAAATAAATGCATTCTGTTTATACTAAGAGATCTTTATTCCGTCAAGCGGTCAACTGTAACATTCGAAATTTTGGGATGCAATTTCAAAAAACGGCCAGGTTTATTGACTCGAGGAATTTTGATCCATCATGATAATGCCAGTCTTCATACAGCTCGATTAACCGAGGAGAAAATTGAGAATTTTGGGTGGCAACTTCTTCAGAACTCGCCTTACAGATCAATGCTATCTCCACGACTTATCATCTGTTTGGTCCACTTAAATTGCATCAGGGTGAAAAGCGCTTCGCAACTGACGTAGACGCTGAACTTGAGGTACATAAATGGTTGAGACAGCAGTCCAAAGACTTTTATGCAGCAAGTATTGGAAAACTGATAAAGAGACGGGATAAATGTATCAGTGTAAATGTCGATTATGTAGAGAAATAAACATTTTTTTAAAGTAAATATCTTAGTTTCCCAATTCTTTATTGGCTTTTGTAACCTACTTACTGACTAACACGCTAATCGCCACAATACAAAAAAATCAACTTGCTGGGCCAAAAGGAAACAGCTGATCCATTATACATGCACAATCATAAAAGATAGTAACATAATTATCTTCTGACAAAAACTGCCAAAACAATGTTTTTGAACGTAAGCAAGCGAACGAAGCAAATTTGTCTGACGCGGCCTACAAGAACAAAACTGGCTGACCTTACGTAAACCAACTAGATTATTTTGTTTGGTAGACTACGCTTTACCTGTAATTATGTATTTATATGGCCAGTGTGAATCGCCATTGAGCTACAGATATAAAAACAAAAGATTTCAAGTGAAGCATGCGTGATTCATATGGCCTGAACAAATACATTACCTATGAGATACACTTGCTTCACGTGGCGATTAACATGTTAAGCCTCGTAAGTTTAAAATTGGGCTTTTCGGGCTCTGGGCGGTCTAAAGCGTGGAGATTCATCAAAATCTCGAGTTCTCTCTTAAAAATGAAATGGATTTTCCAGACATGATAAAAAGGATTGCCTTGAAAAATATTTTCAGCAAAGTGAGAAGTCCGGTTGGTCAATTTGTATGCAGAAGGATTTTCCAAATGTTTGTGAAAATTCTTTTACGTGCTCAGAATAACTTCGGAAATAAACAGATTTAGAGACTTGTGGTTTCTTTCTTGGTAATACCGAGCTGCAGTGAACTAACTCTGCGACACCTTCCAATTTTTTACAGATTATTTTCCGCCAGTTTTTAAATATAAATCATGATATATAAGACTGTTCAATGCGTTAACTTCAATACATGAAGAAATACAGGGTGGTCATAAATTATTGAACCCATTTCAAAAATTAATTTAAAAAACTAATAATGTTACAACTAATTTTTTTAATGAGAGCGCATTTTAAAAAGGTTTTCTTCAGATATTTAAAGCGTCATTGTTGTCTTCTTGGACTTCTTTTGAAATACAAATTCTTGAAGAAATAAATATAAAAATGCAATGTATACTCTGTCCTAAAAGTTTAGAGAATCTTGCATTTTGCCTATATTTTTTGTTGTATATGATGTATTTCGATGAAACTTACTGTATGGATATGCTAAGTCTATTATATTGAAAAAAAACAGCAGTTCTACCCCTTATATTTAATGCCAATTTTTAAATCGTAGAATAAACAGAAATAACCTGTCCCAAAAGTTTATAGACAAATGCAATTTTATGCAAATATGGTATCGGTAATCATGACGTCGATTCGGAGCCTAATAAATATGTTGTAAGAAAAGGAATGCGGTCGTTTGTTCTGCGTTTCAAAATGCCTAAAGCTTCGCAGCTCTTTAATGAAGAAGTGAGTAAAATTCTGCATTTGAAATTGCTCGGTAAGACTGTTAAGGAAATATCGAAACTTTTAAATCGTTCTAAAAGTATGATTTATCGTGTATTAACGCGTAAGACGCCATATGAGCCAAAACCTCGTTTGGGAAGACCACGTGTGATAGATATTCGCAGTGATAGAAGGATACAAAGAATGTCTTCAAGGCAGAAAATTTCGGTTCTCGAAATTACTAGGACTTCCCAGTTGCAAATATCCAAGAACACTGTTCATAGACGAATTATAGAATCTGGTTATATGATCCATTTAAAAGTGGCTCGCAGATTACCACTCTCAAAGCTTCACATTAGTAAGAGATTACAATGGGCTCGTAATCATATGTCATATGATGATAAATGGATGGCTGTCCTTTTCAGTGATGAAAAAAATGGAACCTCGATGGACCTGACGGGAATATAAAATATTGGCCTGATTTACGAAAAGAGCCTAGCAGCTTTTTCAGTAGGCAAAGTGGTGGTGGATCTGTGATGGTGTGGGCGGCTTTCGGTTTCAAAGGTAAAGTGGGTTTGGCCTTTTCAGATGACCGACAGAATTCTCCTAAATACATAGAAACACTAGAAAATCATCTTATGCCATTTGCAGAAAATATAGGAGGAGGAAATTGGGAATATCAGAATGATAATGCTCCCATCCA
The DNA here is from genome assembly GCA_013235015.1 of Araneus ventricosus. Classification (NCBI taxonomy): domain Eukaryota; kingdom Metazoa; phylum Arthropoda; class Arachnida; order Araneae; family Araneidae; genus Araneus; species Araneus ventricosus. The sequence goes on along the minus strand of BGPR01000010.1, from coordinate 3,284,358 downwards.
TACTTTCAATGCTAAGAAAAATTATTTAAACTCGAAAAATGTTACTGTTCTTGAGTGGCCACCGATGAGTCCTGAACTAAACCCAATTGAGAATGTGTGGTGAATTATGTCTCGGAAGGTATATGAGAATTGAGGGCAATTTTATTCAGTGAATGTCTTGAAGGCAGCCATTGAAAGTGCATGGTACAAATAGGAACCAGAGATATTACAAACCTTAATTATGTTGTTGGAAAAACGTGTATACGATATCATACTGAACAATGGAAAGACTTGAAAATATTAAGAACATTTTATTGAGCAACTTTTTTTAAATGTCATATATTCTATAAACTTTTGGGACGCCTAATATTTCCATTTTGTTACAAAATTGAAATACAAATTGTTATTTTTTCTAAATATTTCGTTGAATGCAAGTTGCATATGGTTGGAATAAACATATTTGTAATTGTTGTTTGCATGCCTTTCCGTTTTGCTAAAACATATATTTTATTACAGTCTATAAACTTTTGGGACAGAGTGTATATCCTTCGGGCGTATGAAATCATAGTCATTTGAAGGCGAGAAACCCATTGTCAGCATACCGGTATATACAGAAGTTTATTTAAACTCTAGAAGTGTATGTGTTGTTAATGCCATGTTAAGATCTCATAGACAACAGCTCAGTTGTTTTAAAAGTTTCATACATAAGCGAGTGAATAGCACAAGCATCTAAAAAAGAAAAGAAAAATATTGCTCACCTTTTTTCGATCCCCACTTCCTTTACGCACTAAATTGCAATCGCAGTTTTACTAAAGGTTCGCGTAGATAACGTCACTGATGAAATGCTGCCCGGAAAGGAACCTATTCAGGTGCTGCAACCTATGATATTCACTGGGAGCCAAATCGAGACTATAGGCGGGATTTAATTTCATTTAATTTAACCCTCACCGGCTTCAGCTACCTACCCAAAATGGTGTATGGCGCATGAAAGCCGGCATGAAATATTCACAAAGCAAACATGTCAAAACATGAAAACACAGTGTCAAAAAATCAAGAACATACAACATACATGTCAGGTCAAATACCTCCCATCTCCCCCGGAACCACTGCAGCAGTTGTTGTGTGCTCAGTACCGCATGAAAGCGAGCGTTGTTGTGGAGCAAAACGATGCAAAGACGAGGCATTCCAAGTATCCTGTTCTTTGGCATCCCAAGTAGTCTGTTCTTTGGCATCCCAAGTATTTTGTTCTTTGGCATACCAAGTATTCTGTTCTTTGGCATCCCAAGTATTCTGTTCTTTGGCATCCCAAGTATTCTGTTCTTTGGCATCCCAAGTATTCTGTTCTTTGGCAGCCCAAGTATTCTGTTCTTTGGCATCCCAAGTATTCTGTTCTTCCTACTATCTGTTCCAGCCCCTGAAAATGTTCCTGGTTGGGCAGAATTTCTATAACGACGAAGACGTACAGATGGCTGTCACGCTCTGGCTCCGCTCTCAGGCAGCTTATACAGATATTGGTCTCATGGAACTTCAATTCTGGTGGTTCTTACGTTGAGAAGTAGCTGAAAGAGTGCTGTATCTGTTTCAATAAATGTTTTCAGATAATTATGTTCTGTGAATCTTTAGGACATCTTGGAAACATACTTTCTGAACGAACCAAATATAAACGTGATTAAAGAGATGCTTTTAAGTATCGCTGGATATAAAGGGTTGAGTGGAGATCTTGAATTTTTGTTAGCCATATTCTAAAGACTAATTACCATAAAAATAGTTTTATTCTTTTGTCTTTCAATAATACCACATGTATGATAGCTAGATTTCTTGCTAACGAGAAGAGAAAATAATGGGTTTCTATGTAAAGCGTTGAAAGGACTGAATCTTATCCATAGTAATTTGAAAAGGTTCAAAATTTTCTTTTCTTTCTATCTCTCTAAGAAATTCTCAATTTAAGGAGGATATCATGAGATTTCGTCTGTCTATATTTAAAGGTTCAATGGGTTGAGCAAACTGTTTATTAAAGGAAAATGACTCATAAATGAATGACATATAATGAATTAAAGTTTTCCGCCATTCAGAAAAGTGATCTATGGAGTCTGTGGGAACTTTCAGATCCATCACCATAAAACAAAATGAGAAATTGCCCATCTGCATCGACGAAGGAATCTCAATAAAGCCACCGATCGAAAACTTCCATTCCGATATAATTCCAATGAAAGTGGGAGCAAGCAAAACAAACTTCACCCTTTACACGAAACCTCGCTCCCTTTCGCAACCACCGGAGCGTTCCATTACACACACCCTTCCCCCAACTTGTCATTGGACATCGTCTCTCTCAGACAGGGGGTGGAGAAGCGAAAAAACAAGTGGGAGCCGGCACGCGAGAACGGAGTTTGTTTAATGAATGTGTTCATTGACTTTAATTAAACGACTTCGGATTCTTCATTACTCAATGCGATTAATGTCGCTTCGATGAATGCCTCAGCACCAGCAGAGGTTGGGGTTGGGGTTGGGATCTGGCAACGCAAACACTCCTTCATTACAGGAAATACCTTAAAGGGAACCGTACTCGAGCTCAAATGTAGATAAATGAGTGATTTTAGGAATGATAAAATTTAATGCAATCATTTAAAGTAAGGGATTAGCAAATATAACGGATGCTTTTAAAGCTATGACCGTAAATAAAGTGCAATTTGTCTGAAAGTTTGTTTACGTTCAATATTCTTGCTTGTTGTTGTCATAAATTTATGAATGCATTGAATGGGACGTTTTGCTTGCGTGAAATGTAAATGTATAAAAACAAATATAATTATTTCAAAGTAAAGCTTAATTATGAAAGCTTGTCTGAGCTTGACTTATGTTTTGGGTTGGGGTTTTATGGAGCAAGAGACATTAAACTGGTCACTTTAGACTGTAGTTTAAAACTATGCCAAGTTAAAAGAATCATAAAAGGTGACTGAAAATTAAGCATATAATCTCTTAGAGGAGTTGGAAAACACAATGATAAGCCAAAATTGCATAGGAATGTATGACAGGAAACGCCACCCGAATGAGCCAGAGGATATACAAAAATTAAAAACTGACAAACCAGTAACGGATGAAACGCATTATTTGTTGATAGAGTTGTGCTCTCACCGTTCATTCATCCAGGTCTCGAAGTCTTCGTAGGATGCCAGCTTCTATCAATATAGTGTAAATTTGTAACTCAACTATACAAATTAGAAAGAAAACAGCAGGGTTTGATATACCACTGCTGAAGGTCTCTTTCATGTGCACTGCATGTGTAAATGGAACAGACTGTAACTTATTCCAATTATGCAAAAAAATCATTTTAAGACTGTATGTAAGAATGAAAGAATTGCAACATGCTTCATACTACATTGGATGTCGCGGAGACTCCATATTTTAGACTTTTCATACAATGATACTTATCTGTCTGAAATAAAGTAAGAGCACCATAAATGATTTATAACATATAAGAAAGTGCTTGCCATATTTTTATTTTAATATCATTTTGTTATTTTATATTTCCCTTTAATGAGATCAAAACCAAACCATAGCTTCGATGTAGCTTGTCCTGCTTAAGAACTTAACGCCAAATAAGGCCCAATAAATCAAACTTAATTATATCTCGAGATGCCAGGCACTATCCATTCTTTTAAAAGGAGTGTCTTTACAACTCTTTAGATGATTTCATATTGCTTCTTTCTGCTCATTTTCCATTGGGATTTCTAAAAGTTCCTTTTCCGAAGGACTGGAAACCGAACTTTTCTCCAAGAATCAAAAATTAAGTAAAGTGAGCGTTTCTTCGATAAATAAATCTGTTATTATAACTGCTTCTTCTCTAACGTAGCACGGCGTCTTCCAAAAATAATTCAAAACAATATTACGATGTATATTGTTGTATGTTCTCTCCATGTCATTAATCGCAAACTTTACTCGAAATGATTCGAATTTGATTATTACATCAGATTCTATTTTAAAGCTACGTGAGTGATATTTAGGAACCATCCCTTAATTAGTTCATTCTTATAATTCCTTCTTGCAGCAAGTCCAAACTGTTGATTCACCATTAGATCTGAAATTCCAGATGGATAGGAGGCTATTTTCTATTGTTGGAAGGCAAAGATACGCAGATGCTTAAGTTTCGAGATAGGAGATTTCGAGGATCGAAACCCATTTCCACCAAAGATTCGTTGTGTGTGTATGTGTGTGTTGGGGTGCGTGTGTGCCTGGTGTATGTTAATTCTGACGTCTAGAGCAGGACGTGGATACGGGGATGCCAACTTAGATGCTGACCTCAAATGACCACAGCTCAAAATGGCGAGGTCCGTTCCAGGATATCTTCAAAACGGATTGTGAATAAAACTTGACCAAACTTAACTTCTGATCAAGAAACCGAAACTTCGACAAGCTCCTAAAACTTTCATTCATAGAGAAAACGAGGATCATTTCACTGTTTTTTTCTTAATGGATAGAAAGAGAAGATTAATTTAAAGATCTAATTAAAGAAATTCATAGTCAGAAATATTTTATCCATAATATTACGGAATGCCTCGAAAAGCTAATTCAAAATTTTATTATTTTGGAGATCTTAAGAGAAATTATATCTATACAACACATTTATCACTTACCCTCGAAATCCTTAAGGAATTGCTTAAAGTGGAGCCCCACGCCGTAACTTTATTGTCTTTTCAAACTATGAACATTGAACACCACTTAAAGGTGATCATCCAATAAATGCTCCGATAAGCGGAGGAATTTCCGGACTGTTTACCGATATTTAATTTGTCCTCTCCACCGGCAGCTTATTAGCAGAACCAAAATCGAGTTCAAAGGAGGAAGACAATTTCCGAAGACAATTCGATTTCTGCGAACAAATCGAGAGACGGAAGAGAAAAGAAAGATTCTTCTATTGGACATCGCAGCACTTCAAAGCTATTCTGTTTCACCCAATATAAATATTTAAGCTGCATTACATGGCAGAGGAGAGCGATTTGTCTTGCGGCAGCGTGTGTTCCATCCTTTAAGAAATTGTTCTCGAAGTGATCTCATATTCGATTCATTTTCTTTCCCCAGACGAGGAACATGTTGGGAAGAAGAGACAAGCTAAGTGAATCGAAAAGCAAACGGTTTTGGAAGGTTCCAGCCAGCTCAGGAAGGTTCGAAATAATGGATGGAGGATTGTTATCAGAAATGCCAGAGCCCCCTTTTCTTGGGTTTAGTTTTTAGTTTTTGTGCTTATACTGCATGAAAAAGAGCTCCGGAACAATTTCGAGATTGGGATACAAAGCTTTTTTTTATTGTTTGACATTGTTAAGTTAGTGTTAGCGATTCGGACTGAATGTATATAAAAAAGGGAAGTAAAAATGTGGATTAGGAGAATGAACATATATTTGAGTTTGTCATGTTTTTTTTATGGAGAAATAAGCGCGCCTTGAATTGTGTAATGTCTATATGGTAATGGTAACCTAGATGACAATGATTGTGATATATAGCAATAATATTCCTAAATTCTTTTCGTTTTCTACGTCTTATAAGAAATATCACGGAGAGGATGCAAAGTCAAAAAAATAGTTAGCATATTATCAATTAAGACAAAAAGGATATTACCGATTTTAACTGATGTTGAAAACACAGTGCACTGAAATAAAATACAATAAATTCATTAAAAGTGAAATATGCGTGTAATGATTTAGAATTTTCCCCATCTTTAAAATGAATTCTTTTAAAAGCGCCGCTTAACTTTTTAATTAATAGACTCATTATTTCTACTTAAGTTCTAATATAACAAACACTTTCGTTTTAACTTAACTGCTCAAGGGCCGATTTATTTTCTAACCTTCGGTATTTAGGGCGAGTTAACCCGGAAAAAGTCCTTGATCGGTTAAAGACGTCCAGGTTCAATCGGTTCTACTCGTTTCAAAAGGGGAACTACCTTCTCCAGTAGTATTTATGGCGAAGGCGCGCTGCCTTCTGCCGCTTTCTGTCTTGGACGCTGTGCTTAAAGCACGTCACTTTGATTCTTGTCCATGATTGCACTCTACAGTTCTAAAATAATCGTAAAGATGAAGATTTCTTTTTAAAAATGAAGTCATAAAATAAAGAATATGGTTCCAGTGTAAATTCGTCGCTTCCTTTTTGAAAATCTTTCATATGTATATATATATATATATTTTACTTTCGATTTTTTTAAAATCATCTTCATTGTATTTGTCTTTTATTCCAGAATTTTTCCATTTTTAATTGTCTTGTGCTTTTTGAAGGGATGGCGACATATTTTAACGGTTTTCGTATGTCGTTTGCAGAAAAAGCACTTATTAATATCATAGGCGAGCTTCTCTCCCTGACGAGCGGCTCGCTATGATATTTTTCAGTTTATTATAATTTTTGTCCATTTTTTTGCCATTGTGTCTTGTATGCTTTTGAATTTTTGTCTTTTGTTTCTTGTTTGTTTTGATTATATATATATATATGGAATGTATGAATTTTTATAGAGAATTGTGCTGTTGCAATATAAAGAGACCGACTTGAATGCTTTGGCAAATGAAAATTTTAAGAATGAAAAGGCACTTGCAATACCCAAGTCATTTTCAGAAAAAATTAACTTCCAGTGATTGGTTTCTGAGTCCTCCATAGAAATGCCCAAACAGCTTCATCTGTGGGAATTTTATGGTAATTGCTTTTACATCGGTGTTTCCGTCACAACTTTACCGAATGTTAAAAAAGTTTGCTCCCCAAAAAACACCGAAAAGAGCACAAAACAACAAAGATCCCTTGTAAAGAGTTTCTAAAAAAGTTGGTGTTGGTATGGATTTCTTCTCTTTACTCTTTGTTTCTATGTACATTTGCATTAAACTCAGTATTATTATTTTGTGATTGAAAAATTCTTTTTTGATTTTAATATATTTAATGTGAAATATTGCTTTGTGGCTTCTATTATTGACTTAAGCTCCGAAATGGTTATTATTTTTCAATTATGGGTTAAAAATTTCTGTCTTAAGGCTATTTAATGTATTGTGTATTATGTATGTATTCTTATGAAAGCATTTTATGTTAACAGCAGGAAACTACATGACATAACATAAGGCTGGACTGATAGGAACAGATGGTTTCTGTCCAGCTGTTTAATGTCTCGAGAGAAGGACTGCATGCACAATGCGCCGTTAAATTATGGCTGACTAATTATAGCGAAGGAAAATATATCTGTTCTTGTATCACACTCTTTGCACGAGACTACAAATTTATAAACGAATTTTCAATTCACTGCATGCTACTCAACTTTGAAAATAAATTATTTCCTGCACGGTAACTTTCCGTTTCAAAGGTCGCCTAAATGCATATTCATACATTTCGAGCACCAGATTTATCATAATTATGTGATGTATATAAAGGATGAAATTCTGTGCTTTTTTCGAGACAATCAGTTTTGTCCTTTGTTTATTAGACAGATAATTGAAGCATAACCGATTTCTTATTTCATTTCAACATATGAATTTTAAAAAAACAGCATTTGTATATTTAAACTGAAATTACGAACTATTTTAGTTCACTATCAGGTTTTTAATTAATAAAGTACTTAATATCAGAGTAAATACAATCACCATTCGATGAAAACAACCTCGAAATCTCAAAACAACAGGTGTCATCCTTTTAGCATTTGCATCCAACTTAAGTTCTAATCATCATCTTGTTCTAACATCTACAAAAATATTCAATTAACTAATATCAAAATCCTTTTTGTGCAATTGGTATTGATTTATATATTTTAATTGTGACATTTTATCAATATATGACAAGAATAATTCTTTCCGGGCTTTGATTTCAATAGTTAATCATACGAAATTTTTACACACTTTTATTTAACTTGAATTGTTTCATGTTTGTAATGATGAATTTATAAATCTGTTTTCCACTCACCACTTGACGCTTGTACGGTTACGATGGCAATACACAATTTTAATATTTTCCGAACTTAATTATCATTTATTCAAAATCCCATAATACTTATAATAATAAGAAATAATAAATTAAAAGCCAAAAATAGGAAATAATTAAATTAAAAATGTTTCTACTTTTTAGCAAACTAATGAAAGTGTGTTTTTAAAAACTGTTTTTATTAACCCTCTGAGCGGTTAACTATTTTGATGTACTAGATTTAAAGTCTTAAAAATTTGCTTTTAAAGTGAATAAGTGGATCTTCAGTGCTTTTACTGAAGTCTCTGAAATCTTAAGAATATTTTACCCACGGTATCATTAGAAATTATACACTTAAACGTGAATCATCTGGTTTTGAACTCGGTATGAGATACGGAAAAATATGTGTGAAACGCTTAGAGTGTTAAATTTACTCTGTTTCCTTTAACCCTTTATTTACCACTTTGACTTACTAGCGACTTTCGATTTTAACCATTAGATAAGTTTTGATGTAGAATGACCCTGGGAATGAGGAAAGCAATTTTACAATTAATTAAAATTACCTAATTAATTTAATTAATAATTAAAAACTTTTAATTTCTGCCTTCAGCTGCTATTTACTGCTTGTTATTGGAACTTGAAGGGGATACAGGATACCTCCAAATGCCCTACTCCATCATCGACTCAGATCAGAAAGTTGCAAATGATATCCCAGGCAAGAGATTAATAAACAAACATTTATTCCACAGTGAAAAAAATGAAATTGTCGGTTAGAACATTAAAAAACATTTAAGCCAAAATGAATCTTCAGAAAGACAAATCTCGTATCAAAAAGTTACCATACACATAAGTATACTTGGGCGAGAAGAGGAATCCACTCAGTGAGGAGCCAAAAAGGACCATAGGTACAACTGAGTAGCTGATGATCAACAACTGCAGATGAGGACAATCAGTCGAAAGGCTCAAACTCTGTTCAGGCAAGATGGCTAACATCATCTGTTATACTACCACAGAGGCTCATACCTCACTAAGGTGTATTAGCTCATGTTGCTTGCATTCTCTCGGTCCTGGGGGTCTATTCTGGTACCCCCGGTTGGGTTGGGAGACGTCACTTTTTCCGCACGTTAACAACGGGAAAAGTGACGTCTACCACCCCAACCGGGTGTACCCTTGGTCTGGTCTGACGGAAATGGAAAAGGCACTCCTATAAACACTTGGACGAATAGTGCGCACGCAGAACTGCACCTTTTTAACATCTTGCATGGAAGAATAAAATTCTACCTGCCGCCTCATTGCAAAGTGAGAGATGAAAATGCAAAGGTTCGAGAGGCCGCCACACACTTCTTTCTCCGTGTTTTTGTGAATACTGTGAGGATAAACGGCGATATTGCGAAGATATGAACGTGATTAAAGCCGGTACTTTTGAGTACCGTCGGTAGATAAAGAGTTAATCCACTTTTAGTTACTTCGCATCTCCGAAGGAAGATTACTCGCAGATTGAGAAGTGCAGTACGGCAAAAGACGCAATACCACCCGAACATACTTCTTTATCAAGAATAAATTTAATTACAAATTATTTGAAATGAAATACCAGCAACCCATACCTCTAAAGGAGAAATGACTGAGATTAACTTCGTAATCGCCAAACTCTTCGTCTAAAGCTGCAAAATTTGAAAAAACAGCCAATAATTTATTGTATTCAAAGCAACCTCCGTAAATAAATACTATATAAAAGAATCTAGAGAGTCATGAATATTTTCAAATATTTCCTTGAAAATATTTTTAAAAAATCATTGACTAAACATTATACCAAAAATTGACTGCTTATTCGAACAAAAATCAACGTATCCGATTTATGTATTTTCAAACAAAGTGAAAACAAATTTCTCTTCAGAATAATAAACTAATTCACAAAATAAAGCAAAGAATTTTGTAAGCTGTATTCAGTTCTGATCTTTCACGTACAAGTTTCAAGTTTTAAAATATCTATGCTTCAATGTTTATTGAGATATCAACGTACAGTAAAAATGCATATTTTACAAAAAATTACTTCTAATTTGCGTGTACATGTCTAACTTTGCTTCATTGATAATTTTGCTGTATTAAAAAAAGTCGGCTATTTAGCAGTAGTCAAAAGCAATAGTTGTAGAAAAAGTTAGTGCCGAGATAAGATTCAACGTAATTTCTGACTCCTTTAAAATAACTATGAAATTCCCTTTTAAATATCATGTTAATAATATTTAAAGCGATCACGTGTCTACATTATTGAAAAACGCACCTTACTTTTTATACAACATTCCCAAAATTTGTTTATCTATACGACAGATTTTATTGTAACCTATGAATCCATAAACGGGACTCTTGAGTAAAAAAAATGACCAATTAACACGAAAGGTGAAGAAGTTAGCGAAGAGAAGAAAGGCAATATTTTAAAAGCATTATTATCGCTCAAAATGGCCTGGTGCTAAGGTCTCGGCTTCGGAAATTTGAGGGGTTCAGGGTTCGAAACCCGATTCCACCCAACATCGGCAGTGCATGTCGACCTCGTGGAAGATAAATCAGCCATCCTCAAAATGTCCTACTACCGGGGTGGTGCGGAAGCTTGAAGAAGAGGATGCCGTTTCAGGGACGTCCTCGTCTCTGGCCCCAGTTAAAAATTTCTAATTCTCAATATTCCGTACATAATTTTCAAACTACTTCAAAAGGGGATCTGATCTATGATATAAGTTAAAAGTATTTTTTTAAAATCACATTCTGCCAATTCTTGCCATTTTTCGAGTAATATAAAATACTGATCGATACTAAACTTTAGTGAGATGTCATCCGGGAAACAAACTCAACTTAATATAGTCAATTCAAATATTTCAAAAATTTATTTCAAATCAACGTGCCCCAATAACTTCGTTCATCCTATGAATTGCACTGCAGACGATTTTTCGAACAGTCAAGCAGTTCCAGAAAAAGTTAATGCCAAGAAAAAAGTCAACAAGGGAGTTCTTTTTTCCGACAGGACTATCACTGCTTGCTTTCATTCACTCTATCAGGCACGATATGTGATTCAATGTGCCAGTTGAGCTGCCAATTCGAACAGCGAACTTATGTCCAGCAGCCTTTTATAAATCTGGCAGCAGTCTTTTTATGGAAGAAGAAGAACGTGGCCAACTGCATAAAAAGAAACAGAGGCTGCTTCATTTTGTTCGGAAAGAAGGTGGCAGCATCTTTTTGTCCGACTCAATGGCGGAGGCGCGTTTAAAGCTTCTGCTGACTGAATAATGGCGAAATAAGATCGTCATGTTTGTCGTTCCGAGAAGTTTATTCTAAGCTTTTTATCTCAGTGGAAGCGTCGCTTTCCGGATAACTTTTCTTGTCCTCTTTTCCAAGGGATCTGGACCCTTTCTTTCGTTTTCCTTCCTTCTCTGTATGAAAAAAAACTAAAAGAAAAGAAAAGAACTGTTCTCTTACAGAATAAGAAATCGTATTCCATGCTTTACTGCATCCAATCGCCTTATTCATGGTTCAGGAGGTTTGAATTGCTGAAATGTCTTTTCCAAAGTAACACATTTGCACGGAAATATGTATCAGTTCCCTATGGAAGCGTTGTTTCTCGATGTCACTGCTCTTTTGCTTGCTTCTTTGGAGCATATGGGGAAGATAACTTATTGGAAAAACAGTGAAATGTAAGAAGAAATATTGGAGAATTTCGTTTAGATTCTATGTCTTCTAATACTTAAATCTCGAATAAAACGTAGAGCTACCGAATAAAATAATAATAAAACACATAAATACAATTACAGTGAAACATCTGTATAACGATGCTGTCCATAGCGATAAACATGCCTATAGATATTTCCTTTGGTCCCGAAGGAATTTCTATTTACTCAACGTATTTGGAACTTCCTACAGCGAGAATTACTTTTTAGATGCACCTGTCTATAACGATAATCACTTTTTAGATGTACCTGTCTATAACGATAATTTTACCTCTTTAGAAAGCTGGTACAGCACATTCCCGATTTTATTTCCTTGAAAAACGACAGTCCATAGTTCAGTATGTATCAGTCATAGAATACACTTCATACCCCAGCACCTGGAATCATAATGAATGATTCCTTAAGAATGTGAGATAACAGCGGATTTGGATTGCGCACAGATGTTTGTTGCCTCACTACGGTTATGTGCTGTCGAACCTATTCCTTCGAAGTTAGCACTTCCGACTGGCCACTTGTTCTTGAAGTTCGATTTTCATGTTAGATCTATATTAATTGTTATTCTGCTATGGAATCTGGAATAGAACCTACGGCTTCCGAAACATAAGACAGTGTGTAATGTAATCGTTCAGTGAATCTCCCGCAGGTAGTAAGGTATGCCAATTTCATTCCCAAATGTTTTACATATGAGTTCCAGGAGTGCTGATGGACATTAGCTGTCAAATGACCGGATGTGGTTAGTGAGGCACTTTGAAAGTTTGTGGGGGAATTCTGGATTTGTTTCAGATTTGTTCCTAACCGTAACTGCGGCTAATTTTCGAGACCTCAGATGAATACGGCCAGAGACTCTGTCCAGCGGGCACTCAGCCGTGAGATATTCTGAGCTTCTGTAATCTCTAAATATATTGAAACGTTTAATGGAAACTGTAAATGCTTTCCTTGTATAATTATTGTTAATATTTATTATATATTAAATGGCTGTGCTTATTCGTGTAGTTGAAACTTGTCTCCAGTAAGTTACATCTATTACCCGACTAACCACACAGCTCCTTACTCCTATTCACTAAAAGTAATAGCAAGTAAAAAATTGTTAAGCATTGTTTACGTTAACGTGTTCCTCAGGTAATATCAACCTTAGAGTTACACCCGCAGATGTGACGTTCTGCCAAGGCCTGATAGCAGTATTCAGCCGAGGCCGCCACGAGAAGACTGGGGTCTTCACAAGAAAAGAGTAAATTCCATTCTCTCCACCCTGTGCCTGTCAGCCGGGCACTTTCCCGGAAGCTTTTAGGAGGAGCTTTAAAGCAAATACAGCTCAATCCGCAGCCGCCTATTTGCGTCAGCCTGTCAGCCGGGCTGACAGGACCCCTCCGCTTCTGACGTAATGACCCCCCGCATGCAGCCTCGCACGAAGAAGCGATAACGATACAGCTGAGGGATAAAATTCAGCCTCCTGGAAATTGAAAGTTCCAAAGAAGGAGCAGAGCTGCGCACGTCGGCGTGGGTTCATTATCTATTCAACGGCTGCCCGAGCAAAGTTTTGAGCCCAAAAATGGAGAGGTTGCCAAGAAAGTGTTTCTCTAAGTTGTCAGTTTAGAAAATGTTTTCCTCCTATAAGGGTCAATATAGAATTTTGAGGCTTTTGGTACTTAAGTGCATACACTCAAGATGTAGAATAACGATGAGGAACCAGATTGAAACAAAGTATAACACAGCGTATGTTAATCATTTTACTTACAAAGGAAGTCTTAATGTAAATCCGATTTCTCAAATCGCACAGATATAGAACATAAATTATTGGTATTCTTTGGAATTACAATTAAGAAATAAATAAACTACTTAATAGATTTTAACAATATTCGTATCATTTTTCATTGAAAACAGAAAAAAAAATCATTGAAAATAATTTTAACATTTTTTCTTCTAAAAATACAAAGTGGCAGTTTGAGTAAATATTCAACAGCTATTTCATTAAACTCAAATTTGTAACAGCAAAAGGTAATTACATTTCTTGCTGGTATGTTTCAGAGAAAAAGGTCTACTTAGTCATTTCCATTCTGATTCTCTGCTTTTCCAAGTATTTCTGCATTTATTTATAATTGTGAAGTAAAACATAAAGAAATTGTAGCAAGCTTAAAAACTTCAAAGGCCCCCTAGAAAAGCGAGAAGGACCACAGTTTAGGAATTCTGATCCATCGAAGTTATATAAAGGCAGAGCGATAGCAAGTTTCAATTTTATTTTTAGCCTAACAAATTCTTTCTATAGCAGTTTGTACCGCTGTTTGCTTATGTACAGTAATTTGACTACATCATGAAGTACAGATACACGAAATGACTCGTTGACTTAATGTTTTGAATTCCCACCAATAACTCAATAAAAAAGACACAAATGCACATCAGTATTCTTAGTTTGTTCATAAGTCAGGCAGTAAGAAACCCTATTGCAATGAGGAAGAATTTTTAAAAAGTCTATAGTGAGTAGTTCATAACAACGAAAAAATTATGATGAAAAACAGAATCGACGTATATTTCTGATGTCTAATGCATTTTTCAGAACACCACGCTTTACCTTGAACCTAAGATAAAACTGGTAATAGATAATTGAATAAATAATTTTGGAAATAGATAATTGCAGAGTGAGCACGGAGTGAAAGGAAAATATATAAGCCCCTGAGGCATATCCGATAAATTTTCCATGAAATTTATTTTCAATAATTAATTTTGTTGTCAAACTCAATTCTTCTTAACATTTAGAGTTATTAATAAAGTTCTCAAACCAGAAACTTATGCACTGTAGCAGAAATAATCAAAGCAATTGGAGACTGAGAGGTTGAATGTCGTAAATTGGAAAGGTTTAACAGGTTTTCTGTAAGCACACACCAATTTCCTTATTTAAATGCTCGAGTTAGAGAGCATTCCAGACAAAGTATGAAATCAGGCTATGAATATTATTCAATGGATATATTTTCCACCATCAATATTTCTTTACAGAGAGCTTCTCCATTACTTACCATGTGTCTGGTTGTCAAGGGGGCCCATTTTATATCTTTTTTTTTTCTGTGGTGATACTCCATCAGGCGTGACAATAGTCAAGCAAATTTCGTTGTCCCTGCCTTGTGATCAGATTAAAACTTACACAAAAGAATTTGTCAATATGAGGCTAACCATAAGAATTCATTTCGTTATTGCATCGAGACCATATTTTTTCACTCAATACTCAGAAGAACTGACTCAATCATTTGATTTTAGGTGCAGGTTGGCTCTGGTTGGTTAATGCATATCGAGACCATATAGATTAACTTTACAGACATAAAGCCATGTGTCATAAGAGATGTCCCAATAGCAAAATAAACACCATTATGGCACAGCTCATGTTGTTTGTCTTAGGTTTCTGATGATATTACCCTTCATCAAGCTGACCAAGTTTTTCTTTTTATATAGAGACCAGTGGCCAAGGCAAGCTTATGACTAAATGAATGACTGCCCATTCGCACACTTGATGAAGACTTTAGGCTAGGGCACCTTGTGGGTAGCAGTAAATGATAAAGTCAGAAGGATTAGAAAATGAAAGGCAAAAGTAAAAAGAGATTGGTTTTGGGTGAAAAGAATACTCATCCAAAGCTGAAGCATTCATTGTCACGCACTCTCTTTGTGTGAGGGATATCTCTTCAAGCAGGCGCTTATCGAGAGCAATCCAATGACAACTGATCCACCCAAACAGCCATCTTTAAAAAAAAGTCAGCAAATCCAATAGTAAAATATTTTGTGGACGTTTCCAACATATATTTCTCGAATGAGAAAGGGGGGTAGGATAGATATCTTTTCTCATTTTAAAGGCCGACCTATCCCCCATCCCTATGCAGACTCACGGAAAGGTCATAAACATCTCTGTCCCACAACTGGAAACTTTAAGTCGTAAAAATTCCTCTTTCCTCCTTACCTCCAGTAATGGACGACGCGCGGAGCTCTGTTTGGGCACAAAATCTCTTTAACTTTTGTCACGTTCCCCTTGCAGTCATATCTCAAGACGAAGATCTGCTTCCGGTGTATATAGACGGCCATTACGATGCGGGTTGTAAGATATGCAGGGCAGCGTTGTATGCATTTGCGTCTGGACAAGGATAGATTTGGACAGCTATGACCGATTATTTTTTTTTCGAATGGAGAAAATGTTTTTCCATCTCGCAATACTCCTCATTCTGTTGGACTTGGTCAAGTTTATAGCATGCATCCAAGGAAGACAGTTGACTCTCTTTTGCAGTTACAGTGAACTTGGAACAAGTTAGAAGTTAACCAAAATGGAAATTTCTCAAATTTAATCTCTCCTGAACAAGCAAAGGTTTGGCAATCATCCCAAAGAATTTTTATTTATCTACTTTTACTCAAAATAAGCATTTTTTTGTTTCTATATTGCGATGCCAAGTCCAACTGTATGTATTCCGGCAAATGCAGAAAATGAATTTATAAAATGAAGTTTTTTCCATTGTGTTGCATACTTTTTATAACTGGCTGTACCACTGTAGAGCGAAAACGTACGCAATCCAAATTTTCAAAAATTGTGAAAATTCCAAAATGGATATTAATGACAAATTTTTTAATCGACACTTATACTTCAATAGATACTCTCTTATCACTTAAAACTTCAATTGGAATATGTGCTATTAGCTTTAAGACCGTTTGTTTGTCGCAAGATAGAGATATGTCTTTACTAAGTAAAACATCTCATGGTTAGCATCACGTCGCAAATAATTCTGTTAGAAAGTTGTAGAAACGGTTAAAGAAATCTAAATGTTCTTAAACCTAACAAGACAACGATTTTTCACTTGATGATATTTCGACTTAAACAGAAGCGTTTGCAATAATAATTGGGGTGGCCGTATTTCTGTTTTAAGTCAGGACAAAATGGACGAGGTCAGGAAAAAATGTTGCAGTCATCAAAAGCGTGAGGAATCTGGCATCGCAATCAAATTTATATAATGGGAGTATTCAAAGGACTGTTCCGGGTTAAGTTGAATCTTCACCCCTGATTAATCTTCCTGGTTAACTCAAGCAGTTGCATTACTACTATTGTCTCAGATCTTAGGCATCCGGATTCTTTCTACGAGGCCACTTAAAAGCACCTTGTTCAAATAGCTTCATATTAAAGCCAGGTTCCGTAAATAACTCGCTTCTTTTCAGAAACGCTACATTTATTTTATATTAAGTTAACATAGATACAAATAACACGGACATCACGAAGAAGAAGCCAAAAAACGAAGAACTGTTGCAGAACACATAACAGAATTCTGGCAGAACACAAAAAATGTTTAAACGTAGACGATTAGCAATTTATATCCGAAACAGCACCTGTGCATGCGGCCAATCCGTAATAATAAAGAACTCAAAGCAAACATTATAAATGAGATTTAGAAACAAGTGTTCGTATATTTTTTTCTGATTTTTTCAGTTGCGGATATTTTTTCTAACGTTCTTAACTCAGCTTACTTTTTCCACCCTTTTTTTTTCTTGTCCAACTCCGATGACCGGAAATCTTCCTGATTCTCGGTGCAGTAGCATGGAGTGGAGAAAAAGTTTTTAAAAAGTACTGTTGGAAAAAATATCACTATCACACTTGAACTAAAGGTAAAACTCTTTCTCCCTAAGTAAAGATACGAATAAATTCCTAAAAATAGACGCCTCTGTGATGCTCACTATCTCCTGAAGAGTACTGATAGCTAATGTAATCCTTTAGAGGTTTCTTTAAAGATAGAGTGCTAGGAAATGCTTTCTCACCTTTAACCTGTGGCCAAAGGTCAGTAAGAGCCTTCTTCTCTTACACAACACTTATATAATTTGGCCAATAACTTACGAATAGCAATTTTCAAATATACAGTCTTGTACTGATTAACAGAAATAATTTTTACTGAGAATAATCCAATATTTTTTTGGTTGAAACAACAGTTATAATTCAAACTGTAATCCGTCACAGCGTATCTATTATGTTAGAAGAAGAAAAGTTGTGCTGAAGCTAAACTTTTAAAAAAAATATGTAACATATATGTGGCAAAATAAATTCATAAAATAATAAAAGTTATATGAATTTTTTATAACAATAAAAATATAATTACAAGCTAAGTAAAAAAATACCTTCTTGATTTTCATTTAAATCCAAATCTCTTATCCAATTGGTATTCTTGAAAACTGATTGATATGTCTCAAAGTTATAGCCCAAAATTTTTTTAAATGCCAAATTTTGTTCAAATCTTATAGAATCTAAAATGCACGGGAAATTTCTAAGGGATCTCTAAAATAATTTGCTTCAAATTTGCAATATTTATATCCAATATTCTGTCCTATCGAGCTGCACTAGATTTAAGAGCATATTGGGTTGTTCTTAAAGTCTCCCTCGATTTTTGGGGTAAATTGAAAAGAATTTATTTTGTACTAACAATGAAGTTCATTCAATGATACATCACCATTTTATTTGGGGACGGTTTTCCACCTTTTAAAAAGTTTCATTATCCCACTTTCATACGATGTCCCTGAGTTATCTTTAAAAACACTTCAAGGTTCTGTTTGCCGTCCTACAGAATTTTTTTTGAAATTTAATTAATTTTTCCCTTTAGCGAATTTTCCAAAGAGCTGAATAGATGTTAGTCCGAAGGTGCCAAGTCAGGATTATATAGAGGGTGGAGTAAGACATCCCAACCAAGCTCCAACGTCTTCAACCTGCTGGTCAAAGACGCGTGTGGTCTAACGTTATATTGGCGGAAGACCATCCTTTAACGATTGGTTGATTCTGGGTGCTTCTGGTCATTAACTTGCTTCAAATTGTCCCAATGACTAATATTTAACTGAAATGATTGTTTGGTTAGAGGCAGCAGCTCTTAATCGACAATGCTCTTCCAATTCCATCAACAACAAAGCATAACTTTCTGGGAATGGTTACTGACATTTGAGGTGGGTGATGGCTGTCCACTTGAATAACTCCATGACCGTTTTCTCGCACCATTACTGTAGATGATACATTTCTTCTCGCGCATTATCATCCTTTTCAAAAATGAATAATTTTCTTTGTGTTTGAGCAATAAATATCACTGGAAAATAAGGTCCATAAAAAGTTTTCTCTGAATTTATGAGGGTATCCAAACATCGAGCCGTATACTGACGCCAAATAACATTAAATGCTCATAAATGATTGAATTCGGTTGTTAGAGTCTTTTTGCTATTTCACGAGTAGTAATGTGTTGATTATTTGTAATCAAGACCTAGATTTGGTCGCTATCAGCCGCCGATGGCCTACCGGATCGTTTCTTATCTTAAACATGAAATTTCCTCCTTTTGGATTTCACAAATCCTTTACGTTAACTTCCAGCATTGTCTTTATAAACAGCACATATCTTTTTCGCGAATAGAAAAGCATTCTTGCCTTTGCTGTAGTAAAAAAGTATTAAATGCCGGAAATGCACTTTCTCGTTCTCCATGTTTACATTACGTCAAACAAACACAATTAAACCAATGTTGATGGTGATAGACACAATCATTGGCTAAAGCATCACCTTTCTGAAAATATCTAATTTCGAAAGTTGATAACAGCGTTTCAGCGTCCCTACATCGGCTATCGCAAGGTATCGGAAACTGCGGAGACACAATTTATCATATTTTAGTATTATCAAACGTAATTGTGTATTTGGAAACAAAGCTATCGAAATACAAGTTGATGATTGTAATATAATTCACACACACACACTTATGATTAATATTTGTGTGACCCGAGAAAAACTTCAGCTTTCTTTCCGAAGGCTTTTATGAAGCCCAACTCTTGCTTTTTATGAAGATTATATGAGAATTATTGCATAATCTTCATTCGAATTTTGAATGCATTTAGCAATAAGCCCTTTCAAACACTTTTCCTTTAGTCAATCTCATTAATGGATTATAGCTGAAATTCCGCCTCAGTAATTAGATGAAGCTTTTAAAAGATCAATTTCATGGGGGTAAACATCCTTGGAACTGGTCAAAATTACGACAAAGAGTATAGAGACAATAGTCTAGTATAAATTTCTAAGTCATATATAATTTAATTAATAATTAAGTGCAAATCTTCAACAATGTACAAAACTGAGAATTAAAATTCGTCAGTAAGCCTAATTTCCCCAAATGTTCATAGATAATTCTTTTATTTTAATCTGAATTAGTTAATATCATTACTATCGAATTAGAGATAAATAGTTAGAATTTGCATTAATAAGTATAAAATTGCTAATATTATAAAAGATGTTAATTTTCGACTTATTCTAGAGTTACTTTGTTTAGATGTATGTAACTAAATTTCGAGTTTCATTGGAATTTCAGTATGCGTGAAACATGAAGCAAATGGTGAAAACACACGAAGCCATTAGATAAGACTGGTGTTGTTTTCTGAACATGAGGTCTGAAACGCAAGGGGGGCGCAATAGAGGGCTCTTTGTCAATGAATGAAGTAAAAGAAAATGATACAAAAGATAAAATGTCCACCACAGATTGAATGGAATACAAATTTACAACAGCACAACAACCCAATTGCATGGAAAACAACATTACAATTCGTACGCAGCATGTCAGGTACGTTAAAGGCAATTGGGAAAAAGTATCAACAACAGATCTTTGGAGTACTTAAAGTGCTCAAAGAACTCGTCGTTTGAAGCAATACACGCTTTGCATGTTATTATTCTGCAGCTGAGTTGTTATGATATCAACTATCTATCTAAAACAGCGTGCACATGTGAATAAGTACACGCCAACATCATGATCTCTTTTTTCTCAACATGGTACCTCTTCTTCTAAACGAACTATCTGAAAAAGTAAGACTAAAAAAAACTAATAATCGTTTATGTAGTAGGTAACATATGGGTGAACAAGCAGAACAATTAATATAGTTGGTAATTACAAAATAATCATTAGGTTTATAAATGATATAATATTAAAAATATTAATTACATTCTTCTATGCTAATTCAGGAAGGATAGAAAAAAATATCTAATAAAGACAAAATAACAATAATATAAGAAATTTATCTGGTGCGCGCAAGTGCAGCATCATCCAGGAAAAATTGCGATGTATAAAGATATTAAAAAATTAAGAAATGTTTTAACTTGTGATAGAGGTAAAAGTACAATAATATTTACAGAAAACGAACGAAAAAGAACTAGGAGGAAGAAGAATCCGATGGATAATTTCATCAGAGGCCTCCATCCATGCAGATACAAAATTAGAATAGGTTTTCTGTCGAGGAAAAACGACTTTAAGTTCGAAATTAAATTTTCTTTAGAGGCCTGAACCTATTCTGGAAAAAAATAAAGAAGAAAACATTTATCCACAAAGAAGAAATTCGAAACAATCTTTTAAACATAGTCTGAAATAAAGCCCTAAATTTTAGGCTGTTTCTCTTTGTCATTTTCAAACTAACCTCAGCCAAAAAGTCATACAAAATACCATCCACTCTCAAATCAAAGGAATCAAAAATATTTGCAACAACCATTCTGTTAGTGTCAAGGCTATTGAGAATTTAAATATTAATTTAAAGTTAAACGGCTACCCTGGATATTTCTTTAAAATTAAGAATTGAAGAATTTATTAATTTCTTAGGTTTTTTAAATTAATTTTTTACTTCTAAAATCCTCCATTCTGCTGGAAATAGCTATAATATACATACCACACCTTTTGATATTTTAGTAAAGGCCTCCCTTCAAATTTCTTTGAATTATAAAAAAGAAAATGAAAATGAAAATGAAAATTATAAAAGGCATTAACACAATTTTAAGAATTTTAAAATAGTATTATAAAACAAAATAAAAACTATAAAAAAACTTTATAAAAAGCAACAAAAGAATTCTTAGGTTTTTAGTTAGTGTATCCCTCACTAGATGGAGATAGGTGCGCACACCTATAAACAAAGTTTACCTTTGAACGTCATCTCATTTCACAACAAAGAGAGGTAAGATATTTTAAGCCCTTTTTTCAGACTATGTTTAAAAGACTGTTTCGAATTTCTTCTTTGTGGATAAATGTTTTCTTCTTTATTTTTTTCCGGAATAGGTTCAGGCCTCTGAAGAAAATTTAATTTCGAACTTAAAGTCGTTTTTCCTCGACAGAAAACCTATTCTAATTTTGTATCTGCATGGATGGAGGCCTCTGATGAAATTATCCATCGGATTCTTCTTCCTCCTAGTTCTTTTCCATTAGTTTTTTGTTAATATTATTGTATTTTTACCTCTATCACAGTTAAAACTTTCATAAATTTGTTTAATATCTCTAATTCAGGAAGGAGTGAGGGGGCGAAGAAGCATGTGTTCAATTTTCATTTCCATACTTTCACTTTTCCAGGTGAGCCACCGGATGCATCTCAAACGCATTCTCGCTATAAGCAGTAAAATGAAAGTAGAGGTTTATTTTTATAAATAGACGTTGGCTTGTTCAAGGGGACGCTGATATTTTAGGTGTCTCCGTAAGTTTCCAGATCTTATCTTTTGCGATTTCTTAATTGGCATTACCTTAGCTGTATATGGGCCACCAATGCCATCTACGTTAAATGAGCTCCAGAACCTAATTACGAACGATTTTACGAACATACTCAATGCATGCTCCAACGTCTCTGGAGAGAAATGAACTTCAATGAGAAGGAATGTGTGTTGCATAACGAAAAAGAAAGACATATAGAACTTTTCCACTTATACGAAAATAAATAAAATGTTTCCGCTTTGTTTATTTTCATATCTATAATGCGTCTTAAAATAGATAAAACCCGGTGATTATTCCGTAATTGCCGTGTGGTATGGAAATAGCTGTAAGAAATAGAAATGTAATAGTTTTAAATTCAAGACTGAATGTAGAAATGATGAATCTTAATCCACACCTGAGAATTATTTCAAAAATTTTAATTGCCCTTAAGCCAAGCAAACGCAATTAAAATCCAGAACCGACATACTTACGAAATATATCGACAAATCTCTCTAAAAGCATTCTCTTTCGGCAAAACGTGTCGCCATATCCATTAAGTATCACTTCATCCACAAAAGACGTGATAAAGCACAAAGATGGGAGAATTTCTTTGAAGAACTTAAGGCATGTAAAAGAATTGCTTCAATGAGTATTAATTAACGTATAAAATAGGATTTTCTAGTTGATAAATTAATCATTCATCATGAAATCCATTTTGTCTGCCTCTGTCAAAGAAAAGCTGGCTACTATTATTTAAGACGGTCATAAGTAAATAGGATGCAAGATTCGGTCAATTCAACTTATGTATCTTTACTTTAAATTCATGAATTAAATTCAAGAACATTTCTTTGTGTTTCATAGAAGCGTGCGTTTATTATAGTTTGGAATTATGCCGTTATTTGCTGCATGCATTTGCTTATTTCTAATGTTTAACAAAATTTCCCTTGAGAATACAAGAACTTTGCTCTTTTGATGGAATAACTAGTTTCAGTCTCTGATCAAGAAGGATTACTTTATTTTTTTTCTATGAAAGCAACATCCCGATATCTGGTTCTATGGTTGGAATATATATGAAAAAACTGTAATACTAGAAAAAAAATCGAAGAATTTTGAATATGTATGAATTTGAGCAAAATATTCACGCATTCGTTAATGCCTTTGTAATTACTTTCAGATTTTAGGCAATTTCATTCACTAGGTTTTGGTGATGCCTCCACAAAACTAGAAGGAGTGCTCTCCTCCTCGACTTACTCGTAGATTTACATAATATGGCGCGTTTTGTGTTCAGCTTCGTAGCATAATGAAGAAAATAGATTATGCATTTTAGACCTATTATGTCCAAACTTTTATGTAGGGGAAAGACGGGTAAGATGACGAATTGGATTTTTCTCGAAAATGTCCCTATATGAATGCCCCGATTCTGCATCATCAGAGACCTACAACGACCAGCTAACCGTGTCACACCAAAAGATTCCACCCCATTATTAGTGTGATTCACAGTACGCGGTAATGTGTTTTTGAGTTATTCCTACGCAACTTTTGGTTGTTGCTTGCTACTTTATAGAGTTTACGGAGTAAATATTTTTGATTTATACTTGTTCTATTCATAAAGAGCTAATCAAAACGTTTTCAATGATGTATTGTTTTAAATTTTCTGATGAGCTGATATCCTTCAATGTTTTTTTGAAATAAAAAAGGCAAACTCGGGTAAGATGACTAATTAGGTGGAGGGTAAGAAGACGAACCCCTCTACGTTAATTTATGGGATCGTTGTGCTACCTGACTGCCACTTGCCCTTCCTGTAACTCACTGGCACTCCAGTGAGAAATGAGCATCTCATTGAAAACGGAGATAGAGGAAAAGAAGATAAACGAAAACTGTGACAGCTGAATGAGACTAAAGTTAGTAAGACTAAACTCAAAAAACCTGCTAAAAAATTCTACAAAAAAGAAGACACCTCGACTTCTAATGTTCTGAGTCTGAAGACTCAATTCATTCAACTTAGTTTCCTTACTTTGAAGCTGATGATAATCTGAATCCAGAGGACCTCATTAATGAAGAACGCGTCATTTTCAGTGAGCAAAACGGAACTGGGATTCCAATGTTTTATGTGCAAGCTCTGGCCACATTCCACCTGTACTGGCTGGGACAAAATGCAAGCCCATGGAGATGCAATTTTTGTAATTGATTTCATTTCTTAAGGTTTGAATCTCAAATTTCGATTGATAATATTTCATTTGTTTTGTGCTGCTATTTTAGTCCGATTATCTTTTTTTCTGTTATGTGCAATTTGTTATGATCAAGATGTGATCTGAACAGTTTTAAATAGTTTTTTGTTAGCACATGGATGTTGAACCAAATTGTTATCTCAGTTCGTCATCTTACCCGACACCATTCGTCATCTTAGCCGCAGTTGGATAAGATGACGAAAAGGAGTTTTTTTTCTAAAATGAAATTTTGGGTTATCAAATTTGAAAATAAATTTTTTTAAGTACCACTTTAAAATAAAGACTTGAAAAAGATTTTGCCGAAACAATAATCCTCCAGCAACGAATGTTGAGGTCAGGAAAAATCCCCAAAGCTTAAGGTCGCCATCTTACCCGACTTTCTCCTATGTAATTTTGGTGCAAAGACTACACACGGAATTTCATTTAATTAGCTACCATAGCTTTCCAGTTATAGTGTTCACATGCACGAGGGCAGAAAATCAATCAGTCTACCCGGTGATGTATTTAGTCCAAAATTAGTCACAGAGCTGCAGCCTTGGTGTGAAGATCATATACTAAAATTCAGTGATCTAGCGATCTTCAGAACTGTGTCTGTGAAACTAAATCCGAGAATTGGATATATCTTTCTATGAAAGCGATAACACAAATACTGAACGAGCTTAAAAAATGAAATTTGTTATGCGATTTTTATTCAAAAATTGCGTATCTGACGAAGAGTCCCTGTCTGATCATCCGATAACTCAAAATGCAATGAGGTGGTTGGAGGAAATTGGACATGTCAGAATTATTGATATTATGAGTAATATTGATTTTATAATAATTATCATCCGAATCGTAGATCTCTACCAAATATTGGACCAAATCCGTTACCGGGTACGCTTTTACTTCTTATCTGTCCATATACAGGGTGAGTCAATGGCAAATCGACAAACGTTAGGAAGAGGTATGTAAGACGAGTCGGAATCACATAGCATTGCACAAGCGTCAATATTTTCCTCTCCGGTTAGGCTGTAAAGAAGTGCAGAAAGGAGAGGAAAGGAAAAGCAACACGTATGTGAAACAGACAGAACAGAACGCCGTCTCTTACCCCCGTACCCATGACCACACCAGTCACTGAACGGTTTTATGGGCAAGACACGGGAATTTTATTTAAGTAAAAAGAAAAACAAAATAAAAAAAAGAAATATTTACACTATGTGCATCACAGGCATTTTCACTGTTACACTATTAGTTCGAAATAGTTTTCTTTTCTTTAGATGTTGTTATACCTTTCTTTTCTGAAGGGGGGGGGAATGTCCGGTAATTGAGCTTTTTAGTTCAGCTCGCTGGAAAGTTGAAGGCTAGGGAGGCCGGAAAAGATCTCTGTTTTCGCTCATGAATTTGACAATCCCTCATCAGAATATTGACATTAAAAACATGCACATGCTACAGAAGACGAAAGTTTGACCAGACGCTCTCACACAGGCGTGACTTCGACCTGCGTGGAATTTCGTAGATTCTAGACGTATGTCAGACCTTCCAGGCAGCTACAGATATGGGAGAGACAAGGCCTTCATCCGAATCAACTAGGGTCTCATACACCTTGACTTTCATAGGACCCCAAAAGTAGAAGTCGAGTCATGATGGCGATCAAGCAGGCCAACGAACTGGACCGCCACGATCTATCCAGCTCTGTGTAAAGGACACGATTAGATGGCACCTGATATCGAGGATGAAATTCGCTGATCCTACAACCTCAGCAGCCCAATCTCAAATGCCAGTTTGCTGCGGTAACGATGTGCAGCTCAGCCCCCATACAACGCCATCTACCGCAGGAAGAAGGTATTTTGTATGTCTAGTAAGCAGAAAGCTATCTAATTTACCAAACAATTTGGCTAGGAACGTCGAACCAGCCTAGGAATGTTTGTATAATTTCCTTGTTTCTGCTCATTGAGGCGATTTGTAAACTTAATATAAGAATTATAAGTTACTTTGTCAATGTGAATCTCAATCGTTTCCTATTGTTCTTTTCAGACAGTCCTTCTTCATAGAAAAAAATAATTTTTAATAGAAAGTACAAATAAAAGAAAAAAGTAATTTGAACTCGAAATAGTAGACAAATGGATTTCATGAAATCGGAAGGTTATTCTATTTGGGAAATTGTTTTACCCACATCAGAAAACTCATCCATTTATTTTCGTTAAATGATTTTCTCTCTTTAATTGTTTCGTAATTGTTTTTACTTCTATTGTGAATCGCTGATCTTGTGTTTCAAAGCAATCGTAACGAAGTTATTAAACTGCAAACTATTGCCATCAGTACAATACACAGAATTAAAACAGCTCATTGCTACCTAAACTCTCAACTCTTTGAAATTTGAAAATTGTCGTCGCTATAGCTATTAGATCAACAATCTAACACTTGTGCCTCCTCTGAGGAAGCGTTTCATCTGCTTAATAATTTCAGGCGGCGTATTTTGCGTCTGATGACAAAAGAGGCCATTGAAAATCTTTCAGATATCTTAAATGAAACGGATTCAAATTAAGGCTACGGCTGAGGTGATTTATTTCAAAGCAGCGGAATATAAAAGACCGCGGGGAGCATCAGTTCCAATTAAGTTGCTACTTATATGCAAATGAGAGAGGCCCAACTCTCCAGGGACCGACAATGCGCCGAAATCAAGGACAGGAGAAACAAGATCTAGGGCTGAATGGGGCATTGGAGTTCAGACAATGTGTCTGGATGGTCATTCAAGCTCTGCTGCTCTCAATAGCCTTCTGGGTGAATAAATTGTATGGGAGCTTCGTTACATTCAAGCTTGATGCAATTTATTCGGAGATAAGTTTATTTAAAGGAAGGTATATATGTGGGCGATACAGTCGGGCTTTAGTTAGTGTAGGTTTGGAATAATTTCTCATTACAGTTAAAGAGCTTTAATGGTACAGAGTCGTATTAAAGTTATTATTGCTTAGAAATATGAAGAAGTTGTAGATTTGGAGTTGAATGGTTACATGCTAAAAATTTGAGCAGAATTAGTATTTGGAACTACTTTGAATAAGTTTGAATGTCATCATTAAATCATGATAATCTAAACAGACAACAAAAGGTTTTGAAAATTATTAAATGGAAATAGTTCTAGCTTCACGTCATTATTTTTAATTCATATTCTGTAGAAGCCTTTTCCATCGTTTTCTGTTCTATTGAAACACAATTAAACTTAGCAAATTCGAGCATTTTTAATTCGATTACGTCCGTGATTCGAATTTTTCTCTGGACCCTTGAATTTCCTATTAACATTATGTTTAATGGCTTCAGGTTCGATACCTGATGCCATCTGAGGTCATCCGTCTATCTGGGTCTAGTACAGGTTCAATCTGATATCCATGGTCAAAGATCATCAACTTGATGTAACATGGAAGTTTGGAGACTGACTCAAGTGATATCTTTGTCATCTGCAATGGTTCAAAATTAAGAAATCCGTCCCAACATAACCGAAAAGCTTCGAAACGGGACATTAATAAAGTAAACGCACAAAGACTTATATGTACTAGTATCACAGAGACTATCAGATTGTGCTACAATATCCTAGATGTTATAATATAAACTGTCATGAAAGATAAATTAAAGAGAATAATATCGTAAAAGTACATAATAAGGTGGTAATTATTGATACAAATAAATTCCTTCTCTATAATACATTGTGATCTGCGTATTTATAATTTTTATCAAAACGTTTCTGAATATGCCATATGTATAAATATTATTGCTGAAATAAATTTCCACTAAATTAATTGAATAGTCATCCATGAAGAAAATTTGAGTTGCAAATTATACGTTAAATGTAACGGTCATTTGCATTTTTTAATATCGTACATTCAAGAAGAAAAAAAAATATTTTTAAATCTTTTTCGACATTCCTTTTTTACATTTTAATTTTTTAAAACCTAATTTAAAAGAAGAAAATAATTTTCATCGTCAATTCACTACAAATCTAACATTACTCTGCAAATTCATTACCGATATTTTTTGAAATTTTCAGACAGCCACTCAGATGCGTTATGATGACTATGACCGAAATAACAAACAAAACTTCAAAGTCTTATTACTGGCATTTGTTTTGTTCGGTCATCAGGAAGGCGACTCGTAGGAAAAGAAGTATGGTTTCCTTTCTTTCTGGAAGCTCATTTGGCTGGTCATTTTCTCGGCGATTCCCGGAAGAATTTCCGACTCCCGATGCTCAGGAAGGAAATGAAGAGTTATTGAGTGCCTTCCATTGCTTGCACCAGAGCATTTCGAGTGAGGATCCATTTCGCGACTGCGCATGTTCTGGGACTTCGAAAAAATTGATCCCCTGAAGTCGAGTTCCATATTGATTTTTTTTTCTTTTTCATATTCTGTATTCAGGATATCATTATGTATTCAGGATATCATTATATGCATTATGTAAACAGGATACCAGCAGAGTGGGTCACCAGAAGTATAAATCTATTCATTATTTGAAACAAACATTACCGAAACATTAGCTGTCCTACATTTTTTGCCTATAATGAAAGGAAAATTGTATACCCATATGTCAGTACTAAATAGTTCCTTTGTAAATTCTTTTGATTGAAGTCTTTTACTGTAACCTTAAAATTAGTCAAACCCTTTCCAACTCACTCCTAAATCTTATTCTGTGCGTCCACCTCCTTTGGGAGGGGTCGGACCGTGGCCAGGTATTTGGATACGAGGACTCCGGCCTCAGTTCTCGAAGTTATTGCAGCGGCTGTCATTCAGATGATGCTAAGACAGGGTGGGGGAAGACCTTCTTCTACGGTTGCGATTATTCTATGCGGCATCTATAGACAGACTCAAAATGTTTTTTATCTAAATTTGCAACGTTTTCACAAGGTCTTGTTTTACATTCAGGTTGAGGAAAAGTGCACAGACACTGACACTTAAACAAATATATAAGTCAAACAAGAAAAAATATAAAATAAAAGCGCTGTAATTACAATTTGTGATGGGTTGGTCTTGCGCTACCGTGCACATACATTTGATGGTTCTAAATAGGGATGCATAATCCACGATACTTTTAATAAAAAATATTTTTGCTATTGTTATTTTTAAATATATGTTCTAAATAAGTGTAATTTCAATCACACTTTTAATTTTCAAATTCTTATTAAATGTATGTAATGTGTTTTGAAAAAAATTTAAATAAAAAGCTGTCATTTTTTATTGCATTTTCTGCAAAAGTTTGTATTTTTAGTTCTATATACTGTCAATAGAGGGCACCTGAAGCGAAAACTATTTTAAAAAATTTCCCCATCAATTAAGTTAACCACAAATATTCCCATCAAGCGCGGAAGTCAACATCAACACAGTTCACTATTCAGAATCCACTTTCCAGTGAATCACAAATCCGATCATTTTCTGTTCCGATCGCAGTTAATTAAGCTTCTCTGTGAATATTTGTTTTCAAACGATTATAGCGACTTTCTTTCGTTAAACAAGAGTTGTAATCGAAGACAGCTGTAATCATTTGTAAACGCATATCACAACAAGAATGGTGACTCACAGGAAATACTAATGAAACTGAGATAGGGAGAACCGTGACCGCAAAAAGAATGATTTTCTTTCTAAGCACCAAAATGGGCTTCCAGGGCGTCATCTGTTGAAAGAAAATAGAACTAAAAACTAAAACTTAGCAAAAAGTATCTTAAAAAGGAATGATTTTTTTTAATTTTGAAACAATTTATGCATATTTAATTACCAATGATTGAATCACACCTTTTTGACAATAGTATTCATTACTGGTATTTGTTATTTTTTGATATTGCGTAGTAAATAAAAATTCATCAAATATTCGTCATCCTAGTTCTAATTCCAATTAAACCAGCCAATTCAATAAATCAATGACTCGTGATGAAAAGCAACTGTGGCATTCTCACATGGTCAAGGCGACCAATAATATTCCACGACGCTAAGGCCTTGAATTCTATCCTCACGCTGGCCAAGAATTTTTGAAGACGTGAACGTATAGTGGTTAAAGCGACCCAGAGTTAAACATCTGGAAATTAGGCTGTTGTATATGTGGAAAGATTGTTTTTCCGGAGGGCTTTCAGGGGAAGTTAGCCCATATTTGTGTTTCGCTTGGAGAAAAATCAATAAACATCTAATTGACTTATGATAATTTTCTTGATTTCTATCGTAGCTGAAAATTGGTCTCTCTAGTACACATCGGTCCATCAATTATTTGAAAAGTTCTGGTTAAGAACACAGTCAGGGGATAGGACCCATGACCTTCTTTCGGACATGCCATTAGTAAATTCACAGTAATCACAGGTTTCTTCGTATTTACACTTGATCATCTGTCTCGAGAATTTGACTGAAAATACAAAATAAAACACAGAATATCAAAAGCGTTAAACCATCTATATCAGAATTGAACAAAAACTAAACTCACTGTAAGATATTTATAAATAATTTATAATATAGAGTGGAAAAACTAACCCTAAATATCAATATATTTCTAGGAGCTGAATTCGTATTTATTTTCTATCAGGTCTATGAAAATGGAATATGCATTCGAACCGTAGCCATGCGCAATGAACCAATGGACACTGCCCCTATTCATCTGTCCGAGCCTATCGTTCTCATGCACGGGGGTCATCAGAGCGCCTAATGACCTGTCTCCGTCCACTGATGCAAACTGGGCTTTGATAAAGTATCTATTCACGCAGGCACGCACAATGAAAGGCCGCCAATTACAGGAGAGAAAAATGCGTCCGATATTTTGCCCGGGTATCTAATATTGAAAGATAAAAGAGTTTCCTCTGGATATGCCTCGTTGCCATTCGT
Organism: Araneus ventricosus; assembly: GCA_013235015.1. NCBI lineage: Eukaryota > Metazoa > Arthropoda > Arachnida > Araneae > Araneidae > Araneus > Araneus ventricosus. Next base: position 3,253,253 of record BGPR01000010.1, on the reverse strand, counting down.
CAAAGAGACCGGTGCTCTCTCGAGGGACATACAAATTTCTTCGGGGTATGTCTGGGAAGATAAAAGCATACGAAATGTAATAGAAAGGCAGTTCTTCGTTGTCTTTTCCGTATTGATTATGGAAAGTAAAATATTCAGATAAAAAGTAAGATGTTGTAGCTAATAAATGTATCTGGAAGTATGAATGTCAAATTGTTTTCGTTGTAAAAATACTCTTTATCTGCTTTATCAGTTTTAATATCGATATTTTAAATACCCTTAATTGCTAGTTTAACAGCTATGAGAGAGTCGGAGGACTCTTCAATAACTAGAAAATCCCCCATCATAGTTTGACGGGTGCAAATTGCCTCTTCATTCGAGAGATTTCTCTTCAAATTTGACGTGTTTAAATAGATATATATGCGAGAGAAATGTTTAACATTGATTGAAAACAAATAAAATAAACATATGTTTTATGACAGGAATTTTTTTTTTATTTACATATTTCTTTATTCAAAAAACCTCTTGGTAAACAACATTTCGTGTGAAGTATTTTTCGTTGTTTAATAATTTTCCTTGTACTTCAGATATCTTTGTGTAAATTTTAGCGTGATTGGGAATACTAGACCTTGAAAGTGCAACATGGAGCTGTCCATGTGAAAAGACAGGCTCATCGAGGTAATTTCCAACATGATCGAAAGTTTACCCTTGCTATTTGTTGATAGTCATCGTATAAGCTGGAATTAACAGGAACTAGCGGCGGTTGAGAACGAATGGTAGATTCACGTCACGGGTGGCTAATTTAATTCTCGGCAAGAAAACAACATCGCCACGATTGCATCAGATACAATTTGGCGTCCAAACTATATCACGCGCATGATATACCACTGACGTAATTTACTACTTTCTATTGAAAAACGGAAATTAATTTGAAATATAGGATTAATATAATTAAAAATGTCTCGAGAACTATTGATCATAGCGAGATAAATTTTATATCAATCGATAGAAAATTTTATTTCACTATTTTAGAGCTATTAAATTTGAAATTAGAACGACAATTGCTCTTTTAAATTTAAAATTACTGAAATTTAGGTTCTCTAACAATGAAATAATTCTGTTTAACGTCTCGCAGTGCTATGGCGCGAGTTTTATTGTTGGTGACGTCAGAGCGTTACCGGAGGATCTGGGCTATTATGTTAGTAATAAGAATGAAATTTTGTTTAGGATATTAATACTAGTATTTATAAAATTTGAGGAAACATTTTCTAACTCGAAGTCTTCGTCTCCAGTCCATTGATCCATAACACACTTCGCAGATCTATCCAACCCTCTTCCCTCACACATATCTCCGAGTTGGCTTCACCCCTCTCTCACATTCTTTTAGATCGTCTGTGCATACCCATTTTTAAAGGTGCATACCCATTTTTAAATGTGCATACCCATTTTTCCACTGTATCTCAGGAATGCGACCATTGCCTTTAGCTATACTCTTATAACGAGTAAGGCTTCGGAATAGGAAGGTTGCAGGTTCTAAATCAGATTCCACCGAAGATAGGTGTATATGTGGGTCTGTCAATACAATTGGTTCAGCAACTGTAATGGTTGGAGGTACAAGGGTATGGGTCTAGGGCCAACATAGGTCATGGCCTAGGGCGCAACAATCGGAGGGCGCGAATATAAACGAAATCACAGTAAAACATTTGGAAATTGCGAAATTATTTTGAAAAGACCATACAGAACACTGTTTTCTAAGGGAAGATCCATACATATCAAATAAATTGGTGCCACATTTACGTTGCATATCTCTATAGTTGTAGTGAATGCACCAGGGAAGAGGGTACAGAATTAAGCACCTTGTCATAGGGCGTAGAAATGTATAAATCCGGCCCTGCTGGGGCGGCATTCTATATATGTTCGCCTGCCGTGCGTCAAATTTGAAGTCGAGGGTCACACATACTTCCGCCATTGTGTCGTAGAAGCTTGGAAGGGGTGGAGCCGACTCAGATTCTTTACTCATCTTCTTGCAAAATGCCAAAATTACCTTGTCCGTCCTAAAATAGACCTCGTGATGTTAATATTGCTGAAATAAATCTGATAACGAATAATCACCGGTACCAGCATATGATGGCAAATTGGGGCCAGCTCGTTAAGGACAAGGACATTTTTTTAAGGCTGGTTGGAAAGGGCATCACAATGTGTCTGCACCTTCATATCTTCAGCGTAAATTTTAAAATTTCTAATTATTAACCAAGTTTAAGTGAAATTGCATTGTATCAAAATGAATGGAAAAAGATCCAATTGTTAAAACGGAATTCAAAATAAGTTTTACAAATTTCAATTCTTTGATAGATAAGTTTACTTCGTTTTCTCTTATTTTATCTACGAACACCGCGTTGGTACTTAATCATATGCAAATGAAGATGATCGAAGCACAGTGTGACTTGAATTTAAAGGCGAAATTTATCCAAGTTAAATTCTAATACGAAATTATTTCCTAGTTTGAAAGCACTTACTAGTAGTTATCTATACTTAGAAATGGAAATGAACCCTTGCGAAGCACATAATTACTGATATTCAACTTGAGTTCATTTTGAAAGTGATCTCAAAGGCACTTACTAGTTTAAGGGGACTTGGCACCCTAAGAATTCCGAAAAATCAATGAAAATATCGATTTTCAAATTTTGAGTGGAAAATGATCCTCGAACCTTTGACTTAATAATCTGAAAGTTTCAAAACACTCAGACAAATATTTTGTGAGATATGAAGTTATTTTGTCTAACATTACATCAAGTGCCGCGCCCACTTCAAATGTTTAAATCATGCATATTTCATGTGTAAGTTGCAAAGCCACCTAATTTTTTCCATAAAAGCAAAGCAAGTTAGTTGTTTCAAACAGTAGCCGTTTAATCTTTGTTTACTGTTTTACTGCTTTCGCTTCTTTATTATTTATGAAGCTTATCGTCATCATCATCATCATCACTGCTTTCGCTTCTCATTTTGTTTGAATTTCTCACTCTCAATAAAATTTCAATCAAATTGTTTCAAATTTTTTCTCTGTTATAATGGATATTTGATAAATACTACTGCAGATCATTTATTAAAAATTTTGACTAAAAAATTTGAAAAAAGTCACATTTTTCGCATTTTTAAATTTTTTTTTCTAATTATCCCTATAAATGAAGATACTAATTAATAATTATAGTAATAATAAATATTAATAAAATTGATAACTTAGGACGACTCGCAAATGTCAGGTTATTGCTCTGAAAAAAAACTAGCTTGATATAAGTTGTTTTTATTACAATTTTATTGTTTTTAAAACTTTAAAGCTGTTTTTCTCAGTTTGCTTTTTTCCAAAATTGTGTATGCTACAAAATGAAAAAAGTCGATCTCTTTTTATTCTAATTACTTGAAATTTTTTCTGTTCACTCACAAATGCATGCTTAATAGAATTAGGGATGGATTTGTAAAAATTTCGATTAGAAAATTTTTTTTAAATGTACAAAGTGAAAAATTCTGAGATTTTCCAAAAATTTTCACAAAATTTTGAACAAATTTTTTTTCTCTGAAACTAATGTAGATATCAAAAATCAGATCCCTGCTTCTGTTAAGTACATTGAGAGGTCCCTTTAAAAAAATTTGGAGAAAAAATATTAAAAATTGTATGAGAAGAAGCATTTCAAAAAAGGGTTAATTTTTTTAAAAAATTTAAAATTTTTAAATTTGTAATTTTTCAAAATGAAAAATATTTTAGAAATTTCAGTTTCTGCACAGTTTACATCTATCTACTACAAAATTGAATAAGTTTGATAAAAATTGTAGAAAAAAAGTTAGTTTAAGCACTATTTACTTTTAAAACGCTTTCACTGGCCAAAGATCTCTTTGTCTCAAGGTGTACAAATGTGTTTTTCTCTTGTGAATAATATGAAAGCATCTGCTCAGCTCTCCTCCACATGATGCTTAAATGGCAATGGAAATCCATTACCTCTGACTCTGTGTTCGCAGTCATGAATGAATTGAATGCCCTAAACATTAAGCATACCAAACTAATCAGTAGGAAAGAGGCTGGGAAAGGGAATTTCAGTAAAATTCAAGATTATTCAAGAGTTCATGAATAAGATCGAAGTAAATACATAAATTACATCCAACAGAGGTGGAGGATTTAGCATTTACAATCATAATGATTAAGAGAGGCTGTTCTTCTTTTTAAAACATATATCTGTAACATTATTCTATTAAGTTATGTGTTGAGGCTTTTTTTAAATGAAGATGCAATCGTTGATCCAGTTTCTATTTATTCATTTGAATTAAAGATGATGATGCAGATAATGAAACTGTAGATAAAAAGTGAACTTTACTGGAGTCCGAGCCATAGCATTAGTGAAACTCTTTTCGCAAAGCGGCGCGTCTTTTCAGGAAGGAGTTACATAGTAAATAGAGAGCGTTAAAACAAAGCGGAGATCTTAAACAGTGTCGAAACAAGATTCCCCGAAGATCTCGTGACTCTGTAGGTTAAAGTAAAAGTGATGTTCTCTAAGATTGAAGTAGAAACAATTCGTTCATAATTAAAAATAAAGTACCGTTAAAAAGAATTAATGTTAAAGATTAATGCTTAAAAATTCTAAGTCATTACATACCATAAAACCTGTCTATAACGATATTGCAGGGACCTAGAAAATATATTGTTATAGACAGGTTATCGTTATAGATAGTTTGAGAATTCTCACATCCAATGTTTATGTGCATGTGTATGTATTAATATACTAACATATTTTATTGCGCTTATTGATTCATCTTACAAATAATAGCTGTTATAAAATTGTAATTTATAAACATATAAAACATACAATTTTATATACAGATATAAAATTTTATATTTAAATTTTTTAAGAACTTCAAAATTAAAATTTTAGTTGAAAACTTCGTCACAATCTTCATTTACGGCACCTTTGAATCGTTTTAATTTGCTATTCACTTTACTTTTTTCCACACCCCAATATCTCTTTTTTCCAAAACAGTAGCTATCATGGATTGAAAAATTCCCTATTTTTTAGTGGCATGAGATTTTTATTTGTTTACCACCCACGTCGACCCACTCTCCCATTGGGTATGAAGCGGTTAAACGTACGACGGCGAAAGTAAACACTCAGCCCTCAAGAGGCCGGAAATAAACAAGCAAGGTAATACAAAGTAGTGCACCCATAGACAATATCAAACCTCAAATCACTCACTATTCACAATATTCGTCCGACACACAATAGTCACAATATTCACAAATGAAAAAAACAGAGAACATTAGTCATTAACGAAAACCCGGTAAACAAGTTACATCAAAAAAAGAAGGAAGAAACAATCATCATTTACAAACAATACATAATACGGTACATGTAAAATACAACAGAAAACAAAAACAGCATAACCATAAATGAAAACATCTGAATTGTAATGGACCACAGTAGGACACCTATGTACACACACATATATACGAAACACATACATAAGTATAAAATCATCCGTTGAACATAAATACACACAAATAAAAGAGAAGGACAAGGTCAAAAAATGAGAGTGCCCCCACGAGAAAAATAAAGAACGTACTAAACCCTAGGCTTCGAGTTTAAAACTATCGCGAATTCGAAAACCAATATCCATGATTTTAAGCAATTTCCCCAATAGAAAGGAATTTTTGCTGAGAGTTTTGAAACAAACAGACTTGGGGCAGCTGCTGGAAGAGAGAGATGAAACTCGATCGAAAAATTCCATTGAAAAACAAAATGGTCCGTATCACCGGATTCTCCACAAGGACAATTCGGTGAATTTAATAACTTAAATATGAAAAGATAAGCAGGGAAAGGTCCGTGGTTAGTAGCAAAGGAAAATAGTGATCGGTTAGTGATTAGAGTTTTAGTATCAACTTTGCGCAGAAACTCCCTCACACGCACCCCGGTCACAGAATTATTCCAGTATACATTCCAATTATAGATCATATTTTCAAAAAAGCGCTTTTTAAGGAAGGAATATGGTGCCGGAACTCTCGAAATTTCTCCACAATCGGTAGCAATTGTAGCAAAATGGTCAGCCAGCTCATTCCCTGGGTTACCAGCATGTGCTCGCACCCAGTTGAGGTTGAACAGACCATTTGCCATGAGAATGTTTTCCCTTGTATTTAAACCGAAACTAGATTTAATAGAAATTGACGCCAAAACATCAATCGATGACAAACTATCGGAAAAAAAAATTACCATAACCCCATTCTCCAGGGCCCAGGACACGGCAAAATTAATCGCTGAGAGCTCGACCTGGAAAAAGGAGTTATAGTAGTTTAATTTGAAACAAAAAACGGGCCGGAGAAAACCATTATCGAAGACGCACACCGAGAATCCAACATTGTTGCCAACCCTGGATCCATCGGTGTACACCACGAAATCCTTCTCAACCGGAGAACTCACATCTAAAATTTTACTTCTGGAGTCAATAATCTTGATATCTCTATATTCATCTAGAAGATCAGGATCACAAATATCCAAATAATTTTTGGATCTCAGGTTCTAAATTTGGAACTTCAAAAACTGAGATCTGGCGACAAAATGTAAGAAGAAATGTCCAAGATAACATTAAGAGAATTTGTTTTGTTCTAAAAGGTCTGGAGAGATTTTCAAAAGAAAGATCCTTTGAATAGAGTGCAATCTAGCAATTTGTGTTTTAGATAGGGCCCCACCCCAGACACTAGCGCCGTAGAGTAGGGCCTTTTCTATGACTGTGAAATGCCAAAGTTTGATGATATGAGGAGAAACTCCCCAAGCAGTACCAAAAATATTACCAAGTCTTGAACAGAGGTTATATGATTTCTTGTGAAGATTAAGAATATGTGGCAACCAAGTCAAAAGATCGCATATTGTTAATCCTAGATCTTTTAGTGTATTAGTAATTTTAATAGTGGTGTTATTAAACCGGAAGATGGGGTTCTTTAGAAAAGTTGTAGAATAGTGCTTGGAAATATTTCTAGATGATTTAGAGCGGAACACCAACGCCTGATACTTGTTCGGTGCAGCTTTTAACTTTAAATAGTTCAGTTTATATGAAATAATAGACACCTTTAACACTACTGCACACCGCAGTCTCTAGAGCTGATGTGGCTGTAATAATAGACAGTACTAAATTCGAATTTTCTAGTAGCATCAACTTACTTTAGTTCTTGATAGATTTCCGAATCTATTCGTAGCTTATCTTCAAATGCCAATGATTAACGCCGTGCCTTCCTAGATTCATGCTGATAAAGCAACAAAAGCGAATTTCAAGGAACAAGTATTCAGTCTGTAGTGCTAAATGGGAATGAACAGGTTATTGCGTACCAGGGGTCAGAACAACAAACATCGATGCATATTTCAAACACTCTTCCCCCCAGATCCTCCTCCCACAATATGCTGCAGATTTTTGCACCCTCCCTCCGATTCTCCTATTATCTGACATTCTTTGACCGTAGGGTGTCGTTTCCGAAGCAAAAAAAATCGGGATTGTAATGTACTAGCTTTCTAAAGAGGAAAAACTATCGTTATAGACAAGTGAGTCGTAAAAGTGATTATCGTTGTAGGCAGGTTGAAAATACACTGAGTAAGTAGGAATTCCGACGGGTCAAATAAAATATCATTACAGGCAGGTTCATCGTTATAGACAGTATCGTTATACACAGGTTTCACTGTATATTATAAAACAAATCGAAAAGAATTCGATTCATTTTTTTTTCTATCAAACATACAAGGTGTCCATTATTAAAGTTTCTCCATTCAGATCTGTCTGCAGCTGTAGATATTCATCTTAAAAGTGTGAAACTTTGTGGATGACTGGAGATGGATAAAGGGATGGAAAAAATTAGTTCCGAATATGATCACCAGAGGCCGCATTAGTGTGAAAACCCGTAGTTCCTATGCAAAAATTTTTTTCGACACGATTCAGTATTTGTTATAAAACCTACCAACATTCTCGGAGGATTTATTTTCAGTGTACTCACCACTAACAATTTAAGAGATCGCGCTTTGTCAGTTAAATTGTTTTTATCAAAACGATTGATTCCACACCAGATACTCTGTGGGAAATTTAGATACAGAAAGGGCTTCGAATATGCCCAATTATTGCTAAAGGATCTCGAAAACTAATAATAAAATGTCAAGATACGGATCATTGTCTATTCATCATGGAAAAGAAAAAAACATTTCAGAAGAGGTGATAGAGGAGTTTGCCATTCAAGTAGAGGTGGAGAGAAAGTTTTAAGCCAGCGCTTGGTCTGCAATAAGTTCTCGAAGAATATTTGTAGGTTTTATAACAGCTACTCGGTGACTCCTAGACACATTTTCATAGGTTCTATGATTTTCACAGAAATTCGCCCTCTAGTGGCTATATTCAGAACTCATTTTTTTAATTATCTGAATATATTTCTCATTATTTTATAATAGTAATTCACAATATTTCACACTTTTCTAATGAATGGTTACAGCTGTAGTCTGCTCTGAATGGGGGAACTTTAATTATGATACCCTGCATATAAAATTAGGAATCTTATTTTTCTCTTCATATGAATTGCCTTTTATCAAACTCTTTCGAAAATGCTTATCTAAAAATTACACTGAAAAACACAAATGCAAGTCTGAGATGTTTCGTTAAATAATTCATTCAATTATGCACATTTGCGTTAAAGTGCTATGGATCAGATTGAAACTGAATTACTTCTTTGAAATTTAATCTTTACAGAACACTATTAAATAAGTCATATTAACATTTTTATAATGTGCGTTGTCATTACATTTTTAAATTGTGTGATTAATAAAATTATATAACAAAAGCGCTATATATATATTTTTCACTCTTGTGAGTTTAAAATACAGAACTTCTTCTCAAATGGCAAAATGTAATTGTAGACACCATTTTTCCCATTCTAAAATAAAAAAGAACGCCTTTATAGAGAATCTAAAAACCTGATTTGACGCATTTTGTAGCAAAAGATGAAAGAATTTAAAATCTAATTTAATATTTTATTAGAGCCTAAGATGAAACAATTCATTTAAATAATTTTAAATGTTTCCAAATTTCAAGAATTTTTTCATTTCTAGAAGTTTTTATAATTTCTTAGAGAAATAATATTTGAAAACAGTATAATTATTGTCTTTTTTTCCTTGTCTGGGTAAACATTTGTGATCATTGGTTTTTCCGCTTGTTTAGAATTTGATAACTCACGTTATAGACTTTTCTGTTAAATCCTGCTTAGGAATGTTACACTTTTTATTTACATCTTTATTTAGATTAAAGGGAAGCTACATTCCTTAAAGAAGTTTCTTTCAGACTTGAAAGTTGATAAACATGTAAAATATTAAAATATTTAATAGAAAAATTCATTCGAATTGAAATGTTTATAAAATCTTTCGAATGCTGAAATTAAATTTGTATGCTTTGAAAAAAGGTTTATTAATCAGTTTATGAAAAGATAGATAAAGAATCTTAGTTGTTTATTTATTTATACTTTTTTGGAGTAAAATGAATGATTTATGCAAGTGAATTTTTGAGTAGTTTTTTAAATCCTGTAAGATTTAATTAAAATAAACATTGAATAAATAATCTATTACAAACCAAGCACAAACAGATCGATCGCACAATGACAAGCAATAAATTTTTTTAAGATAGAAATATGTGCTGATTGTAGTTGGAAATAAATTTTCTAGATATACTGGGTATTCACTTTAAACGTGGCCCAATGGTGGCCCCCCAAACGTGGCCCGTGGCGTAATTTTCTAAAGCGTTAGAGATGGGCACAAACTTCCAATTGGTAAAAATGCTTTCAATAACGTAAGGAATTAATTTTTTTTTTACTTTTTGAGCACATAATTGTACTTCTTTAAAAATTACGAAGTCGAAATTTTTATACAATCCCCCGATCATATTTGTCATATTTAATAAAAACAAATTTGACAGAATAACATTTTAAATAAAAAGTTCCACTCTTCTGTGACTAAAACTGACAGAGTTGTGGAGCTTTGAATTTTCTGATTTAAAATCAATCAGCGGCCACATCGAACAAGTGCTACGCGTTGATTGGAAGATCTTCCTTGAGGCGGCCATTGAAATGGTCTAAAATCGTCTAAAACAGACATATTCAAAGCCTCATAACTCGGTCAGCTTTAGTGAAAGAAGAGTGTGGAACTTATTTTGCTTTAAATCCTAATACGTTGACAATATTTTACTAAATAAAACTAATATGATCACCGGACTGTATAAAAATTTAGATTTCTTAAATTTTTAAGTGGTACATTTATGTACTCAAAAAGCATAAAAAAATAGTTATTTATGTCATTTAAAGCATTTTTCTCATTGGAAGTATATTCCTATTTCTAACGGTTTAGAAATTAGTTTTTGGGGCGTTTAGAGTGGACATCCTGTATATTTGAAATTTAAATAGCAACCTCAATCAAAGTTTCTAAAAGTATCAAAATCACTCAGTAATCCTGGAATATTTAGTAGTCAGCAACAAATTGAGATGCTAAAATTAGTATACTGTAATATTAGTAAAATCATTTTTGTAGCCGTAATTCAGAGATTATAATTGATTTCAGCCAGAAATTATTTCATTTGAGGATAAATTTAGCCTCTAACTTTATTTAAGAAGTAAAAGTGAAAATTGTTATTTTATTGCGCTACGAAAAATCGCATACTATAATTTGAACACAATTGCATATTATAATTTGATATGTCACATAGGAAGCACGTTTCCACAATTCTGGAATCGCTGTGGTCTCCTACCAATCGGGGCTAGATTACATTTCGAGTCAGAACAAACAAGCATAAGGACCTGGGGTATATTAAATTTCATGTAGAGCATTCATTAGCTCACATGTTGGTGCAGTGTGGAAGCTTGGACCGTGGATTTCTCGCTCAGATGCATTCCTTTTCGCCATCTAACAACGAACCAGACTTAAAAACTTGTCCTATTGTAACATGATAATTGCAAGTTAATTTAACAAATAAAAAATCCAGAGGTATCCACCTTAAGTGGATGAAAAAAAATCATTTTTAAAAATTTCAATCTATATTGCCTCTTTTAGTGTTGAATTCTAAAAAAAAAACCAATTCCAACTTGTTTAATAATTTATTTAAAATTTTCAGAATTTTTTTTAAAAATAACTACTTTTAAACTGCACTCGTACTTCTCAGAAGAAAAAAAGGGAAGAAAAAGTAAAGAAACTTTTGCTTAACATTTCCGAACTGCCTGGCTTACTTCTTTCCCCTGAAGATCCGGAACGACATGAGGCGGCCTTTTTTCCAATCTCCAGAAACAAACCCTATCGCTCCACTGGAGACAATAGCCTCTACCCTTCCCAACAAGCTCCAACCGCCTTCCAAATGGAACGAGAAAGGACCTCCCACACCCCTATCCCCTTTTTGGCCTTTGTTCGAAAAGAAAGTTTTCCGGGAGAAAAGTCGTTCCACTTTCTCCCCTCGGAGAATAACCCTGAGAAATTCCTCCCCATCGGACAGAATGGTAATACAAGTTTCGGAAAAGAAGAACCCCCTTCTTTCATGATGACACCACGCATGGATCACAATCAAGACTGAATTCTGATTTACGGCGGAGAGGGAAATTTGTAGGGATTTTTTTTATTCTAGCTTTTTTTATTTATCTTCTTTTGTGTGCAGATGGTGATTTGGGATATCCATCCGGTTCCGTTTCGAATAGTGGAAGTTCATCGATTCCGTAATCAATGTTATTCTTACTGCAGGTGATTTGAAGATGCAGATTGTATTATACAACAAATATTACAGCTCCACATTCGGGGTTCATTTATATTCCTAGGAAGATTCAGGTGATAAAAAAAAAATTAAGATGCAATGTTGTTTGATATATGGGTAGGATAGGTAATGTTTCAACTTCTCTACTTACTTACGGAATAATTCTAAAAGGTTAAGAGATTTGTCACTGTTTTCTATTCAATTTTCTGCTTAGAAATGATAATAAAACTCTAAATGCCTATAAATACTTGTTTTGAAATAGAATTTTAGAACATCAAATGTAGCCACTTTAAGACGATTGCAAGCCAAATTTTGTAAGCCTTAGTTATAAAATGATTTATTTTCCAAAAAGGAATAAGGCCATTTCGAAACCATTCGTACTAAATGAAAAAAGGCAATTTTCCTAAATTGGTTTTAAAAAGTAAATAATAGTGAGTTATTTGAATTTGGATAAAAAAAAACAATAGATTTCATGTGAGAATGATTTTTCCCAAGTACTCGTCATAAGCTTTATTTACTGAGAAATGAATTTGCTTGTAATACAATTTCCGAGTTATTATCCCTAAACAGCGCTTTTGCCAGACCACTTATCCTGATCGGAATATAATGCCAACACAAGTTTCTGAATGTCATGTTGAAGAAACGCCCCATTCAGGCATTCAGATGAATAGAATATCGACCAGATGCAATTCCACTTAGCAAAGATCTCAGCAAACAATGGATTTCTATTATGGTGTGCTTCTCAGGACCGTCTGCTTGAGTGATGCGAATGTTTAGAGAGGGGGTTGCCAACTCAGGTGCCGTCCTCGTAACACACTACAAAATTTCAAAATCAACTGATTTGCACAGTGATTCCATTTCTACCGAGGTACAGAATTATACCCCATTAGAGCCTTGTATCAGTATTTAATCTCTCTCAAGGCGGCAGTCCAACACGCCAGTGACATCAATAATAACCTTCCCATCCTCATTCACTTTGACAATCAGGAGAGTCTTCAAGCTTCAATTAACTCGAAATCCAGCAATAAAATAGCCAGAATTTTCACCCAAACCCTATTAGAAACCCAAATATTTTCCTCACCTGGATTAAAGCACATGCCGACTACGAAGGTAACGAAGCAGCTGACATGTTGGCCAAACAAGCTAAACTAAATGATTCTCCATACTCAAACGTCGAACTGCCCTGGTCCCACATCAAGGCCCATTTCAGGAAACTAATGATGGAGAGCTGGTAAAAAGAATGGGTGGAAGGTGGAGCGGGTAAACTCATCTTCAATATTATTCCTAATATCAAGACCCGATAAAGCCCGTGGAAGAGAGAAGAAATCATTTTTCTCACTGGCCATGGCCCATTTGGAACCTACCTTAAAAGATTTAACCTGGCCTCATCCCCGTACTGCAGCTATGGAGGAGTTGATTCCAACTTCCATTACGACACAGAATGCCTCCTCACAAAATCGGGGCATCTTAAAAGACCATAGTTGCAGCTGGGAAATCTTTGGTTCCAAAGGATCGCATCCAACCAGCTCTCCGGGAATAAAGTCTTCAATATTATCGGATTCATACACACCTACGGTCAGCGTTTTACTCCAGATTAAAATTACTTCAGGCAGGCCTCGTCAATCTCAATTCAGCGCCATCATCATCGCGCTCATCCCGTGCACAGTGATTTCAAATTACTAAATCAACGTATGTTCGCAGAAGTTTTCTTTTCTCACCGCTCAGGGAAGTGCTTCAAATCCCTCATAACTTTAACAATTCTACAAAGTGATGCGTATTTTGAAGTTCACCACTTTTACCACAGAAATATGTTATATATCACAATATGCTTCGCAGTATCGTATATATTTATAAATATATTTGTTCATGTATTCCAGTATTTAAATTTTTTGTTCTTTCCCTTTTGTTTAACTGTTTCATATGTTTTATCACTTTCCATGCTCATTTTCATACTTAAGATATTTTACCGCGTTCTTTTACTGTAACAGTTTTCCTAATTGTGTTCTCATCCTTCTCATATAGTTTACCTCAAAGGTCCTGACCTTGCATTGTATCCCTCATGTTACCAATCCCTTGTTTTCAATATAGTTGCTTGGTGGTCTCAGTCACGTGGTCTCAGTAAGCTTCCACTTCCTGTCCATTCAAACCGATTACAAAGAGTCGTAAGAACTCCATGCACATATACAGGAGGTAGTGTTATATTATGTATCAATATTTAACTGAACGTGTCCTATTATTTCCCATTTATAAATTGTAAATTATCCCTTTTAGTAGACACTGTGAAGATATCTCATTACATATTTTTTAAAAACTGACGCGCACTTTTTTTCAAGCAAATTCTTCGGTGTCTGTTTTTTTAAATGTTATTTCGAAACAAATTAAAAATATTTTTTAAATCTCTTTTAGCTAGATAAAAACCAATCAGACCTTAAAACTCCTGAATTGATGCTATTACAAATTAAAACTGATTTTACTTAATTAGAAATGTCAGAAACGGCAATTCCTATTAATATTAAGAATAAAATTATGCATTTAGTATTTTTAACTACACAAAGAATTTCTCTATACTAAAGGAATTTGATGTAAGATATTATGTAAAAAATTTCATTGTTACATGGTGGGATACCGTGAAAAAAAATTATGGTTAGAAAACATTCTTAAACATAAATAAGATTCAATTGTATTCCTCATTCCAATTTCAAAACTTAAATGTTCTTATAAACAAATAATTCAGTTAGTACTTAGTGTATACTAAATACATTACTCACTTATTCAGGGCCGTCCATGGTACAGCATGAAAACTTAAAGACATTGGCAAAATAAGCATATCAACTTGAAATTAGAAAATAATTCTCAAAAGAAAAGGCTGGTGCCTTAAAGGAGCTGTAAGCTTCCAACAGAGGGCTCAAGTAACTCTGTTAATTTTCTATGCGTCACATAAATATCAAAGTAATGCTTTCTGAGGAACCAATCAATCTTATACAAGTCCACAACTATGTATTGATCACATATTAACAAATTGCTACTGTAGATTTACAGCGCTTTAGGTAATAAGAGGAGAATAATATAATTAATTGATATGTAAGGTAATGAAAACAAAAGGGGCACTAAATTGAAATGCGATCCCATTTAATTCTCGGTTCGTCTCCTTCATTACCTTCTAAGTAAAGTGACGACTGAGAGTTCTTGAGCCGCCTCCAAAGAGTCTCCAGACCATGCAATTACAGGCCTGTGTGGAATCGAATCCCGGGTCTTAAAGGAAAAGCTCTTCTTCGTTAAGTCTGTTATAAGCCCTCAGTAAGTCAGCCAGAATACACTTGTAAAGCCCTGTGTTTACCGAAAGGAAGCCTCTGTAATAAAAGCAACTTCGTTCCAAAGTCACAATTGATTGAGAAGGAAGAAGCAATTTCTAGCCTAACGACGGGAGGTTTCTTTTTTTATCTATCTTCGCGTGATTTTTAATGCGCCCGAGACAAAAAAAAATCGTCGATGCATTAAAAGCTTTTAAGGATGTCTTCGTGATTTTTTTTACCATCCTCCTCCAAGGCTTTCCCGTGTCAGTGTTTAGTTTTAATCCTCGTTCCCCTTGCCTTAAGTCTTGTCCAATGTAGTGTGAAACAGTTTTGACGTAATATCATTTCCTCTGCTCTTCGCCAAACTTCCACCCCCTTCCCTGCTTGTATCCTATTAAAGAGGGAGGCTTGCTGCCAAGAGTCATTATCCATCCCTGGCAGCGTTGCCAAAGAAAAAGTTCTCGCTCGAGAAAAGATTTATTCCGGGATTCGACCACGTGATGAGGGCGAACAAATAAAAAGCACAGCTGAATAATTCGATGAAAAAGAGAAGATTCTGAAATAAAAAAAATTGTATGGAAGAAAACAAAGTTTATAATCCTTTTTCTTCCTCGGAAGAGTTGAGGTGTTGCTACGCCTTCCAAACCAATTAATATCGTTTGAAGGGGCAGTAGCGTGAAATTCAAAATGTCAGACGATCGTAACATCGTTCGGGAAAGGCAGGGATGTTCCTGACAACCGTGTATGGAATAAGTTTCAATTTTTGGTGAAATTTCTCCTCATCGCAAAGGTTGTGGCAGCTCCCAACTTTTTTTGACATTCTGTCGTCTGATTTAATTTATATTGTAATCTTATTTCGAAGAATTAATAAAACACATTACGTGATTTTTTGTACTTGCTATGGCTATTTTGTAAGGGACCGTTATTTTCCTGTTAATCTGGAAGCTTAAATAATTTATACAAAAGTAGGGGATATTTTTGCAGTTATATAATACAGCAGGCTTGTTCCATATCGAAATATATTAAATTTCAGAATTGGTGAAATTGAAGAATTGGAATTCAGAACTGCTGTTAAAAATTCGTACTCTTTACAAGAAAACTATTTCATTCTCAAACAGTCAAATAAATTTCAGGAGCACAGGGGAAGTGGAACTTTAATTGAATTCGTCTGTGATCCGAAATATTTCTCTGATCCTTTGAACTTCTTGTTAACATCACGTTAAAATATAGCCATACTTTGAATTTACCTTGGTTAATTCGAAGTCGAAATTAAGAATTGTAAAAAAAATTCTGTTTTTTTTATTAATTAAATTTGTCTGTGCCTAGTCTCCACTGTGACTGTTTTATTTTCCGTGGCAAATGTATTCAATAAAAAATTTCAACTTTTTTAAGAAGCTTTTAACATGTTGGGTGTGAATTGCAATGCATATATTGAACTATTCTTGTATAATTTTCGTATTCAATGGGCTACACATTGTTTATTTATTACAATTATTTACTTATTTTTTGGTTATAACTATTATCGCTTTGTTTATTAAAATTACTTAACAGATACAATTATCCAACACATGCCACTACCTCCCTCCCTTCACTCTTGTTTACAAAGGAACATTTTGTTCTAAGACGTGCTGAGCATCGGCTGGCCGTCCGAACCAGAAAGCATGGTTTCTTCTACAATTTGCAAATCACTATAAATAGAATCACTTAATGCTAATTAGTTTAGTCCATGGGAACCCATTAATTTCATCCTGAAACATACGCTTCATTTAGTAATTTACTGTGCGGCAAACTAGGAATACAAATCCAAACGAGTTACGGTAATTAAACTATTTATTTATTATGTATAGTTCTGTTAAAGCTTTAAATATTAAAAATAAATCCTTACTACCATTTTTAGTTTAAAAACTATCGATTTCTATAGCTGTACTAGTTTTTACATCCAGTTTCTCTTAACTCGAATTCTTGGGTTAATCAAAATTTTATTGTAGTCCTGTGAGCTTTGATTTAGCCAAGTTCCACTGTGTAAGTAAGTATGTTCCACTACTGTTCATGTAAAGTATGTTCCTCTGTATCCACAACTGTAAAATGTGATCAAACAAAATACTAATTCGAACATATATCAAAATTCATATAGTTACAGATCAGTACTGATGCATAGTTTCGAAATGCATGTATAATGCGTTGTCTGCAGACGCAGAAGACTTCTCCATCTCAATTCAAATAAAAAAAATACTCGATTTCCATACAAGAAACAGTTTTTCTGCTATTCCCTATTATTCCCTTTTCCTGCGTGTTTAACAAGAACGGCTTTTCCTCTATTGTCCGGGAATGGAAGCTGTGACAGAGTAGAGCGGGACTCTGCATGGAAATGCGATTGCTTTCATCCTGTACCAATCCTTACTCTCGGAAGTATTAGGGAAGACAATGGAAAGAAAACGAAAAGGTCTCCTGCAATGTTTGTTCATCCGGTTGAAGCACCAGCTCAAACAAGACGACCTGTATTCTTTGTTTGGTCGGACAACGAACGATATTCATTTTATGTAAATTTCTATTAGCTCTCTCGCCAGGAAGGGTGGTTTCTTTTCTTTGACGAACAGAAGCGCCATTGCTAAGTTTGATTTGAATAATTAAGCATCCTTTTGTGATTTTAGCTCAAGGAAAATGTAATGAATATCCATTCAGGGAAATTAACAGTTTTGTGACTAAACTGATTCAGATTCTGTTATGTACTATAACAGATCAATCAACCAATCCTTTTAAATTTATTTTCTTTTTGAAAACAGAATAATTTCATTACTCGTTCCAGTTAATTAGAAGTAGTAGACTCTTAAAAACTACAAAATTGTAATGATGCTAGTTTGTTTAGTTTTCACTGGTTTGTTTGTTTACTGGTGTAATGATGTTAGAAATTTATAAATAAAAAATGTTTTCACTTTCAAAAACATTTAACAAATGTGTAAGATAAATGATGGAGATTTAAAACGATTTTTTTAGTGAGAATCCAAAATCTATAGAGAATTGAAGAATTGCTTTGATCATTATTACTTCATAAAGTTATACCTTCAAAGAAAATTCGCTTACGTAGAGGTGATTAATCACCTCAAATTATAAATTCTTGTAATTATTTGAAAATGAAATAAAAGTTGTTTAATTAATTGAAAACGGAATTCATTTAAATTGTTTCATTACTTTTAATGTAATAAGTTATTTTTTCTACTCGGTTTAATGTGATTAGGAGTCCAATGATTAAAATATATGTCTTCTAAAAATCTGGAGCGAATAGAATATGCTTGAAATGTTCAAAATAGTGCCTTTTTATTTATTTGAATTGCATTTGGATAAAGCATCTCATTAAAGTATTAGAAAGTTTCAAAAGTAAAGTACTTTTCTTTCTTGAAGGAAGAATTGGAGCGAAATAGAAACATTTCCTGTTAACCTTAATGGAGAAGATGAAAACATATTAATAAGTTCTTTTTCTCACCTTTTTCATCGAAGATACATTTTTTTTTCATTTAGCTCTGAATAAAAGTGATAAAATTGTTACTCTAACTGTCTAAATAATCATTTGAATAATTTTCATTATTTTTAATTTCCCATGAATAAAATAATATATAAAATATTCGAGCCATTTACAAGTTCTTTCACATTCCGAATCATTAATCTTCAGAAATGGAGGAATTTTACTACTTTTTTACCAGAAAAATTTTTTTATCCAACATATCGTATAAAAACAAATAAATTAACGTATTTTAATTCAAAACGTATAAAAATTTAAAAATTAATTTCGTAGTTAATAATACAGAATATGTTTCATAAGCATCAAATACATAAAAATGTTACAGCAACCTATTCGCAATTTTTTGAATATTTTCCCCTTAGTAATGCAGTTAGAATGCAAAGAGCCATTTAAATGCGTTAACATGTAGATAAAATGAATATTTTTTTTTAATAATTTACTTTTTACTTTCTCGTATTCGAAGTATACAAAGAGAAAGTATTGTGCTCGTCAAATAATTTCACTTAGAAATTTCGGAGAATGTCCATGATTTAGACTTCCTGCACTGTAAAAGAATGCTAAGGAATTCTGGTTGGTTCCAGACTTTTCCCCTATCGATAGCTGTGACTGATTGTGGAGACCTGAGATGGTTTCTGGCAAAAGTTCTATCCAGACGAGGGTACAGCGGGCATTTATCCAAGAGATATTCTATTCCTATCTCTAAATATTATGAACCTTTTAATAGAACTGTAAATATTTTCCCTATATATATATATATTGTTAATAAATCCTAGAATATCCTAGAATGCATGCGTACTTGTGTAGTTGGAACTTGACTCCAGTGCGTCAAGTGTGTTGCTTTACACCCAACTTGTAAACTGCTATCAAATTTTGGACGAAATCCAGCCAAAGGATGTCTGTGTGTCCATTTATGATCATGTGGGCATATGACATAAGTAATTTCTCTTGTCATCTAACTGCTCTTTGTCTGCGGCTTTTTCTCTTGCAAATTACGTAGTGTACTCGAAAATTAATTCGCGTGGCACATTTAGCATGTTTCATACGAGAAAGAATTATGTTATTGTTACCAAACAAATACGGTGACGTAATGATCTCGTTTCTATTTTCGATTTCTTTATGCTTTCTTCGGAAGTTTGAAGATGTCAAATAAAGTTTCTCCCTTGAATACAGATAACTTTTCATAAATTGTAACTACATTTTAATAAAGTTTTTAACCTATAATTGCCTCTAACTTGTATGATATGGAAGTTTGAAGAGGGAATTTCCAACTCAATTGTTGTCTTCGTCATCTGACCACTGTTCAAAATGACGAACTTGGTCCCCAAACAACCCTCGAATTGTTTCATAGGTGCGAAATATATTTAAACGAAGCGTCTATTACCTTCAGATCATTTAGTTCTCAAATAATTTCTATTGTTTAAATGCACTACTGTGCAAATCTTAAACACGGATTGGTATTTTTCTTCCTAATTCTACAAAAAATCGCCAAGGGAGCATAAAAATCAGGATACAGGTACAGTGTATATACTTAGATCATAAAGAAAACACAATAGCTTAGAAATGAATTCGGCACTTGCAGTACTATTCAACCAATGTCACTGGTACTAGGGATTGCCTACCTGGGAGGGACAGAAACAAATAAATATGTGTCTACTAGTAAGGATTTTAACTTCTCCTAATTGCAATGGTCACATAACACCGTCCGTTTAAGCTCACACCAGATGACTGACCAGTTTTTGAGGAAAGAATTCCCATTCCTCAGAGAGCATCTGGTTCAGTCGCTGAATGTTCTCATGCTGACATTATCTTTCAAAAAATCACTCGACGTATGTTCTATGGGATTCAAATCAGGAGTGTGGGCTGGCCAATTCATTCGAGTGATATCGTCACGTTACATCAACTCTTCCATTTCGAGAGCCGGATATACCACCGCATATCGTCCATACGAAGACGAAGCCTCAACCAATATCATCTCGCGACAAACTCACATAAGAAAGGTCCACTTGCTAGAAATAAAAATCTTCAGTTATGATATGTCCATCGAAGATATGGAGCTCCTTGCAACCATTCGTCATAACTTCGTCCCTGACAAGTACGTCATGACCACTGTAATTGTCCCTTTCCCTGATGGTATTCAGCTGAAAATATTTTACCACCTCTCTCCATAGAAGCTGAGGTTTACAATCGTCCGAGAGTTCGGAAAAACGCTGTTCGGGGAAGTGGAAACGATTTCATTGATGAGACTTCAGTCTTTGTGTCTTTTACATCAATCTGAACAGTCCCGCCGATGGGCAATCTTCAATAAAATGGAGCATGCAGGACGATGAAAAAATACAGAAACTTTATGAAGGCGTCTGCCAAGTAAATCGCCATACTTGACTTCCTGTCGCATTACGCAACATCTGAGCAATTTTTCGGGCTGACTGTTGCCAACTCTTTTCGCCAGGAGAGGACCATGGCCATCCACTGGTTTTGTTTTCCATGATCAACTGCCACCAGAATTTTTCACAGTGCTTTGGAAGGCAATCTAAACATGTGAAACGACATTTTTAGACCGCTTTACACCCTTCTTAACACTTGCCGATCACTCTCCTACGTGTGATGTCGTCTAGATAATTTCTTCTAGCTATGTTGCATCACAGTAGTCTTAAAATACCACTTTTTTTTAAAGAAAAAAAAAAACGTCTTTAAATACCACTCACCATCCTCTGTTTATGGTAATGCACTGCCCACGACGATTGCACATGTTCTAAGTGTTCCCACGTGACATGTGGTGTCTCGTTTTGCGCTATTTGCACATGTATCACCTTTCTACGGAAGTTACATTATAATATTGAACATTTAACATCATTTTATAGCCATCTAATTTAAATTTCTGGTAGTTCTTTTTGAAGAAGATTTTTCTATTTATTTTTATCTGAGTAGATTTTAATTAACAGAAATATTCTGATTTGAAACTCCCAGATATTAAATACACTTTTTTCATTAATCTTTCGATGTTATCACTCTGTTTAAGGCAACGAGAATAAATTAACTCTGTGTCAATAATGATATTTTAAAAAATGAAGAATTATAATTCTACTAAGAAAATTAAACTACTGCTTTAAATATTTTAAATCGTCTGTTGACGAGAATGTTTTAATTAGACGGTAATATTTTTTTCCTTGAAAATAGTTTTCTTTTTTAGGAGAAGCGGTAAGAAGAATTGTAAAAAATAAAAATTTAAGTCTTTTATAATATGCTGTAGTTCATCTCCATCCTTAAATAAATATAGTTTTTTAATTATATTTTAATATCAGGACTGAAAATTGCTTATTTAAGTCATGGACCAAAATTATGAACACGGGAAAGCTCTGATTCTGAAAAAGTACGAATAAATTTCAACTAAAGTTTTTGTCGATGACAAAAATGCTTACAATAAAGTATTCGTCCATTAAAGGCCTTTTATAGAATTGTGAATTTCTCCTCCAGAAATTGCCTTAATAAAGTGAGAATAAGTTTTTAATTCTTTTCTGAAATCAAGAGAGAATGTATTAAATTCATATAGGTACTTCGTATTTTCTAATTCATCCATATGTTACTTATAATGATATACTAATTATTAAACAGATAAGAGAAAGATGTTTAGAAGAAAATAATATCATCTCTGCTTGGTTGACCAATATATTCAATTCCTTAACTTTATCATTACTGGAGTTGCTTCAAAAATGTTTTTTTATCAATTTTCAGGAAATCATTTCAGTTCCTCCAAAATTATTCGTTTATCATGTACAACATGCATGTATGTATGTTATTATGTATCATATAATCATCCATTATTCACAAGCAACATAAAGTTACATAGATATCGATTAATTGTACACATGTTTCTAGGGTTATAATACGACTTTCAAAGCAGATCTTCCATAATGTCCAAAGACATTATAAGATCTGCTAATTTCCCTTGGGATTTTCCTACAAGATTTTTTTTTCCAGACAGATTACAGCCAGTTTTATTACAAAACGCTTCATGTGTAATGAGGAAATGTGTCCAGAATGCTATAATATCAAATGCAACTAGACTGTGAAAAAACCTTTTCCGTTTGCACACAAACAAAAAGAAGAATTATGTGCCACAATAAAAGGATGGAAAAGTAGATCGTTTAAAAGCATTATTCTGTCTACAAAACTTCACTTATATTCACATTCATATCTATTATTTTACTGCTTAAATTTTGATCAATGAATAATATTATATTTAAGGAACGATGACAGGGTCAATGCATTCCCACTTTTTAAACGCAAAGTGACCTGCGCCCGAGGCCCATCGTGCCTTTACTACTCGTAACATTAAAATCAGTGTTCATTTGTTGTTCGAAATAACTAGTTACTTTTGTGTCTGGCTATAACTGGCCCTTTGCGATTCGAAATAACTGGTTATTTTTGCTTTGTATTTCCATTGATAATATAATTCTAGTTCTTACGTTAGGGCTTTAATGAAGTCTTTTTAGAGGGAGAAGAGGGTTCAAGTTCTATAAGTCTATCCCAGTCAATCATCATCGTTCTATTTATAAAAGAGCGTTAACACAACTGGTTCGCAGGTTGTAACGAAGGTTTTTGCGCCAAACGAAAGGTTCGTCAACCGTTCGCGGCGCGGCGGTCGCAAACCTGTTGGGTTTTCGGTGAACACAAAGGGAATCGAAGTTCACGTTGCAATTTGTTCGAGTGCAGTTCTTCATTCCCCGCAAATCTCCAACGAACCCGCAAGGCCAAATCGGCAAACTCAGCCGTATTCCAATGGCTTCTCCGTCATTGGCGACTATCAAGCGATAATTGAAGGTTCGAGGAGAGTTCGCTCATTTACCTGGTTCGCAATTGTTTCGTTGAGAAAACAATTTGAACGAATTGCTCGCGAACCGTTCAGCTTGCAAATGTAAACGTACCTTAATACATTAAAATCATTCGTGCATTATAGCAAATATAATTAAAACTGCAGTGATAATTCTTGAATTTATAATATATTTAGTTTTACTTAATTTATTAATTTGATTATTTTTAATTCTTTTCAAGTTAGTTGATGTATATTCAAACCAGTGTGGTGGGAAAGAAATTATGACTAACAGGAACAGTATACAGAATGATGTAGAGTTAGAAGGTTCCTATTGAATTTTCATTTCTGTGCTTAGTTATGCATAGCCTATGCCATGTTAAGCAAAAAATTAGAAAGATTTCTCTTTTCCAATTGAGTCATAGCAATTAAGAGCCAAATAATAACGAATTATTCCACTCATTAAATTGTTGTTGATTTTATTAGCACTAAGTCTTCATGGGATTCATAACACCAAGACAATGAAATTATAAAATATGTTATTGTTGTTAAGGATGGCAAGTTTAAAAAGTAAATGAAGTAAAACCATGGTAAATGAATGTAGATCAATTGATACCATCCACTGGATTTTAGGAAAGGAAAGAGTTGGAGATGTAAAGTCAACTTTTACTTTACACTGCGACACGCCCCTGACTACAGAGATAAAAATCTCTGGTTTGCAGTTTCGATGAGTGTGCGTAGAAACTTTATAAACAAGAAAAAGAAGGGGAAAAGTTTACATACAGTGCTTTAACATCGATGAAAAACATGTACAAATTATAAAAACGATGAAAAAATATATATTTACATATGAAAAGAAAGACTCGCGAATCAAAAACAATTTTAAGACAGATCCTAAAAGTTCGCTGCATCTATATACTTATAGGAGGACTGATTAGGATACTAGGAATTGAACCTCTATAGATTATTAGCCCATAAGTCTGAGGTATTGGTGAAGGAAAAGAAATCTGGGTCGGAGTCGAATTAACTGGTTGCGTCAAGTGGCTGTTTTATGAGGTTCTTATTTTCAGTGAGGAAAGATATGAGTTTAGCTATATTTATTCTTGATAGTTTATTTGAAAGTAAGCGTTTCCACCAAAGCTGAATATTTTTTGCACTTGGTTTTGTAAAATGATAAAATAACGTCATGTGACAAGAAGTTGCGTAGTGGAGAGGGTCTCCCTTTTACCCGCATGCGCAGATATCTGAATGATGAAGCCGGGATCTATAGAGATAGTTGGAAAAAGGACGAGAAGGCCTGTAGCGAAGAGGATGGATTCTCTTGACCATGGAGCTACGGTTAGAGTGACTTTAGGGAGAATATTAAAAATTGCTCTCCCAGTGTCGCCTGAATCCCAGTTTTGTTGTCATTTATTGAGAGAGAGGTTCCTAAGCATTTTTTTTCAGATGACATTTCGGGGCCTGAAGATAGAGGTGAGTCCCTTCTTTGGTAGCTTGTTTGGCTAGGTTGTCTGCTGCCTCGTTCCCGAGGAAACCAACATGCACCTTAATCCAGTTAAGTGGCATTGATGGATTCTGAAGGAGGGCTTGTTGTGTTTCTTCGATTAGTGGATTAGAACTTTGGAAGGAAGAAATTGTTCTGAGTGCCGACTCGCTGTCACTCCACATTGATGTTGATATTCCCTTAGATCAATTTATAGCCTCTTTTATTGCTAAGCCAGCTAAATTGATAGAAATGTTGATAAAATTCTGATATCTAGAGATATCTACAAAAATATGGTTAGCAATGATAGGACTCTTTCACGCATCTTAAGCAACTTTTGTTTTTACAAAAACAAGTGCTTCCGAGAAAGTCCTGTGCTTATCGTCTATCGTACGCAATCGTGTATCATATGCTGAAGTCACCGATAGTGAAATCTATGAAATTTAAAAGAATATGCTTAATAATCATTTAATTCTTGCACACAGCTTAAGCAGGTATTGTTTCTCCAAAACTACGTGCTTCTGAATAAATCGTACATGTTTTTGTTGTTTTGAGATTATTGAAATATTTTCTTGTTATTTTTGCGGAATATTAAACAAGTGAAAAGAAAGTAGATGCTAAAAAACGCATATTTAAACGCATATATTACGCATTTTTCCACGCATATTTTTCATTAAATATGCAAATTTAGAAAATTTCCCATCTTGAATGAACTGAGGCCTAATATTAAAAAAAAATAAGAAAAATGTTTTGCTTGATGTGTTTTCTTTCCAAAATTAATTACGCGCTGTTATCGTGAATTCTTCATAACTGCGGTCGCCCTAATTTATCACCTTCTTGAATTCAAAGCCACCGACAGGCAGGGGCGGTCACTTTACACTTCTCGGGGCTCAGATTTATGGATCTTAATAACACAACAGCTCCCCCTCCTTTTGTTAAATGAGCTGTCAGAAGGGGGCGGGCTGTCTATTTGGCTGTTTAAAGCCTCCTATTTTTCTCTCCACTTTCTGACACGAGACGATGGCTCCGACCTAAAAGAATAATCTGCTGTTACATTGTGTGCTTTTTTAAATTGATGTGAGCCGGGAGGAGTGTGTTTAACCGCCCCAAGAACTTGTCGTGCGGTTGTTTAACTTTTAAATTTATCTTCCGCTCTTGAATAAGCACATAATGATAATATATAAAAGATTTCGTTCAAAAATTTGTGTATCAAATAATAGAGTCAATTCATGCTCGCATGACACGTTTTAAATGTTTCCTACCAATTTAATTTTCGAATTAATGAAACATCTTCCTGGGGTGAAAAGGATGTGATGTCATAACACAGCGTAAGTCAAAGTTCAAGGTTAGATGGTATCAACAGTTACAGTTGACATGTATCTGTCAGTGACTGATTTTTGCTAGAGGCACTCGCCTCATGTCTCGAGAACCTGGGAACCTCAAAATGTATTCGATGTACATTGCAGACTTCAAATTTACGATTTTTTGTAGGAGGAGCGGCCTCAAAACAATTTTGTACCGTTGACCTCAGCTTCATGAACTCAGCGACTGGTATCTGTGGCCTCACATGAACTAGCTCAGTAGAAAGAATTAATTTTCAATGATAAATAAATAAGGAAAATAAATTAATAATAAAAATGATTTGACTCAATTGTATAATTCTTTTGGTAGCTTATTTGGCTGTCTTATTTGTCTTTGTGGTTGACCTTATTTGGGTCAACAACTCATCCGGTAAGCTGCATTTTCTCATTATATGGCTTTCATAGAATGTGGCCTTGTGGTTAGCCTTATTATATATTTGAACAAGTCCATGAGTCAAAGACTCGTGTTGAAGGAGAAATGTGGCATCTTCTGCTGGGCAAAGCGACCTTGGAGTACCTAGGCAGAAGCCAAACTCGGCTCCAGTCTAGAGGTAAGTTGTCCTCCTGGAGGTTATTCAAAAGAAAAGTGGATAATATTTGTCTGTCGCTAGAAAGAAGACCAGGAAAGCCTCCAGGGTCCAGCCTGACTGTAGTGAGCAATTCGTCTACACTGGCACTGATCTACTAGTATACCAGTTTTTGGATAATGCTCGTCCAGAAAACAACCAGAGGATCAAACCCATAGCCTCCTTCCTTAGAGTCATGTTCCTCAGACATGCCATATCTTAACCCAAATAAGTCATTAGCAGGCATTTATATAATTGAAACTTTCAATGAAATGTTGCAAGTAAACACTTATTGCAAAAAAATATGTTTAGCAAAATAATATTAAACAGGTTTAGAGAAATATGTAAAATAGCTTTTTATCGGAATTTTTTCGGTAAGATATCTATGGTACAACTTATTTTAAATGCTATATCTCGGTTTCATTTAGCACTTTTTTTATTTCTCTTTTGAATATAATTCTTACCTTTGGTGTGTGTGTGTGTGTGTGTGTGTGTGTGTGTTATTATTATTATTATTGATGTGTGTGTGTGTGTGTGTATTATTATTGTGTGTGTGTGTGTGTGTATTGAAAAATGTATTATTATTGTGTGTGTGTGTGTGTGTGTGTGTGTTATTGTGTGTGTGTGTATTATTGATATTATTATTATTATTGTGTGTGTGTATTATTATTATTATTATTGTGTGTGTGTGTGTGTGTGTGTGTGTGTGTGTGTTATTATTATTATTATTAATTATTATTATTATTATTATTGTGTGTGTGTGGTAGTATTATTGATGTGTGTGTGTTAATGTAACCAATGTGTGTAATGTGTATGTGTATGGCTGTGTGTGTGTATTAATATTAGTAATGTGTATGTGTGTGTGTGTGTGTGTGTGTGTGTAATATTGTCAGCCAATATTGTATTATGTATTATTAACAATTGTGTGTGTATTGTGTATTATTATTATTGTGTGTGTGTGTGTGTGTATTATTATTGTGTGTGTGTGTGTAATGTGTGTGTGTGTGTGTGTATTGGCCAATGTGTGTGTGTGTAATGTAATATTATTAATGTGTATTATTGTATGTGTGTGTGTGTGTGTGTATGTGTGTATGTGTGTGTATTAGTATTAATATTAATGTGTATTAACTTGTGTGTATGTGTGTATGTAATGTGTGTAATAATATGTGTATGTAATATGTGTGTGTGTAATGTGTATTAATATTGTGTGTGTATGTAAAACATATCGAATGCTAGAGTTTGAAACTGAATTTCTCCTGAGATATATCAGTAGCTTTTAAAGTCATTGCTGTATCCTCATTACATAAACATACATTAATTCATCATAATTTAAAATACATAATAACTTAACTGGGAACAAATTCAATTTTTTCGTGCTGTCAATTTAAGTTGTCACTGCCTTTAACAAATGCTTATATGTAGATTTCGATAAAGAAATAAGTAATCCTCCTTCACCAGTTGATATTACATATATTCCCATCGTTTATCATCATGAATTTCTGTTAAGCTTTCCTATTCAATTTTACCGTCATTCTCCACTTCCAGATAGTCCAAACACGCCATTTCATTCCACCAGGACAGACGATAGAACCTGCTTCCGGTGAGTGCCTTCGAAATGAATTCATCACTCGAGTGGACCCTCTTGTCTTATCGAAAGTTGTCGCAGAGCCTCTGGCCGACGGGGGGCAGTAAGTGGAAAATAGAGTGGCCCCCATCGCCTCGAGGTAGGGGGTGACGAGACCACCGACTTCCCCCTGAATAAGTACTTCTCGGATGACAGCGAGCGGTCAACAAAGTTCCAATTTTGTGGTCTTAGAGAAGTGAAGAGGCGATCACATAGAAAGTGAATGGGTCAAAACAGTCCATCAAGAGTGTAAGGACCATAAACAATTCAGAGATGTTGTTTCAGTCAAAACTTGAAGTGTTTGCTAGTCATGTTGTGGCAGAATTCAAATTGAGATCAGATGAGTTTCAACATTATTATATGTTTATCAGTGTGCTGAGGCGGCTTAATTGTTATTTAAATGACTGAAATTTTATAGCAAGAGGACCACTTTTGACCTGTTTCCGCCAATCATTTGACTGTATTTCTTTAACAAGCAATTTTATAGCTTGAATTCTAATTCTTTTCACTAATACTAATACACACTTTAATTATTAAATTTCAAAAAGCGAGGCTTATTAAACTTCGACAATACATCGTACAGGATGGATTTTGTCATTAGAGTGTGTGTGTCTTTATGGTAATTTCTCTCCGTCTTTTAAAAAATGAATAAATAATTCTTGTAAGATTTCTCTTAAGGAACAGAGCCAAATATTAGTCAAAAATTCATAATTCATGTTAAACCTAGGACAAACATTCCAAAAATTGGTTATCCTCTTACAACAAGGCCGCGGTGGCCTGGTGGTAAGGTCTCGACTTCGGGGTGGGAGGATTTGAAACCAGATTCCCCTGAAGATCCGTCGTGTACGTCGTCCCGTTGCACATTTAATCACATGTAGTGGGCCAAACGTCCTTCCACTCAAGTGGTGTGGAAATTTAGAGAAGAGACGCCAGCTCAGGTATCGTCCTCATCTTCTAACCGTCGTTCAAATTTACGAGGTATTCATGTTGCTTCCAAACGGGACGTTAATATAACTAAACTAAATATTTCTCCTATGATATTCTTGTACTTTCTTGCAAGCATTCTGCTTCTCCATTGAAGCAGGTTTTACATGGAAGACGTTGGAAAGACATCCATACACACCAGTGGCGTAGCGACCGGGGGCGAGGGGTGTATAGATGCCCCGGGCGCCATTTTTAGGGTCGCCATGGAGTCAAATCATCACTGGGTTTATACCATTTTTAAAGCAAAATATGATGAAAGGGCTTAAAAATAATAGCGTACCTGTAGAATATTATAAATAATAGATAATTAACTTGATTCAAAGTTTGTACTCACGTTTTGTTAGAGTTGATATCATCTCTTACTGTAAAAAAAAATGATTTTATAATGCAACAGAGAGGCACTCATATAAATCCATTGGTTAACTTTAAGTTCTTTAATCGTTGACATTTCTTTACATTTATCAAAATTAGAACTTTACCTTCGAAGATTTAGATTGATTTCACAATAGATATTAATAAGATTCTCTCGATGGAAACAGATTTTACAGAATGGAATAAAACCCGCGCAAGCGATACAAGATTAGAGCTAGAAAGTCTAGCGTCAGCCTGAGTCAGAGTTCGAATAGCAACTGCAAATGGTGCAGAGTGGTTAAAGAATTCCAAGAAGGGTGTCGAAAACGGGGGTCACCAGAGTTCCGCTGTCCGACCAAACTGAATATCAAGGAAGTGGTGACCTCTGGGGATTTTTTTCTAGTACAAACTGAATAGTACCCCTGGTTTCGTTTACACTTGTTAAGTCACTGATGGCGACTGGGATAAAATATATATATATATTATTTTCGGGTGCCACTTAGCCTCGATATTCCTCAGGTGATGTTGAAAAACGTTAATGAGCTTATGTAACCTATTAAAGTCGAAAATACATAAATTAACTAACAAATTAAAAAACACACAAAAGACAAAGTTAAAACATTAATATAAATAAATAAAATAAGACGAGAATCCGGCAGATGGTCTTGAAACCGAAGCCTTGAGAAAGTCCATCTGCCGGATTCTCTTCTTATTTTTTGTTTATATTGTTGTTTTAGCTTTGTAACCTTGAGTAAGTCCATCTGCCGGATCCTCTTCTTGTGTTTTTGTTAATATTGTTGTTTTAACTCTTTACGTTGAGAAAGTCCACCTGCCGGATTCTCTTCTTATTTTTTGTTTATATTGTTGTTTTAACTTTGTCTTTTGTGTGTTTTTCAGTTTGTTAGTTGATCTATTATTTTCGTCATTGTACCCTTGGAGGCTGCTGCTTATGCGCTCACCAGATGCTTTTTGGTTATGTTTATTGTTGTTCTGGGTTTTTTTTCCATAACTGTTTTTAGTATTTAGTGTTTTTGTGTATTTATTAAAAATGAATACTATGAGGGGGCGAAACAATACCCTGCCCTTGGCGCCGTTCACATATGCAAAGTTACTGATGATGACGGTGGGAGGCTAAAAATTTGTATTATGATCCAGGTGCCTCTTACCCTCGCTACGTCACTGTACAACAACTCATCCGGTAAGCTGCATTTTCTCATTATATCGCTTTCATATACAAATTACGGTATTCCTGCAACGTTATTTTGATATAAAAGGAGATGCATTCCTATCCCTCTGTTACCTCAAGTTTCGTTTAATATGGCTTTGATATATGGAATGAATTTACAGATTCAATAATTCCTTTTTTTAACAAAGAACGAATTAACCGCCTTATACCAGGTGATTAGAAATGGTTCCTGCAAACTGTAAGGGTAAGTCATCTATATCGAAACATATCAGTTTTACATTGGAAAATGTAGGTAGGAATATCACATGTGCTTTCCATAGGGCATTGTGTAACCTAAAATATGTTTATCAACTCGAGTCATCATTATTGCAGCCAAAAATGTACCAAAAGTTGAATGGAATTGTAATTATTGAGATGCCAGATATGCATTTAGTATTATGTGGCAGCTATGGATATGGGTGAACAGTGGAGGGTTTATATCGTATAAACACAAGTGCACTTAACCATAAACTGTTTCCACTGAAAGTTGTTGGATTTATCTTGATTAGCATTCACTGTAATCACTTCTCATGTGTTTCGAGCACTTTTTGAAACATTATTCACGCAAAGTCTGTAATGCCGCTTGTGAGTTGCATAGTAAGCTTTATCAACATTCATTTATTCTTCTCGTATTGGTCTTGTCGTTTCTACTTATGTCTTCCTGTGTAAAACTGATCTGATAGCATTTGCCTAATATAAAAGTGTGTCTGGACTCTTTTAAATCACCCTGTGGAAAGATTGAATTCACGATGAAAATTTCATGGTAATAACACAGAAATCAAAAAGAATCTTCGGAGAGTGTTTGGACGCCATAAATCATACATCTAAACCATTCTATTATTATATTAAATCATTATCTAAAATCTATTGGTAAAAAATAGTGAATATATATGTGAAGGTATAGGCTATCCCAGAAGCCCATTCCTTTAACTAAGTGCGATCAATATGGCCATGCAGTGAATTTCCGGAAGCGTTTCCTGCAGTATAAATCATTCGCATTCACTTCTGGGCGCGGACAATGACCATCCAGTTAATTAAGCGATGAATAATGAGGACGATCCAGTCGGTGGTCACGGTTTATCGCCCGCCGGCCGGACTGTCCGAGGCACGCACGCTTGACCATTAGACATCGCCCGTTTGCACTAAATTAGCAGGTGACCTTTGCTCACATAGTAGGGAAGTTTGTTTTGCATATGCTCTGATAAATCCCTTCTATAATACCAAACTCCTGAATTTCGATGTAAAATATATGCATGGTTAGACAAAGATAAGATTGTAAAGCTTAGGTAAACATGCATATGTTGTTGAATACCGGTTTAAAATAGGCAATAAATGCATGGCATTTATATAACTTACATCCCATTCATTTTCTGGCAATAGGATGGAGTAATGCGTTAACTTCAATTTTTAACTATTAGACACCACAATAGTACAACCCTACATTGATACCATGGGTAAGTATATATTGTACAACAGCGAAACAGGCAAATTTAAAAGAGACCAACACCACAGACACAAATTCACACACAACAACATGAAACAAATAAAAGATGAAAGCACGATATTTGCATTTTGTGATGGATGATTCGCGACATCGTGCACGTAAGTGTAACGCAAAAAATGGCATAAATTGCGCAGCTATGTTAAATAGAAGTTTCTAATGAAAGACTGAAAGTTCAACTGATCCCATGGTTCGTACCGCAGTGATACCCACCATATCCCACATGTAAAATGTCATCATATGTGAATGCAGGAACTTGGAGTATTTATGGAACAAAATGAAACGTTTCACTTTCTAGTCGTTTCTTTCTCCTTATTGACTGTTTCCATATATTTTTCTGTATAGTATCTGTATAGTTTCTCTGTATTCCAGTTTTTTTGGGGCTACACGTACTGTTCCAACGCCATTCACAATTTGTTTTTACTCCTCGATTAGCGATGCATAAAATTGTGTTTTTTCATTCGGATTTTCCGATATCTTACTGCTATAATCGTAACCATAATAGGTCGGAGCTTTCCACCCTCACTCTCGAAAGCATACTTTGAAAATAACCTATATCTCGCGTTCTACTTACATTCATTGGTTGTTGCGGTCGCCTGCACATCGGAAAAGCTATTTTATGACACTCTGTATTTCTATAAAATATGAAATCCTAAGAGGTATGAATTCCTTACACAAAATGGAAAAACTAACGATGCAACTGCTTTTCAAGATTTTTTTTTTTTTTTCATTCTCTATTTTTGAAGTGAATATCGACTGCATGAAATATATTAAATGCCATTGATTTTTACCCATGATGTAAAATAGCCATGGGGGTAATCTTAATTATGAGGGGAGAAGAAAAGCGCAAATTTTGATATCCTGATCAATCTGGGTATACAGAACGCCGCCCCATGCCCTCTTGCCTGATGCCATTACGGCAACCGAAAATCTGGGTATACACGGAAATGAGAGTGAATTACAGATAAACGGCATTATTCAAATTTCTTGGCGTTGCTGCGTCATTTCTTCGCATGTTCAGACAC
Organism: Araneus ventricosus; assembly: GCA_013235015.1. Classification (NCBI taxonomy): domain Eukaryota; kingdom Metazoa; phylum Arthropoda; class Arachnida; order Araneae; family Araneidae; genus Araneus; species Araneus ventricosus. Next base: position 3,219,762 of record BGPR01000010.1, on the reverse strand, counting down.
TACCGTAGGTTACATAATGCCTTTAGATCTTTAAATGCCTTCGATAGGAGAGGGTTATTCAGTTTCAGAAGCAGTTCCAAAATTCTCGTTCCAGAGTTTCGAGTATTGAAGGAGTGAACGGGAAAACTGCAAAAGACAAATAACCTTAAATTATCACGACATTCGAAGAATTAGCCGTATCGTATACACCAATCCTTACCTAAGTCATTCATCCAACCGGATGACAGTCAGTAGAAAGGTCATGCAGTGGTCATTTCACTGTATTGGCTTCGGAGATCGAAGACTAAAGGAAGTTCCACTTCTCATTGCCCACCATCGAATTCAAATTTCTTGTAACAGTCAGAGACGTCGATGCCTTGTAATGTGGAAATCTTTATCAATGTCTAGATGAGAAGAAGTTCGTTAAAATTATGTATCCGTAATTCAATATCTCTTCTATGCAGATTCAATTACCTGTTTAGTCGGTATATATTTAAGCGGGAGACACCCAGTTCCCTGAACGATCTGCCCAGAGACGAATATAAATGACAGACAGAACAGATGCCCTCCAATGTAAGGATTATAATTTTTTTTGTTCCCCGCAAATGCTATTCCTTGTCTTTTACCAAAGGAACGCCACCTTTTACCATCAATTTTAACCAAATTAATTGTCTTTCATTTTGATATATGGAATTTTACATGTTGTTATATGTTAGATTTAAACAATATTACTTTTCTTCAAGTCTTCCTCCAAGGATATATTGTGTTCAATTTATCTCTTAATTTAACCACAGACTCCAAAGAAATTTTCACTAAATGTTTGCTTAAAACCACATGGATAACAATATAAGTTACAGTTGCGCAATGATCGACTTTTTAACGCCACCAAGGACACAAAAATTTATTCACAGCATCATGAAACAAACATAAAACGACATCACAATACTTATAATTTGTGACAAATGTTTAGAAATAGCGTGTATAAACACGTAGCCTTCAGTTCTCTTCCTCGGAGGTTATCCACACTTAGATTGCACGCGATATCAAAATGAACGTACAATAATCGCCACGTAATTATCGTTGTTTATGTAAGAAGGTTTCATGGCAAACACACACATTATTTACCACTCCACAGCTCTGTTAATATAAATCACACTTAAAGACCAAAGTCAAGTTTTGTCATCCAGGTGAGACTACTCCTGCTTACATCTTCCATGCTAGTTATTTCTGGTTCATCAAATCCCCCCGTGTCACTTCCTCACAATATATTTCTTATCGCTCCTTTAGTAAACTAATAAAATCATGTCCTTAGAAACTTTTTGACAATATTATTTTCTATTTTTTAGATTTTAATATGATTCAAATTTCATTAGTATCAATATTACGAAGTTATATATATAAATAATCCCAAATTACTAAAAGGTGCCTCTTATGAGAAATCGAATTTTAATTAAAATTAATACTGATAATAAAACTGATATAAATGATAATAAAATTTTGAAAATATTAAAATACTGAATTGTCAATGAAAACACATAACTCTGCAAAATTTCAGCACTGTCATACAACAAAAATTGAGGGAAAAATCGACTAAAAAATTCCATCCTTACAAACATGAAAAATGTCAAGCTAAATAAAAGGGTCTAAAAAACAGAGCATATATTTAAAGAACTCATATCGATAAAAATACAATATTGACTATGTAAATAAAATCATAAAATTTCTTGGTATTCCCGCAACTTGACGTTTTATGTGCAATTGCGCCATAAAAAATAGTACTCTTACCTTCATAAAAAATATTTCAACTTTAGAAAAGAAAAAAAATTACAATTGTGGAGTTGAGAAATAATCCTCGAACTGCACATGAATTCACTACATATCTTTGAAAACTTTTCACACTTTTTTCACTCGACTCTCATATTTGAGCAAAAAATGTTGAAGAGAAAAGTAACAAAAATTAAACACAAAAAGAGAATGCGGGGGTGGGGCGAAAAAGTACCACAGCATGGTAAAAGATGCAGAAGGCGTGAGCGAAATTCGACACGTCCCGGGAAAAATTACGAAATGAGTATTATTTTATTCAAACCCAACTCTCAATAACACCTTTGCTCGAGGGGTCAAACAACAAGTGCAGTGACGTTTCTTTTTCGGTCAAACATTTATTACTTTTCCATATGTTTCTTTTGTGTGGATCCGTTATGAATAAAACCAGTGGCGTTGCAAAGATGAATGTTGCCCGGGATATAATGCAGGTTTATTCAAAACAATTGCACCGATTACAAATAATTATAACTTCCTTGTATACTACTAAAGAGAAAAAAATGTGAACACAATACATAAGGAAGCTTAAAGTTTTGTTTAATTACGTAATAATTGCTGTATGTGACAGCTTAAGCCCGCCTAGAGAGCAAAGTCTCCAGCCCTGGGGGGCCTGCCACCCTGCTAAAAGGAAATATATATGTTTCTTATTTTCAAGAGTATTTATTTTTATTGGAAACTAATGTACTCTAATGAACTATATTTTAACATTTATTTTCTTCGAATATAAAACAAACACATTTTCGTTATATTTTTCGAAATTACGTAGGTGGCTAAAAGTAAAATTTCACAACAATAAGTGACGTGACCAGGAAATTGGAAGAAAGTCTTCTTCCCGCTGATTAGTCAACAGAATCATATTTCGCAAAGAGGGCCCGCATGCTAGTGGGGGGCCAATACTTTGTCTCAGGCACAGCTAGGCTGTCGGCGGCCCTGACATTGGCCACACTGCCAGCATCCATGAGGTAGTTCATTTGATTACCGTGTGAAGCTTTCTGTATGCGTACCTTCAGTTCGTTATCCCCTACACTAAGCAACGAGATGCACACTAACTTCACCATAGCACGACATGAAACCAAGCCCACAATTCACCATTCATTCAATTGGAAGAGCGCCCTATCCAGCAAACTCTCAAGACGAAAAATAGATCATCTCATCAAATTCCTTGTGACTAACGACGACCTAATTAAAAGTCAAAACTATAACACCGACACAAACTCCAGTCTAGAAATAGACACTTCCACAGATTCACAGCCTGGAACCAGAAATTCGATGAATTCACAGTCGAGCAGCTAACTTAAGGACAGCAATCAGCCAACACTAACTCTTCATCCGTGATTCATTTGAAAAATTCATCCTTCACATCACTGCGAACCCTGGAGTAACAATTCTCAGCTAACATTTCAGTGAACCCTAAGCAAAATTAACGAGACATAACACAGGAAACAGCCCCACATACTGCAGTAGTGTTACGACTGTATGCACCAATGTAATTCGAGGTAACATTCTACCCTTTCATTGCACTCATCTGATAACTTTTGAATATACATATTTTATATTAAATTCGGATTGTAACTCTCTTTGTATCATTATATCCTTCTCTGTTTATGTATAGTTAAGTCCTTTTTGCGTGTTTTTTTATCTCTTGATGAAATTTTTTATTTTTATTTATTATTATTATTTTGCTTTTGCTTTTCAATTAAGTTTCACACGTACCAATTCAACCCACAGGGAGATGTTTAGATCCGGAGTTCGGGGGTATGCTGTGGTATTAGTGTACGCAAAGAAGACGGGTCTAAGGCAGAGTCTACAACATATCCTAAAGAAATGAAGACACAAGAAGTTATTTCCGAAGAGTTAGATAGCCATATGTAAAGCATGCACGTGGTTATCGAACATGCATCAATGGCTGCGAACATGCTTCACAGTGTATGCATGAAATTGACTGCCACACGTGTATTGGCGTATGACTAAGAGAAGTCATATAGGCCAATTATTACGTACCCAAAGAAAACTACAAGGACGTTATAGTCATTTGTAATCGGTTAAAATATTTTGAATAATTATGTATTTGTTTTTGACCCCACAACTGTCTAGTTCTTCAAGTTCTGGCTTTACAAACATAAAATAAATAAACTTATTATCTTTACCCTCAAGAATAACGCCCAAGACCCCTTTGCCCAGCTCTCTATATGCCAGTGAATACAAATTTCTTGAATCAGTGCATATCGACATCACCAGACATTGATATGATTTGTTAGTTAAACGAACCATTAAGAAGGCATACCCGAGCTATTGCGGACGGATATCGAAGTTTTATACCGAGGTCATATGACTTGCACGAGACTTGAACTTGCAGCCCTCTTTGCACTGTAATGTAAAAACGAGACAACGAAGTTCTGTGGTATCTGTTTCTTAATTATTTTTGAATCTAATAATGTGTGAATCTATGTTTAAAATTTCGACAGCTCGAATCTTACTGAAACTGGACAATGACTTAAAAAATTTGGGTAAACTTCCTCATAATGAGCAACTTTCTGTTTTCTTTCTTTTCTTGAAAACAATTTAACTTTCTGTACCCCTTCCAATTGAAAGCTTAGTTGGTCAAGTTTCTTACTTAATCCTTTATAAGGCGTGGGAATATACTTCCCACCAAATTCATCAATTTTCAAATGCATTTTTTAAGGTTGGCTTAAGTTCTCGCCAAATTTGTCGATGAAGCAAAAACCTGGATGTTCCAATTTCTTATGTCAAACCCATAACGAAGTGCCTTGACTTGCTAATTAATTATTAATTAATTAAATTAATTAACAAAAAAATGAATTTCTTTTGTTAATTTAATCTCAATACCAAAGTTATTTTTTTGTACCACCACTAGAAAAAAAATGGCCTTATAAAGGGTTAACGCCCCATTTTAAGGCTGCACTAGGGTTATTTTGAGAAGTATTTCATAATTTTGAGTCATAATAAAATGATGAAGACAAGACTTCATTCTTCAAACTATGTCACACCATCGTGAGGATGTGCTACCTTCGATAGCAAACTATACTTGAACCAGTTTTACACCAGTTGATACACCACTGGCTGACTTTAACTTACATACACCGGCTTAATTTGGTGAAATTGGATTTTGAACTCGCGGTCCTCTGATCTTAAGACCCCTTCCACAAGACGAGTTCTGCTTTGTTTCTTGATAGAACACTCACCATCACTAATCATTTCAATCACTCACCATAAACAAATAAATCATTAAACAAAGTTAGGCGCTCAATATCCGTTAGCCACTGAAAGAACCATGTGCTAGCAATTCGTTTTCATTAATAATATCCAAAACCCTTTATTTTCGCATACATTCCTAACTAATGAAACAGACGAAACAAAAAACTTGATTTCTATTAATGGATCTGAAGTACGGATTAGACTTAACTGGAACTGAATACATGCTTTCATCGTTACTGCTACAAAGATAATAAGAAGATTTGAACCTCCCCCATTGGTAATTAGCACTAAATCAAGAGGCACTCCATATATTCTCGGTTGAAGTGGGCTTTATTTGATATGTTGCAAGTATGCAATGAAAGCGAATTTGTGGATTTATCGTATACAGTTAATGGCTAAATAATTTAGCCAATGATCGTTTTAATCTAGTTCCATTAATATTTAAGCTAATGTTACTTATAGTTAAGACCCTTGATGCGAAAGTTTTTTAAGTATCTTTATTACAGTAATATAAAGCAGTTAAAGGGGCATGAAACATTTTGTTTTCATTTTTAAAATAAAACATACAAATATCTGGAAATGTTTTGCTAAATAAGACATTTCTGACATTAAAAGCATCTCGCTTAGGAGAAAATTCGTTATAATTTTTTAAGATGCATTTGTCCAACAAACAGTGTGTAACGAATTTCTTTGAACAGTAGGTACTATTTTCAATAGTGAATGTATGGAACTAGGATACAAAAATAACTCAAGATAATGAATATTTATTACTGTGATATACATTTACATGATATCGCAGTTAATAAATGTAACCAGAAGTCGAAATCCTCACGCTCTGCCGTGTCATCCTGGGTAATCGACATATTCTGCCTCCCCCCAACAAAATTCACAATGGATTAAAAACTTGGCACACTTGGCATTCGCCAAGTGAACTTGAATTTCTCTTGATTGCTTTCAGCCAGAGATTTTTGTACTTTCCCACTTACAATCCCATTTTCGTTCGAAAAATCTTTTTAGGAAAGAAAAATAATAATTTATAATTTAAAATACACAATTTCACAGAAAGCAAAAATTAAAATAGTTATTCGGCAAGTTATAATGCGTCCTTAAAAGTCAAAGCTGACAAAAATATACATAGGTTGATATAAAACCTACATCAACCTATAACCGTACGTGGTTAAAGTACACACACATAACCATGCGTCAACAACGCAGGAAGTTGTAAAATGGAGGTTAGAATATCAAACAAAATAAATGGTTTGATTTAGAATATGGTCCTATCTTGTAGTTATACATTTTTCAGAATGGGAATTCACGTTAGAAATTTAGGAAGTTTGTGAGTTCCTGAGGCAGTCTGTCCCACACTTCCAGCAACACTATTTCCAAATCTTGAATGGTTCTGGAATGGAAAGAAAAGTTACTGTTGCCCTTCAAAGATCATTCTAGATATTCTCTTCAGAAATAAGGTCAGGAGATCTGGCTGGCCAGCTCCATCCAGCGAATATCTTCACTTTCCTGAAATTCGTCGACTAGATGAATTCGAAGTGACCGAACAAAACAAAAAATAATATTATTACATATCAATATTGCAAATCTGTCTGGTTGATAATATGGTGCAGGTTGCTTCGTTTTTAGTAACAGCGTTTTATATGGACATCAGATCCTGTCCTTCATTTAGGGCCACATCTAACAACCTTTCTACTTGTGGTCTAGCGTAGCCAGAGCAGAATATTTTGCGAAAAATATCAAACAAACAATCAGCTAAAATTCCCAAGTCTGTTCTACACAACTCAAGTTCAAGTGAAAGTTACAACGATATTTAAATCAACAATTCTGCATAATTTTTTAGTTCTCCTAAGTGAATATCACATAGTCTTCAACCTTGAGATCAGTAACTTGTAGTTCACTATACAAAGAGCCTTAAGAAAAAAAGAAATATGCCCCAATATCACCTCTTAAATCACAATTTAATATTCTCGTGATGAAATATAATCCAGACGATATATAAGTCATGAAGTAGAAGTTCTCATCATAAAATAGACAGGCAATAAACAATCCCTTTCCCCAAATTATAGTGCACTTAGCTGCATGAGAATTTGTTGTTTTAACTTCTTAAGGACCGACTTATTTTGAATTGCCTTGCAAACCTACGGAACTTGGAACGAGTTAACTCGGGTTATGTCCTTAAGCGGTTAACTAATTAACAAATAATGTGTGAAATAAGCAAATACAGAAAGCAAAACAGTGAATAGGACAAATGAGATCAATATACACGGTTTACAAATAATACAAAACCTAATTAGTCCTGAATCATTGTCATAGAGAAGATATTAAACCTGTGAAAAGCACTTAAATTTGAAAAGCGTCTTCTAATAATTATTATATCAGTAAAATAAAATTTTAAATAGATGCATACGAGTGTAAAATAAAAAAACGATGACTTCTTTTTTTTTAAATCTACCTTCGAGGAAAAAATATTTCATTAATTTAAGAATGAGCACGAGGTACTAGCGAAAGAAAAAAAAATGCTGATTGCTACGGGCACTTTCCAATTATCGTTAAATAATTAAACTTGCATTAATTCCACAGATAATAACAACACAAAGCAACCATATTTCGTCCGTTCTTAGAAAATCCAAACAATGCGAAATACTTGTGCTATTGTTCCAGAAAAAAATAATAATAAACATATATAAACTTAATATTTTGTATATGACTTTGATCAAGGGATTCATCATACGGTGAAAACTTGCTAGAATAGACTAATTATCCAACCAAATTTGAACATTTGTAGCTGATATAGATATCTGATGATTTTGGAACAGTTTTGATTACAGTAATAATTACGTATCTAATACTTTCGCATACAGTAGTTTATCGAAAAAAATATATAAACATAATGTTTTCGGCATGACTTTGATCGAGGGATTTATCATCAACAGTAAGCTTGATTTCAGTGACAGATTATGCATTCATCAAACCTTATACCGATATCTAATGATTTTGGCACAATTTTGGTCAGATTAGGTTATTGACACTTTCGTACACAATAGTTTTTCAAATAAAATGTTGGTAAATTATTTGTTCTTTACATCATGGATGGTCCCTCGGTGTTCTGTCTCTGCCGAGAAAAGGAGCTGCAAAATTTGCATCGATCTTCCGCGAAGGGCGGAAAACAAACAATGGAACCTCACCCCGGGGCACCACGGATTCGAAACTTATTACTCCGGCACTTCCCTGGAAACTCCTAGGGACAGCCCCATAATGCGGACCTGATTGAAAACGCCCCAGCACGAGTCACCTCTTGTTTGTGGTGGAGAAAGAGCCGCCCTCACACACTCGAAAGCACCTCTGGTTATCTCTGGAAATCTTTTGGGCCATTAAGGTTCTCTCAAGTAATAGTAAATGTGAATGAGCACAGATCTGCCTGGAGAAGTGATCATTCATTTGTTTGGTATTCATGAACGTAAGAGAAATGTTAATAACATATCTCCATTTAGTAATTGTTAGAAGTGGCGCTTAAACTAGTGCTGGGTTTATAAATAATTCATAAATTGCCATAATTTTTTGTCACAATCCTGCTTCCGATCGGCTTTCTTCTCCTCTTTCTTGCCTTTATGTATTCAGTCTGGTTTTAACTAGATTTAGTTTAGTTATATTAATGTCCCATTTTGAAGCAACACGAGGGCCATTGGTTTTAACTAGAAAAGCTGTAGTATAAAGAAGACGATCAAATTCTACTAAAATAACTTGAAGCGTTAAAATTATTAATAGCATAAATTAAAAGAGACCAAAAATAATTTAAATTAGCTGAAAATCATTTATTTTATGATATGCCATTCTTTATATCTGTTTTTATGCGACTTGGTGTTTTCGAAGAGGAAAACAGAGGCCCTTTATTTTTTTAAGTGATGGTTTGATATAAAAGTTATTAGCCCACTAGAAGTATGCAAAGTGTATCCGCACAAAATTAACTTAAATGAATATGCCATCGCTTTGCAGGAAGTTAAAACTCGTCGCTTAACAAGTAACAACACCTATCTCAATTTCTCGACATTTCAAAGGAGAAGAACATGCTCAATGTTTCGCAACGAATAACGAATATTTCTGTTTTTTTATATCTGGTAGGAACATGTGATCGCATGTTTATATCAGAGGTTAAAAAAATTCAGAAACATTCGTTATTGGTTTTGAAAAATTGAGTAATTTCTTCTCCTTTGAAATTTCAAGAAATTGAGATAGGTGATGTTGCTTGCTAAGCGACGAAATCCTACAAACGAGAAGAGAACACTCAAGTGTAGCGTAGTATTCTCCTCTTGACTTGCTTGTATACTTCGGCAGTGGAGTTCTTTTGTCTTTAGCTAAATCAAATTGAAGTGATTCGAGGATGAAATGGGATTTCTTCCCCTTCACCGAATGAGTCTAAAATTTTTTTATACCGCTTTGGGATAAAGCCACCCACCAGTTTCATTTATCCAGCTCGTTGCGTCTTTATGTATCATGTTCACATGCATACGGACCTTCAAGTAGGCAAGAAGTCGAAACTTTGATGAATAGAGTTCGCAATTTCCCTGAATCTACATATATAATAATAAAACTACTTGCTGAATTTACACTCATTTAACGCATTGCGTTTTTGCATTATCGTTTACACATACACAAGGACATGACTTTATGTTGACAGATTTCTGCCAAAATTTGAATTTGATATAAATCTACAATTTTGATGTAAAAACTACATAGAAAATTTTATTTGTCTGTCTTGTTTCATTTTTGAGTTATCATGTTCACAGACCTACCAACAGAAAGGCATAATTCCAAAAAATGCTTTTTTTTTGGGGGGGGGGGGTCGGGGGATCTAAAACTTGGAGATACATCAAAATTCCGATATAGAGTTTTTTTCAAGAATACAACACTTTGTTTTTCGATACTTCTAGTATACTAAAGTAAAAGTGAAATTCGTGTTTTAATTTGTACGAGTGCAATTTTATGGAAAATTCGATTAGCAGTTTGGTTGAGATAAATTCATAAAATGCAAAGCATGATTATCAAACTGGCGAACGTTTAACATCTTCTACAGTAAACGAAAGTGGAAATAAATCAATACATTCGATAGAAGTTGTAGTTTAAATATTATCTTTGTCATGAGTAAGAGTATAAAATCAGGCTTGGGTATATCCTATGGGTGGTTTCTTCCATATAACAGCAAGTTGATTTTGCCTACATCAACATCAGAGATTAAAACATTACTCACAAGATCCTTTTGGAAAAATGCATGTAACTATCATTCCTGGTCAATTTGCTTCAGCATATGAAAATAGTTCAATAGTACTTCTCGATGTTACGCTTGGTATCTTAATGCACAGTGCTTTCTAATAATGTACACAAAAGCTCTGTTTACTTAAGCAACGACGCTTATGCAGTATTGAAATTTATCCAATCAATCCAACTATTAAATGAGTGCGTTTAATTATAAGTAATTAGTTTCATAACGAGTTGAATATCCATCCCTCGCTTTAAAATTGGAAATGAAAGGTATGTAAATAACTCCGATTTCTTTTGTTATCCTGGTTTTTTACTTAGTGTTTAAAGCTAATTAAATAAAAAGAAGTTAGAGCGGAAGAAAATTCAGCAACTCGAAGAAAAATTATATAAGTTGCTACCTTGCCCTCTGAAATTTCGAATTTCATGAAGTTTCATAGACAAGGAAACACTAAGAAAAAAATAGAATAAAAGTCTTTCGATTTAAAAACATTTCGTTCAAAAAGTATTCTTTTTTCTGGGCCATTTTCTTTTCTTTGTTGTGATTTTCCTATTCGATGGACCAAGAAAGAAAATCTATAGACTATGTCCAACACATTCTGGCCTTCTTGTCCATTTTAGCCCGCCACCTTCTCCCTCCCTCCTGATTTAAAGTCCCTTGTTTATCTTGCAAGCGACCTTATTTATCTTGTTTGGAAAACTATTTGGGGTCTAATAAGAATAAAATTTACTTTCCTACCGATTCTTTTGTTTTTACTGTAAAACACTCTTGTAAAGAATTCTCATGAACTGAAAAGAAAATACGCGTGAAATGATCGTTTTTCTCTTTGTATTCCGAAAGAATTAGGATAATTCCAAAGCCGCTACTGAAAAATGATTCCCGGCTTTTTAACGTTACGAAACCTAATTTCCATAAAAATGATAGTCGTCTTTCCTTTGACTTTCGTAGAATTTCATCCCGCTTGCAAAGAATTTCGAAATTTATATTACTTAATATTAAAATTCCTTATGTGTTTTTGTGTATATGTCCGATATAGAAGATGGAATAAAAAAAATGCCGTTCAGAAGTTTAATCTAAAACGTGTGTGTTAAGCCGAGTTCTGAGAAGAGTGAAGATCTTTATTTCATAGATAATGATAAAATAAATTTAATTCGAGTTAAATGTTGAGTCTCTATTTCAGCAAAATAGTTCCAAACACAGGATATGAATGAATCAGGAATTTTTTTATAATATATATATATATATATATATATCTTAGATTTACTAGTAACACCACCTATCTCATTTTATTTGAACTCTCAAAGGAAGAAAATACTCAATTTTTCACAAACAATAACGAATATTTTTGAATTTTTTGAACATCTTATATAAACCAGAGACCGCTTATTCCTACTAGATGTGAAAAAAAAAACATGTCGTCTTATATTTATGTCAGATGTTCAAAACATTTCGTCATTGGTTGCGGAAATTGAGTATTTTCTTCCCCTTTGACATTTTTAAAAAATGAGGTAGGTAGTGTTGCTTGTTAACGGCGATAGGTCATAAATAATTTCTTATCTAAAATATGCAATTTATATTAAAAAAATTACTGGTTCATTAATAGCCTGTGTTTGGAACCGTTTTGTGTAAAGAGAGACTCAACATTTAACTCGAATTATATTTATTTTCTCATTAACTGCGAAATAAAATCTTTTCTCTGTTCAGAATTCGGCTTAACACACAAGTTTTACGTTAAACTTCTGAACGGCATTTTTTTATTCCATCTTTTATAGTACACTCATACACAAAAACGCAAAAGGAATTTTGATATTAAGCAATATAAATTTCAAAATTCTTTGGAAGTGGGATGAAATTCTTCAAAAGTCAATAGAAAGACGACTAAAATTTTTATGGAAATTAGGTTTCGAAACGTTAAAAAGCCGAGAATCCTTTTTCAGTAGCGCCTTTGGAATTATCCTAATTCTTTTGGAATACAAAGAGAAAAACGATCATTTCAGGCGTATTTTCTTTTCAGTTCTTGAGAATTCATTACAAGAGTTTTTTTCCAGTAAAAACAAAAGAATCGGTAGGCAAATAAATTTTATTCTTATTAGACCCCACATAGTATCCCAAACAAGATAATTACGCCGCGTGCAAGATAATCAAGGAACTTTAAATCAGGAGGCAGGGAGAAGGTGGGCGGGCTGAAATGGGCAAGAAGGCCAGAATGTGTTGGACATAGTCTATAGATTTTCTTTCTTGGTCCATCGAATAGGAAAATCACAACAAAGAAAAGAAAACGGCTCAGAAAAAAAGAATACTTTTGGAACAAAATGTTTTTAAATCGAAATACTTTTATTCCGTTTTTTCAGTGTGGCCTTGTCTGTGAAACTTCATGAAATTCTAAATTTCAGAAGGCAAGGTAGCAACTTATATAAAGTTTCTTCAAGTTGCTGAATTTTCTTCTTCACTAGCTTCTTTTTATATCACCTTCCCTGATGAGCATCCGTTATTTTTTACTGAACAATACGTTTTGTCTCTCCACTGAAATTTATACATATATATATATATATGTAGGGAAGAAAAGCAAAATACATTGGAATAACAATAAAATAGAATAACAAACTTTCATATCAAATTCAAAAAGATATGAAAAAAGAAATTGAAATAGTTGCAAGTAAAGGATTGCTTATCAGAGCGATGTCGAGGCGAAGTATAATCTTCACAGTAGGTCACTCAAGTCGATAAGGTCAGATATTTTACCTCGAAAACATATCTTTTAGACATTTTTCACTGGTTTTTCATATTTTATTGATTTCTTTCACTATTCCTCTACGCTTCCTATCCTTATCTTTTTTTCTATTTAACTTTCTTGGAAACAGCCAAAGTTAAGCGCGAGACGTGTAACTCGAAACTCTATTAATACCCCTTCAACCCCAGTCTGCAGCATAAACCTCCGCAAAAACAACCACGTCAACATCCGACCTTACGGTGTAACTGATTGCAGAAAATGTCAAACTTTTTATATTTTAGCAACTCACAATAACTTCATCCCCCGAAGAAACGTTATTATGCTTTAATTTCGGTTTTCATCTTACGATTTGTGCTCTCTCTCTGTGTTCACGTACGTGTGTTTCACGTACGATTTTCATTATTCAAGCATTTCATGCAAAGGTGTTCAGGTCATTTTATCATTTTAGATTACGATTTATACGATTACATGTTTACGATTTCACGCCATGATCATCCTTGGGAACAATGCCGGCCTTGCGCTGTCGCTGCAGTTAAAATCAGAGCAAAAAAAGGGCAGTTAACAATGAGCAGGTAGTTTTAGTACCCAGAGAAGGGAATTTCCCGGAAAGACTCGTGACTCGAAGTGACTGTAGAAGTGCTCTTATTACGATGGAAGTAGGAGTAATTAAAAATGAGGTATCGTTAAAAATAATTGTAGAAAGTTCTAAAATTAATTTATTATAAATATATATATTGAAGTTTAAATTGTTTTATAAGTATTTAAGAAACAAAACGATAAACAGAAGTAAGCACTCCATAGTCATTATTCTGTAAATTAATTTTTATAATACCTGAAGGAAATTGAAACATTTCTGTTTATTACACGCTGCTTAAATCTGAAAATATTTTGAGTTGGGTATAAAACAGCCATGTAATGGACTAGTTTTTTCAACAAAAATGGAAAAAAAAGGAAATTGAAAACAAAAGTGATCGCGTTTAAACTCCGAATATGCAAGTTTTATCTGTGACGTCGAGGATCACGCACTTTTGGTAAAGAATGCTATACGTAAATATATCATTAGTGCAGTTTATGTAGAAAGAAATTATAAACAATTGAAGCATAAATGTATTGTAGCAATGAATACGATATTTTTACATAATTTGGCCGAATTCATGACTTGGAACGCCAATCGTTCGAGATAGAGGCAAGAGCAACTCTTTATAGAGGAAGCCTTTGCAATTGTTCATTTTGCTCATTGCTCAATGTGTCATTTTCAAAGTAGAGTATCAGTTATTAGAAACTGGTATGTTAACCGAAGATAATAGCGTATGCGTACAACTCAATATGAGGACAGGTATTTAAGATTAACGAACGGAAGTACTCACGGCACGAACTTCATACCTTTTCAAAAGCATCTAAATAATAGTTACTGGCATCATTGTTTCGGCTCAAACAGTTCAAAACAAAGTATAATAGTTCGTATATGTTTGCAGATCTGTTGCTTGCTCCCCTGTAACATCTAGATATCTTGTTGCTTTCAGAAAATGGGCCAAAAACGTTTCCGATAGAAGCAAAACAAACGGAGGTTTCCTTCCCATGAAAGTTTAGCTTTTATGTACAACCTAGGAACAGATGGATTAGCATATGTAGTAATGTGGCATTCGGAGTGATCCCATATTTATGAACGAATATACTATAGTTCCAAAAGTGTTATCAAGGACTGGACTGGACTGGACAGGTATCCTTCTCTACAGGAAAATTAGCAGAAATGAATCAGTAATAGATCAACTATAGCTTGACGATATATTTTATGATCCTTTATGCTGAAATAATTAGGAGTAATTTCATTCTCATGATCACATGGTGCTAGGGTGATTGATAAGATACTTTTCAACCACGGAGTCTTCAAACGGATTGGTGAGATCATTCCCGGGCATAAATCGAATCAAACCTATTTGGAATATTCCAGGGAAAGCGGCTGGTGGAACGCTTATAATCCACAGATATGTTTCATTGGCAAGAAACTGTACTTTCACAAGAGTAGTAATTAACACTCCCCTTTATCCCTGAAAAATCCATTGCCTTACCGGTATGAAACATTGCTTTGAGTCAGAGGAGGAAATATTTCTTATTAAAACTCATTTTCCGCAAATATGGATGACATTTTTTTTTAGACTGATACGTTTTTTCCACCAAAAATAATCCACCGCAATTGAAGTTTACATACTCTTTTTTCAATTCATAAATTTCTTTTGTCGTAGTCTGGACATCTTAGATCACATATCAAACAAAAAAATTCTTTTTTTGCTATTTGTAACAAAGATCATAAAATATTTTGTGATCAGTATATGACAAGGACAGGACTGGAATATTTTTGTGCTATGGATTTAAAATATTTTTTAACTGCTCATCGATCCACAATGATGGAGTGAAGAAGAAAACTGGGATAGCCAAAATAGTAGAAAGAAAAATAGTTTCCAAAAATTGTAGCATCTCTCAATAAAATGCATAAAATATTTGTGTTAAACTAGATGTTAGTTTATTCGTTATTAAATAATGTTTTTTCAAATCCTTCTTGTATATTAACACTTAACTAAGAAAGAACTTTGTAAACACATCTTTTCACTCGTTCATTTTCAAAGGTAAAGCTAACATCCTAATTTACGACAACTTTCGCAATAAAATAATTTTTGTTATTCTTTCCAAAATAGCATGTTCTCAAGAAAATACTTTTATTTTCTTATTCTTACATTTCCAGTAGCTAAATAAATATATAAGTATTCCATTGGCGGAATTCAATGACTTAAATATTTCACTTTGAGAAAATTGTTTTTGGCATTATTGCTGCAAAACTTCTTAAGTGTTTTAAAAAGTCCTAACTTTACGTTTAAGATGCTTTATGTAAGTTTTATATGGAGCAGGAAAGATGGTGTTTCATAAGTTATAAGAAATAATAGACTTATTGTTTAGAGAACTTAGCGAATATCAGATTCAGGAAGCTTTACTACCTTCTTAGGAAGAAAGAAGAAGTAAGTGCACTCAGCGAGCAACATAATTGATTTTTGGCTCGATAAGAGAAAGAATGCTGTAAAGTTCCATTTCATTGTAAAGTATTATGAACTTCTACAAAATCGTTATAAAGCTTTTTTGAAACTCAAGGATCCATTAACACAAATACAACCTGGATTAAGTTAATGCCAAGCTAAGGAAAATTTTCGATGGGAACACTTCAAAATAAAAGAGAACTTTCTTGAAAATATTCTCATTAATATTTCTTTCTTTTCTTCATATATGCTTTTAATTCATTGAAATAAACTTTTTTAAAATGAGGAAAGAAATACTGGCGACTTAAACCACAAATCTATGTTTGCACATATACAAATAGAGTGGAACCTTCACTATCCCAGCTTATTGGGGCCATAATCACTTCGAAACAAACACACAGACTTTCATCTTTATATATAAATACCTTCCTTAAGAAGTAGTGACTGGCAAACTCTGTCACATAAAGGAGTTTATTTCAGCTTGTTAGATTGCTAAAATGCAATTACATTCTTTTCGGCTTTGCTAGTACTTTGTAAATAATTTATATTTTTCACCACCAAAGTTTCTTTCTTGTCTGGTGGCAACTTTTAACTTCTCAACGGATTTCCTAAACTTTTATTAAGTTTCTCAAGAAATAATTTTTCTTTTTGTAGTAATTAACTTAATTATTAATCGCTTTAACTTTTATGCAGTTTGTTTTAATGGTTCAATGTTTATTAAGTTTTTAATCATTTTTATTACACCGAGCTATATGCTCGCCATTTTGACGGTGGAAGCTTTTGGGTGTAATCTGCTCCGTGCGTCCCCTGACTGGGAGACTTTTCTTTGTGTAGTTATATTCACTTACGAAACTGAGCAACGAGGTCGTGCGTCGACCGTGTTCCGGTGATTTTTCATTCGGTTCTCGTCCTCTCAGGCATACAGACGGATTTGAGAGAAATTTGACTTTGAGGCAGTAAGAAGCAACGAATTTGAGTTGAAGCCACTCAATTTTCACATTTAACCAAAGATTAGAATGCGAGTGTCAATGAATACTACAAGCTACATTTTTTGTAACAAAGAATGACATCGGAGCAACTGCGGGCCATCTGAGTAGAGAGTAGGCCTAAAGGTATTTTATAGTTCTCATAAGAACTCACAATGTATTTTAAAGGTACGAGACTGCATTACGACTGTGAGCAAACAAAAAATCTATTCTAAAATGAACGTTTACTTTCATCGAATTCTGGCCTGAACTATTTTGGAAGATTTTTCTTCAGCTTTGTGAAATGATTAAAAGATCTAGTTTTCTTATCTCACCGATAATATTATGAGGTCTCAAACGATTGTTTTTTTTATTTTTAATGCATTATAAAGTGTTTCATTTTTTTTAAAAAAACTCTAATGCATAGAGTGATACTTTGATTAAGTATATTTTGATTATTAATAGCGTTACTGTGTAAATCTAAAGGCCTGCAGCAAAGTGTTAATATTTTTATACATATATAGTGTGTAATTCTAGATCTCTCTGTCATGCTATGAGCATCGGAAAAATCAGCTTTGGTGCTAATGTGATGTATCGTATTGTAATACAACCTAGACAAAACTTTCTGTTAAAGTTGGCAACTTAACCGATTTAAAAATTTGTAAATAAAAGCATATTAGTCAGAAATCCAGATCTCTTTTCTATTAGTGCAACGACGAAATGTAATTTCTTTCAGGAATGTCTACCACTATTGTCCATGTCTTCCAGATAGTATAGAAAAGGTGGGTAATTACATGTGTAATATAATTGTACCATATTTTAGTACCATCTTTTCTTCTTCTCTTTTTCAGCATTTAACATCTATTAGCTCATCTAACATATAGTGCCGTAACATCTACTATTTATCAAATCAGAATCTTTCACATTTGAAAGCAACCGCAACTTCAGAATCTTTCACATCTCCTTGACATACCTCACGGCGACCCGCCTACCCGAAAGGGTGTAAGGTCTGTAAGGCAGCCGGAGAGAGAACCAATTCGCCAGTATTTATTTTAAATTTCTAAAAGTTTACAATCAACGCCAACATGGGTAGAACTTGTTTACAGGATGTATGTAGATTTTTACAATAAAAAATAATAATATATGAACATTACAAATTGTCCCGTGTCGGGGCCAAGAACCAAGACTGGAAAAAGTGCAATTAAAACACATACGCGCACAAAACACAACAATGCACACACTCAAGAACATATGTACAAAGCCCTGTGGGGCAATATATCTTCAGCCTATCTGTTTACATAGCGACAAAGGAAAACAACGTGAATCTATAAATAAGTAAGATGTCACTAAGAACCAAAACCACCAGAGACTGGGACCGAAAAATGTAACATATTAAATAAGAGAAAAACAATTTTTTTTAAATAATAAGTGAATACAATCAATCCCATAAGTAAATATTATGAATACGAAAATCTGCACAATACCACAACAAAGAAGGAGAAAAAAGGATGGAGGATTCACCCCACTTCTGCCGCTTTAATTTCATCACAAATGACTATGCCTTTTGAAATATTACAACTATTTTGAGCTTAACCAACGAAAAAGGAATTTTTAAGAACTTCATCGAACTAAAACGGTTTATTAACACTAGTGGGAGGGATGAGGTGAAAAGATTTAGTATGAATACAGTCAAATGGGAAGTGGTCTGCATCCCCCAGACCCCCGCAGATGCATGTGGAACTATTTACTTTGTGAAAGCGTTTTAAATACTGAGGAAACGGACCATGTCCGGAGACAAAACATAATGATGTTCTATTATGAGTTAATAGATTAAAATTAACTTAGGGAACATACTCCCTTACCCTGACTCCTGTATCAGAGTCATCCCAATATCGCTGCAATTTTCTAATACGAAATGTTTTAAACGCCTTTTAAGAAAAGAATATGGAGCTATTTCAGCCCCTTGGATACTTAAGGATTTCGTGACGTATTCATCAGGGGGCTGAATGAGTCCACACAATAACCACTCAACGACCTTTTAATTTAGAAGGACTCTATTATTTAATTTATTGGTATGGTGTCATTTTTAGAGTCTGCATGTGACTTATGATGATGAACTTTATAATTTTAAATCATGGTCAGATGTCATCAGTCTTATACTAAGGTAAGGATATTCTAACTATGAAGATTTTAGGGAAACCAGACTTACATAAAGAAGATTATTTTCTTCTATTACCTGGCAGTCACGCAAGTAATTTTGTCATCAGTTATGACAGTCAGGAAATAAGCACCATTTTAAATACAATATCATCAGATAATTAAAATCACTTCTGACATTTCATGGAAAAACGCATTAATAACTCAGTTTGAAAATTAACCCTATGCACTCGTTACTCAGATATTTCATCTTCAGAGAAAAGTACCGGCAAACGCTCTCATATTAAGGAACGGTTTGCAGCTCCTCGTCTTCTTGAAGAGCATGTGACCTACTCATCTATGGCTTAACTAATCAACACAATAACTCCTCGACGGCTCTTTAGTTTCAGAGAAGGCAATTAATCTTCTTCCCCACTTAATCAAAGTTCTTCTTGAGCACATATTTGAGTCGCCACCAAAAGTAAAGAGTTGGCGTTAAAAGTGTTTGCTTCCCACTCTGTGTACTCCTTGTCTGCGGATGATGGATGGAGTGGCGGGGGGAGGGATCTTCTCCAGCAGTGGAAGACTCTATTATTTCAGATCTTGTGCAAAGTCTTTACATTAAGTGACCTCTGCTGCAAAAGGGCAGGGAAAGTTCTGGAACTTCGAATGTTTTAGTTCTTTTCTGGAAATAGTCTGGTTGAATTGTTACGTATCAGGGTAATCGTGTCAATACGTATTTTGTTTGACCAATTTTTGGAGTATCTGTCAAGACTCAGAATTTTACAGCTTCTAAGCTTGTCATGGGAGGTCACTTCTTAGAGAAGATTTTGTTGGTGTGGAGTGGAAATCTGAAATAGTTGGTGCATTAGTAGTAGTGAAATAGTTGGTTTATGCACTGTCTTCGTCATCTGGCCACGGTTCAAAATTGTGATATACTCTTCAAAACAGCCTTTAAGTTGTTTCAAAACTTGATGCTAATGCTTGTTTAATAAAAGAAGATGCGATACCATAGTCATCACAGTGCCAGATGACGAAAGAAACACATAAGCCGGCACCAGCCTATCAAAAACCGTCAATAAATTCTTCTCCAAGTAACGACCTCCCAATAAAAGCATAGAAACAGAAAAATGCTGAGCCTTGACAGGCAATTCAAAAATCCATCTTTCCATTCCATTATCCAAATGCCGTCTTCTCCAGCAGCGGAAGACTATTATTTCAGATCTTTTACAAACTCTTTATATTAAGTAATCTCTACTGCGGAAGGGGAGGAAAGGGGTTGTTCTGGAACTTTGAAATTGCTTTAATCCTTTTCTAGAGTGAGACAGGATGAATTGTTATGTACAAGTGCAATTGCATCAATCTTTTGTTTTGCCAATTTTTGAAATATTTTTCAAGGCTCGGTATGTTACTGATTCTAAGCTTGAGGGAGGTTGTTTCTTGGAGAAGATTCTACTAGTGTGGCGTGAAAGTTTGGAAAGGCAGGTGCTATCTTATGCGTTGTCTTCGTCATTTGGCAACCATTTAAAATCCCTCGTATTGCTTCATAACACAGAGTTAATGCTCTGTTTAATAAAGCAAGAGGAGACGCCACGTTCCATCGCAGTGGACCGATGGTGAAGACAAGGCATAAGTCGGCACCTGCCTTTCCACACTTTCACATCACACAAATAAAATCTTCTCCAAGAAGCGATCTCCCAAGACAAGCTTACAAGGTCAAATTCTGAAAGTTGACAGACACTCCAAAAATCCATCTTTCCCGTTCCATCATCCAAAACCCATCTTCTCAAATTGAAGAAGACTGTATTATTTCAGATCTTATAGAAAGCCTTTATATTAAGTTACCTCTGTTCCAGAAAGGCAAGGAAGAGTAAATATTGGAACTTTGAAGGTTTTAGTCCTTTTCTGAAATAAGACCGACTGAATTGGTATGTACCAGTGTAATCATGTAAATCTTTTTCTGAGCCAATTTTTCAGAATGTCTATCAAGACGCAGAATTTCACTGCTTCTAAGCTTGTCGAGGGAGGTCGTTTCTTGGAGATTTTATTGGTTTGGTGTGAAAGACTGGAAAGGCAAGTTCCGGATTGTGTATCTTCTCCGTCATCTGGTCACGATTAGGAATTGTGATGCATGTCCCAAAATAGCCTTCGAGTTCCTTCAAAACACGACTTTACCGCCCTGTTTAATATAAAAAAGACGCAACGTCATGTTCCATTTTATTTATTACTCCTCTTGATGTCAACTAGCAATTCTCTGGGTCTGTCGTCGCATTAAGTGAAGATCTTTTATATCGAAAGATCAAAATAAAGTTTGTCTGCATCGAGTGGAAGAAAAGAAATACCGTTCTGGAAGTAAAAGTAACTAATAAATAGAACTTAACAGTCTTATGCATATGTATGCCTAGAACTTTGTTCTTTATAGCGAATAGTAACGTTTGGAGAAAATAAACATTAACGAAAATAAAAAGAACTGGATAATTCAGATAGGGCATTTCAGAAATTCGAAATCGAAAAAAAACATCGAATGGCTCGGCGATGTTCTAAAGCCTTACTCAGCTTAATGCCCTTTTCTCAATTCGAAGCTGACCGAGACATAATTTTTTACGGCCACTAAAAGTCCCCGTTGACATTTTCGACTTTATGAGTTCTTTTGCCGTGAGCCCTCTCGGCATTTTGGTGGAACTGTTTTTCTTCAACGCTCCCTTGACGAGCTCTTCCTTTTTTTACGGTTCCAGTGAGAGCGCTGCGAGATAAGTGCTCTGCGAGTGAACAGAACGCTCTCTCTTTTAATCGTTGTCGCAAATGTTCGGAAAGCATTCCGAAAGTGCCCGAATGCAGCTGGGAACACCGAATGATCTCCAAAAGGCTCACCTTGCTCAGAATTTTTATCTGCCTAATTAATTCTAAAATGTCAACTATACGACTTGCAGGATCTTCTTTTTCTGTTGCACTAGCTTTCCTTTAGTAACTAAATTTTGTTTATTAAACAAAATTATTTAACTTGACTTTTTTCATATTTGTAAATACGGAATTTTGTAATTGATTTTTCTCTCACTTCCTGCTGTACAAGAGCTCTGAAATTTTATACAGTTGCGTGTGCCCGATGTCAATGCAATATTTTCATATTTTCAGAACTTAACTATCAGATAATCAAAAGAATTAATTGGTATCAAAGGCACCATTTGGTACTAAATTTGATGAAAACTTGATTGCAAGTTTCCATAAAATTTTTAATAATGAAGTATGACAAAATTATAAAGTAAAAAATAATAAAAATAAAAACTTTTAAACACGCTTCATTAATGTACTAAAAAGTACAAATAAATACATAAAATGATATAAAAGTATAAAATAATTTTCTATTAAACGTCTGGAGGTCAAAGCAAAGTTGTAGAAGCGTTGAAAACAATGCGAGACGGAAATTGCTTCACAAAGAATATAAAAGAAAGTTCCTAAGCATTCATTAAAAAGTAAAAATAAATTATAAGGGTTATTAAAATTCCATTTTCTTAGAGTATTTCTATTGGCACCTTACTCATTTTTGCAATTTTGTTTTCACCCGCATATTTTTTATTAAAAAAATTACTTTCTACTTTTGAGAACACTAATACAATCGTGTTTTTACTATTTTTTATTTATATTTTTTAAATTAAACAACAAAATATCTTATGATATCAGTTATCCGTATGTGATACGCGTAAAGTATGCTGCTTCAATTTCAGTTTCAATTTGTTATATTAACGTCTCGTCTTGAATCAACTCGAAGGCCATTTTGGAAAGGACCTCGCAATTTTGAACTGTGGTAAGAGAACGATAGCAACACCTGAGCTTGCCTCTCTTCTCCAAACTTCCGCTCCATACCAGCGGGAGGGCGATTTAACATGCACCAGGCTCTCATACTCGGTAAATCTTCAGCGATATTGGGTTTTGGACCTGGAACCCTACAGCCTCGAAACTGAGACTTTACCACTAGACCACCGACGCCCGATTTTAGTTTCGAATCCATTGTGTGTCTGAATTTGCTGTGTGTGATATCACATACCAACACAGTGTACGACAACGTGCAGCTATATGCCAGATATCATGCTGAGTTCCGGAGCTGTCACGTGACTAGGACGTCACGGAAATCCACTCCATTCTTACGAAAACTTAAGCGTAAATAGCGCATATCAACTAACTGCACGTTTTCTTACACTATGCTGAAACGACAGGTCCTTTTTCCTCGTGAAATATGCATAATGGATTCCAAAATTAAATTGATGCGATGCATTTGACATATCAAGTGAGTATTAATAGTATCAAATAATATCCTTGACCTGATACCAAACTGTTTATATTACTTGATCAACTTTGGAATGTGCATGAATTTAAAATTCCTTCAGTATAATACGATAATTTTAAGAATTTATTGCACGTAATTCATTTGAAAGTACACACAGCACGTTTCAGATTATTTTTAATGAATTCTAACTGCATCTGCCTATGAATTTCGATATTCGACAATTTCAGAGAGTTAAAAAGTTCCAGGATATCCCAAGCAAAATATTTGAATACAACTTTGTCCGGTTTCTTATCATAATGAGAAATTTGTTTAAATTAAATTCTGGAAAGAACCAACTTAGTCGTATATTTTAGAAAAGAATTTTGAAAGATTTATTTTTTCTTCCGCAGAAATCTTTCAGAGAAACAATAAGATATTTAATTGTTAAACCAATGTATAACAATAGCTCGAGTTTGAGGCGTAAAAAAATCATGGAACTAATTTTTGATAACTAACTCCACTTTTTTAATAGCACTATTTTTTACAAAATTAATCAACAAAAACAGATATAATTTAACCTCCATAAGAATAATTACACATTATTTGTTACTATTGCCGGAGAAGATGTGTTAGGTGACGAAGATTATAGAACCAATATAAAAAGAGTATTATGTTACTGAATGAGCTCATATCATCAGTATCTCTTCGATACACAGTATACGAGCATTAGTGGTATCAACTAAAAGGTATTTTGTAGATCATTTTTTCTAGATGACCATTCAATGATCCATATCAACAACTGATCAAAACTACATTTTAAGTGGTTTTCTTTAAAACAAATATTTACCTTCCAGGGCAAGACTTTCAAAATGTCACCGCCAGCGAATAGTTCTAAATTCCGTTTCGTAGCAATGATTGGCATACTAGATATAACGCTTGAAAAAATGCTAAGAAACAAAACCATTCGAAAAAGAACACATAAAAAGACTCCGACGTCGTACATCATTTCTTTCTCCGAGAACATTCGATCGTCTTTCCATCTCCGGAAAAAGAACGAAATAGATGAGGAACTCAGCAATTTCATCATCCTCATTTGCATCCATAACTTTCGAGAAGGCTATAAGCTATTGAGTTATGGCGTGTTATTGTTCCATTGGCGGAGTGGAGTGGAAAGGGTCCTTCTCTTCGCTCCAAAGAGGCTGTTTAAGAATTCGACGAGCATTCCGCGGGCCATTCTCATGCAGCCATTTCCTGTAAAGTAGCATTCTTCTCGTCCAACTGGAGCACTCCTCCTGAAGAGTCATCTCACCATACACAGAACTCCTTCCACACAAACTCAATTTTATTCCTACGCTTTTATATAAATAAAGAAAAAAGAGAGATAGTGAAGGGAAAAAAATGGTCGAGAAAATCTTCTTTACCAAAACGGATGATGAAGAATCAATGGCGATAAATGTGGAAAATGTATTAAAGTAGTCTTGCCTTTCCTTTAAAACTTGGAATTTTAGTCTTTTATTTTGTTGTTGCTGTTAGCGTCACTGCAGTTGTTGATGCTGCTGTTGTTTCCTTTTCGAAGGCATTGAGTGTGCGTTTATCATCATCAACGTCAAATCCGACCCAGACACCATAAATCACGAACGTCGAGAGGATACCTTTTGGAATAGAAATAGGGGGGTGACGATGCACTCGTGTACCCCCTTTACTTCCTGGAGAAAGATCCGTTGGTGCTAAGTGGGCCATTGTTAAAGACCGTGAGTGACACGATTATGCGAAACCTTTTAAACCTCCTCCCTTCTTCTATGAGAGTTCAGATTTTTCTTTCTCTGGAGAATAAATTATTTCGCCGAGTGCATGCATCCATGTACTGCATAAAAAGTATCACTGAGATATTGAGTTGCCAAAGTATTGGAGGGTAACAGGGATTGGCCATCATTTTAGAAATAAATCTTGAAAACATGCTTTTAGCATGTAAAAAAGGGAAATACTGAAGTTTCCCAAATGGAAAAGTTGACATATGCCGGTATGAAAAAGCTTTCTCTCTTTAAAGGAAAAATTCAAATTATTCTGGTACATTAAATTTCATGGAACACTAGGAATATTTTCTCTGAACAAAATGTTTGTTTATTTTGTATAATCTGTTAAAAATTCTTAAAATTCATCTGTTATAAATTCTTACAAATCTTTTTTGAAAACATCGAGCTTTCATTTTGATTATAGTAAATTCTTTCGGGAACAATTAAGAAATCTGTGGTATACAAAGTCTCATAGAAATTTAAAATCTCAATGCTATTCCTTTATTATTTTAATTGCTTATTCGAAGATATTTGAATTTGTGACTTTTTTACCAGTCTCTCTCTTAATGATCCAAAAAAGCGATAAATTTTATAAAAACTATTTAATTCTATCTATTTTCACCATTAGTTCCCGCCATCTCTGACACAACTTGGTTCATACGTTTGTACGTGTTGGCTTCTCGATTGACATTCATAAGACTTCTTTTTATACAAAACAACATTTATTTAAGCACAACCATTTCACTTCGTAACTGCATACAACGTAACTCCGTTCAATCGTACCGTACTCAACACTTCTCGTAATCGTCTCTCTCTCTAGACTCTTTCTAAAAATCAAATTCAAAGTAGCACACATCTTACTGTTGCCACTTACCTGCTATCATACACAGTTGCGGACTGGGTCTGAAAATAGCTGTTGCCAGCAGTCAATGGGGGCCCACTCATATCAAAAATGTTTTTTCTCTATATAATTTTTAAAATTTTATTTATTATAAATATAATC